>CM057147.1:20417329-20836899 GCA_029964075.1 Patiria pectinifera | reverse complement strand
TTGTAGCCGAATCCGTGATAATAGCCAAACCGGCGCCTCTTTGCAGACAGTCATCTCTGGCTTCGGTCCAGTATTTCCTATCCCCAAAATAGTAGCAGTTTCCATTGAATGCCCTCCAGCCAGACGGACATAGTTGGGTAGTTTGGGCGGATACTATGATTGCAAACGAGACAGACAACGTCTTGAACTGGCGTGAGCTAGACAAAAACACACAGGGGATTTTTTTTTTCCCTCGTGTGCACCATGTTACATTATGGCTGCCGTGCGTATAGCTTGAGTTGGATGAACAAATCTCAAACACCAGTTTTAAATCTTGAAGGAAACCAGTTCCTTTTGTCTCCCAAATTCAAAGCCTAGCTGTTTGGCGGTAGGATGAAAACTGTTTTAATAACGGTGAGGAAAAGCAGATTCTGCAATTAAGAGCTGTGAAGTTTATCACCGATCACTAGTCAAATCGCAATCATCGCAAGTCAAACCATGACTCCATAACTATTCTAAACACAAGTCAGTTTTAATAAACGGAAATATTAAAATAAGAGTACGAGTGAAAATTGAAATACTTTGTCGCGGTTTATTTGAGCAGCTCGTGACTTGATTTAAGACTAGAGGCTAGACTATAGTGACACAACTGTGATTACATGACTACTCTGGCTTTGAAGCAGGATAAAAGGTGGCATTGGACAACATTGTTGTAACTCACCGGTAGTAGCAACAGCCAGCAGCAGAGCAAGAGCGCGTCCCATCTTGGCCATGACGTCCGATGTCGAACTGACTTCTGGGTTGCAAATCGTCCAGTCTTTATTAGTTTCACGCGCGAGCAACAGGTGGTTGGAATCCTCGCAAACAAGTCAATTAGTGCAAGCAATTTGGATCCAGTAAAAGACTTAATGACCTGCTGCGTAATTACTTCGAATCATTAATTATTGGAGGAACTTTCTCTTTTATCGGTGTCAACGCGCCAACCCTTTAATAAATTTTGGCAAGGCGATTCCAGCCATGCTTTGTACTGAAATTTCTGACATTAAAGTGTTTTAGTAAGTTAGTAGGTTATCAGAGACAAAAGGAATTTGGTTGTCCTTTGAAATCGAGAGCCCATCTAGTAGCTAGAAATTCCCCCTTGACTGCTACATGTAAGTTGTAGCTCCATCGTTTCAGTCAGAAGACGGAGGAATATCCCCCTGTTCATTGTGCTACAGCATCTACTTGATGGTTCTCCATCAGGAAAGCTTTCAGTAAGATGTTCACAAAGGCAGTTATACTGAGCGGGTTATTGAAATATAATATAACTACATGCCGTTTACATGATGTTATGTAGCGTTCTTCGCAAGAGGGCGTTTAAATGCAGCAAATACCTTTTAAAAAAAGCAGGTTTCTTCAAATAATCATTCCGTGACAGGTACGCTTTTGCATAAAAATCTAATACTTTAAATTACATATCTTGCAAGTTACAAACTGTTAAGTTACCAAACTTCCGAATTTCAAATTTAAAAAAAAAACCTTAATAATAGTTCACCTGACGGCCAATCGAAATTTATATTGGAGCGCGTGGTCCGTTGGACCTATTTTTGTCGGTAATCATTAACTTGTAAACACATGTCTACAATTAACAAGATTTATCCCGCAGATAGTTCCACACGTACAATAGTCCTGATTTTCGTGACCTGGTGACGTGCCATATGAACGATGATTTACACCATCTGAGCGTTTTGTCTCCGTCCTGGTTTCCATCACCTTTTACGCTTCTTCCACTCGCAGGAGACTGCATTGAATGCGGGTTATATCTCTGTGAAAGACTTCAAAATCAGCATGGATAGCAAAATGATCATCCAAACTCAGAAGTAAAATGTGGGGCAACACAATACCTGTCTGTAAATTATCCATTCTTAAGAGTTTCAGTTGATAAATCGGGGCTCGCATTTTCAAAATTCAATGTCAAGCGTTGCGCAAGGCATCAGTACCTAAGGACCTCATGAGCTTATTGGCTAAAATGTCATATGGTGTTTAAAGACTCACTTAACGTGTTGATCAAAACGTTGAGAAGGGCGTCACCAAAACAAGCGTTCAAAGTTGTACGTAATTTTACAGTGCGCCATTAGCTGGTGAGAAAAGCCCGGTCATACCGCTTTTTTCAGGTCTTAACTTTATTTGTTTGTTATTCCATCTTCCTCATTTTTGTTATTAACCATTTTGAAGATATCACCATCTTTGGAATTACAATTACGCCAAAAAAGGGTCATAAAAACCAGGATGGAGGCTAGGCGCACAGATGGTATAAATCATCTTGCATAGCACGTGACCAGGTCACAAAAAAACAGGTTCATTTGTTTTATATACATGTACATATATTTTGAACGATCAGCAGGATTGAGAAGAACCATCCAGATTGTACAAATGATGTTTACAAGTGAATAATTAGCCCGATTAGAAATTAGCCCGAGCGGACCGCATGACAAACACGCATTATCAAACTAGGCACCAACAGTGAATTTCACCGTATTATGAACTTTCAGTTTTACCGAAAGGTTTGGAAATTGTGTACGTTTAGTAATTTTGAGGTTTGGCAATTTCCGAAGGGATAAATCTCGTTTTGTGGCATCCTCGTTTTCAGGGTCTACTTTCAACATGAGAAAGCAGCTGGTGGTAGCGTACTGCCCGACGCCATGGGGACGAGGTTGCTTTTGTGATACGCCCTCTTGACTAGGACACTTCCATCAAGGTGGCAATGTGAGCGCCCTCTAGTGTATCAAGTAACGACCTGCTTCGTGAACAGCCTATATCCACCGACATTTTTCTATGGTGCAGTGGACGGGGATCTCATTTGTGGAAATTCCTAAATTTACTCCTTGAAACGATGAGGAGGATGTTTTGGACAAGTTGGTATTTGCCTCTGTCACGAGATTATGGGTCCTACCTATAATTTACAAAATGAAGCAAAATATTGAATTAAGGTACAGTATTTACTCTCATAAACGCAAGCGCAAAACATGGCTCGAACTACTCGAATTGCGGTTTTTTGACACCACAAAAAAAGAGAAAGTTACTCCAACTAACGGTTCGAAGTGATGGCACAGTGCGTCATTAAATCTTTTACTGCAACCAAATTGCTTTCACTAATTGCTTTGTTTGTAAAGATCCAACCACCGGTTGCTCGCGCGTGAAACTAATAAAGACTGGACGATTTGCAACCCAGAAGTCAGTTCGACATCGGACGTCATGGCCAAGATGGGACGCGCTCTTGCTCTGTTGCTTGCTGTTGCTACTATGAGTTACAGGCAATTTTGTGCATTGCCACCCATTACCGTTATACGTGTATAAGGTTTCTATCAATAAATGGTTATTTACGTGCTGTAGTCATGTGCTATATCAAGTCAATCATGTAGTCTCAAAGCAAGCCATGAGCTCCTCCAGTGAATTGTGGCAAAGAACTTCAATGGTCACTGTTTACTCTTAATCATTATTTTTCTTGTCCACGACTTAGAATTGTGATGTTTTTGATCCCCACAACAAATTTTAAAACTGTTTTTCCTTTCCGCAATTAAAACAATCTTCACCCCGCAAGCAGGCCGTGAAGTCAGGAGAGAGAAGGAACACTCTTTAGTCGAAGTTCAAAACAGAGTTTGGGAATTTGTTCATCTAAATTAATGTATGCGCACAGCAGCCATTAACATTGTATACAATCATGGTGCGCATAAAAAATATCCCGTCTTGATTCCAAACCAATCCCGTACGTAGATTTTGGCTTACTCGTGCTAATTCAAGCACCCTTAGATTTTGGCTTACTCGTGCTAATTCAAGCACTCGTTGTCTGTTTGCAATAGTTTCTGCCCAGACCTGTCCTTCTGGCTGGAGGGCATTCAATGGAAACTGCTACTACTTTGGGGAACTGAAACACTGGACCGATGCCAGGGACGACTGTCAGCAAAGCGGTGCTGGCATGGCTATCATCACCGATTCAGCGACAAACGTAAGGACCCGACTCTGTTTGATTGCATTTCTCAAGTTCTGGGATGTTGTGTGTTTTAGCTGCGGCTGAGCGGCTCAACAAGTCGTTATGGCGTTAGTTATTTCGCTTGTAACAAACGTGGGCATGCACACCTTTGCACTATACAAGTTATCACATTGGCCAACTCCTGCCTAGGGCCCTGTGTCACTTTTATGGATCTCCAGTGAGGGAAGACAGAGTTGCATTATCGAGGTTACTTAGTTTGCATTGTGACATTCGATAAATCCTTTATTTCAGATGCCAATCACGACCAAGTGGTTATTTTTTTCAATTTAAGGTCTCCACTCACCGCCTAGTGCAATTTATGCAGTCCTGGAAAATTTCGTCACTTAGAGCGTCAAAAACATGATGTTGGTATAAATGAAAACACTTACTCCTTCCAGAAATGACATGGCACAATGACGTCACGCACGCATAAGAACACATGTGTTGGCCGGCAGCGTCCAAGATTTATTTCCAGCTTGTTTTCTATACACATCATGGTTATGGACGCTTCGGCGAAAGAACTATTTGCACTGCGATTAGAGCCATTTGTTTGTTTGTTTGTTTGGTTTTTTTTAAATTATTTTAGGCCCTAAAGCCCTTTATCTCTGAGGTGTAATTCGTCTATTAAACATCAGGATGTGCCTTCGAGTGAAAAAAAGATATTCTTCGAGTGAAAGAATACCGCTCGGGGCGGCGGTCCTTGGGGCTATCCCTCCCCCTCCCCCCTCCCCTCCCCCAAAAAAGAAATAGGGCGGGCCCCTATAATTTGTCCCCGTGCGCATTTAACCCATGTGCGTTGTATTTTCCCCAAAATGGTGGTTTGGCTGTAGGATATGGCTTGTTCACTGCCCTTTTCACACAAACAGCACATAATAAGCGTAAGTGCGCAATATGTCTGTAATTATATGTTACTACATATGCATGTATCTTTGATCAGCGCCCTGTACAGCCACATGCTATCCACCCCACCCCCCGCCCCCGCCCCTCGGTTTAAAACTTTCAAGCCCTGTCTCCCGCCACCGCCCCCCCAATATTGGCAAGAAATCACCACTCCTGATGTTAAGCAAAGATCATACATATGCGCCTCTATACCCGATCATTACGTTCACAAAACGCAGAGGCGAAGCAATTCGGGTAGTCTAGGAGCTAGACGTTGTTACGGTTTGATTCGCAATAACCCAGAGCCGCGATAACCCGCCGCCGAGATAGGGCGTTATCACGAGCAACGAACATCACCCACGAGCCTGTGTCAGGAACAACGTCTAGGGAAATTCGTAAAATCTCCCCCGAAAAATGGGGGAAACTAGTGCGCATGCGCTACTCCATTTTGAGTCCCTCTTACACTACACACAACAAAAGAGCTGACCTGTGAAGTTGCACAAAAGTCTTGCAGCATCTTTTATACTACTGGAAGAAATTTAACAGTTTGGTTAGGAACTACAATGAAATGTTTTGAATGAGCGCTGCATATAATTAGGGCAAACAGGTGCGCGCACATTACACAACTGATACGAATTTCCCTAGACGTTGTTCCTGACAGGTTAGTGGATGACATTGGTTAATTGGTCGTGATAACGCCCTCTCGTGGCGGTTGGTTATCGCGGCGGGCGTATTTCTTTTTTCCTAGGAGGATTTTCGCTCGACCCCCCCGCCCTGCAAACAGGACGCTGGGATACTCTGATGAATTCACGCTCTGATTGGTTGGATTTTGCATGACCAGTGACCTTCGTGTCATCGAGGTCATGACTCTGCAAGGTTTGAAACGGCCGTTAAGACTGATTCATTACTCTTTTATTCCAGTTTAGAGATGTGTTTTTCTCGTTGAAAAGCGTAATAATGTAGGAAATTCTGTAAAACTTATCTGTGTTGTAAATTTACAATTCCCGTCACTCACTCAGGCTCCGTTTCGAATCACAAACGGTCGGATTGCATTATGCGACGCTCAAAATTGTGTCCACATGGTCCGCGCTGAAACAGAAATCATATCCGGTATGGAATGTGCGCAATTCTATGGGAAGTTTTCGGATAGCATTTGCGCACATTGTCTAACTGCGGTCTTTAACAGCTGCAGCCAGATGCTTTATACATAGGTCATAGGCTATTTCCTTTACACGATTCTGTGAAGCTGATCAGAGTATCCCAGCGTCCTGTTTGCAGGGAGGGGGGTACGAGCGAAAGGAGGATTGTCTTGCTCAAGAGCACAAGCACTAAGTGCCTTCCTCAAGAGCACCATGTTCCCACAGTCAGGATTTGAACCCATGTACCACGGCACACGAGTCGAATACCGTAACCATTGGACCATTGGACCACAACACTTTGCAGTATACCAAACCTAGCAACTATCTCACATATCATGCACATATTTCCTTATGCCAAAACTAGTAACTCTCTCAAAATCGAAACCCCTTATGAACCAAATTTATTACCACACAAAAATTGAATAGGCCTTGTTGCACAATAGTTTGTTTTTACATAGTTTATTGTTTTTAGTATAGTTAAATAGTTTAATTATTTCTGAAATACTGTCTTTCTTCTCATGGTAAAAGCCGGCAGTCGCGAAATCAAAATGTGCACCGTGAAAGAGTTGGGTAATATGGGTTGTTAATTTGACCAATGCTGGTCGAGTTATCAACTGCCTATACACTCTTGGGCAAATTCTTCTCAATAGCTCGACAGCTTTTACCAAATTCAACCCAGTAATGTTATTTCATACCAATGCTGCGTAAATTACATTGCCCAACAGTGTTTTATCCAACGTTTTTAGAGTGTTTGGGAAAGGGGGGGGGGGCTGAACACCATTTTACTATTGGAGGCGCTGTTCAAAGCATTATTATTGGACACCATTTGCCAATAAGTGGCGCCCTCCATTGCAGCACGTCGACACTTTTTTTTTCTTTGCTCAACTCTTCCGGGTGCCAGGAATGGTCATTTTGATTTCACGAGGTGACATGTCAGACAGGATGTTCCATTCCATGAGGCATGTCACCGAATGAAATTATTCTTTCCATTGCACGAATGTGAAACATTCATTATTTGTTCTATACAACGCCTGAATAAATCCGCATAGTATACAAATATTGAATGCTTCGAGTGGCGTAGTAAAACTAGCCTCCCGAGGTGATCCATGGACATTCTATTTTCCCGAGGCGAAGCCGAGGAAAAATAAGAATGCTCCATGGATCACCGAGGGAGGCTAGTTTTACTTCGCCACGAGATAAAGCATTCAATATTGTTTTTTAACACTTCACCCACAGATTCTGCTTGGTTTGTATTTTAAATTTTTCAAATCTGAACACAATTGAAATAAACTTCAGTTTCAATGCAAAATTGGTGGAAAATTTATTCTCTTTTCTAAACTACCCCTTCGCAAAATGTTTCAACCCAACTCTGCGGCGCGCTTTCTTTGGAACAAAACGCGCAACGTGCAACGCGCAGACCAGCATGTATTTGCACACAAATACCGCGCCGTGGATATTATACAAACATTGAGTGGCCCAGCGTGGAATGGGAGGAATATCATTGCAAGGTAAAATCTGTACTTTCCATTTCATGAGGCGAAGCCGAGTAAACTGGAAAAGTCCAGATTTTACCTAGCGATAATATTCCTCCCATTTCACAATTTTAAGCCACTCAATATTTGTTTTATAGACCTGACATATAGACCCTTGTCATTTGATATATTTGAACTTTTATTTCAATACAGAACTTTCAATTTCTCTCTTCCAAACCACCCCTTCACAAAAATGTTTGAACCCAACGCTGTAGCGCTGGCTCGTTGGCTGCAGTAGGTTGGGTTGGGTTCGGATCAACTCGATTTTGTCATCGTCTGACTCAGACCGGTGCGATGGTTGGACCCGGACCTGGACCCCTTAAAAGGGCTAAAAACAAACAAGTAAACAACCCAACAAACTCACAAAATCCTGGCATTAAACCCCTTTAACACAGATAGTGGTCTCGATAATTATCCACCACCAAACTCGTTTGGGGGGGGGGGGCAACAACTCCAGCAATACAAAATGTTTTATATTGAATTTTCGTCTAGTAATTTGTCATTATGTTTAACATTACGAGATTTAATTTCATAAAAAACCGTCAAACAATCAAGCAATATATTCACCCTAAAAATACAGTGTTTTGAGCGCGACAAATGCAATCCGAATGAAAATCAATGTTTATTTTTCGCGTGTAAAACACTACATTGCTACTATAATAATATTATTTTTTATCGGTAGACTCTTTCTCATGATATTCAAAACCCCTCTGTTACACATCGTGGAAATTAATTGCACGAAATTTCAGTTTAATACATCTTGTATTTCTTGAGTTATTGATCGGAAACTGAGTTGGTATTTTTGTTCAATAGTGCAGCATCCGCACCAATATTCTTTTATTTAATAGAGGGCGCGCCACATAAATAGTGGTCTCGATAATTATCCACCACCAAACTCGTTTGGGGGGCAACAACTCCAGAAATACAAAATGTTTTAAATTGAATTTTTGTCTAGTGATTTGTCATTATGTTTAACATTACGAGATTTAATTTCATAAGAAACCGTCAAACAATGAAGCAATATTGACCGTAACAATACAGTGTTTTAAGCGCGACAAATGCAATCCGAATGAAAATCAATGTGTATTTTTCGCGTGTGAAACACTACATTGTTACGATCATATCATTTTTATCGTTGGACTGTTTCTCATGATATTCAATACCCCTCTGTTACACATCGTGGAAATTAATTGCCAGAAATTTCAGTTGATTACCTCTTGTACTTCTTGAGTTATTGATCGGAAACTGAGTTGGTATTTTTGTTCAATAGTGCAGCATCCGCACCAATATTCTTTTATTTGATAGAGGGCGCGCTACATAAATAGTGGTCTCGATAATTTGCATCACCAAACTCGTTTGGGGGGCAACAACTCCAGAAAAACAAAATGTTTGAAATTTAATTTTCGTGTAGTGATTTGTCATTATATTTAACACTAGAGATTTAATTTCATAAGAAACCGTCAAACAATGAAGCAATATTGACCGTAACAA
Source organism: Patiria pectinifera (assembly GCA_029964075.1). Lineage (NCBI taxonomy): Eukaryota > Metazoa > Echinodermata > Asteroidea > Valvatida > Asterinidae > Patiria > Patiria pectinifera. Next base: position 20,827,870 of record CM057147.1, on the reverse strand, counting down.
TACGGTGTTTTAAGCGCGACAACTTGTGTCCGCCTCCCAGACGTCCTCCTGGCATTTGAAATCTTCACATAAGCATGCCTCTTTTTGACGAATTTTATCTTCCGAGTACTTCTCTTGATCGTTTTCTGTATACATTGTTGCAAGAAGTCTAATGATGAACAGAAACACTTTGAAATAATTTACATGTTTTCATTAAAAGTGCACTTATGAGATATAAAAAAATATCAAAATAGAATTTTTAGCGGTGTTGCGGGTCAATTCATTACTCAAAACATCTTCAATTAAAGCTACATTTTCAATCGTTTCACGCACGCCTCCCCCAAAAAGGTGAATTTATACAAAATGGTAAATGGCAATCCAGTACGGTCAATAATGTACCATGCATATGGGCATAAATAAAACATTTTAGATATATACAATACATATGGGCATAAAAAACAGTGTAGCTACCGGGCTTTGGGGCTTCAATCACCTCCTCCCCCCCCCCCCCATCCCAAAAAAAAGAACACGGAAAACCAAGGGGAAAAGTGGGAGGATTAGAGAATAGAACCAAAGCTTACTTTCATGCAGTTATGAACTATAATTCGCTTTCTGGGGTGCTTATAAAAAGCTTAACACGGGCCTAATTTTGGCTGTTTTGTGTCCTTTATCAAAGTACGACAAAGATAGTACCCACTCGCTACCGCCCTCGCTTCGTTCCTTAATTCCGTGGGAACACCCCTCCCTACTTCCTTTTCGAAACTAACATGATCTTCACATGATTTTCATTAGCCATAGAATCTCAAGGAGGCATGCTCTATATTCAAAACACATTCCTGCCACTGGAATTTGATCAAAGACGGAGAGAAAAACCGGATGGTGTAAATAAAATGATAATGGACATTGACAAGTTAAAGATAAATGACGACAGCAGTAGCTTCACGCAAGGCATGCGATCAAGCCACAAACAAGCCATTATTAATCATTTTGTTCACAGCTTAAAGGATAGAGGTAAACCTTACAGATGGTGCAAATGATGATTACTAGTAGTTAACTGCCACAAATAGCCTGTCAGGAATGGAATCAGACATCAGATAAGGTTGCAATGGTAAATACGTATATTTACTTTCACATGTGAACTTTCACTAATTAGGGTGCACACAAAATGTTTGAAGTAGCGACATATTTTTTTAGCAGTTTTTAGCTGTGGAAAAAAAGTTTTGAGAATAGGCCTACCGTTTTGAGAATAGGCTTACCCAAAAAACCAGCGACAAAACTCCCCATCAAAATCATTCACGGGATTCAATGGAAGATATTAAGATCCAAGGAAACTTGCTCAGATATCTACAAACATAAGGTGTGACCGCACACTAAGACCTACTTAGATTTTAGCAATCCGTGGGATGCATTGTAATCATTTTTATTAAGTCCTGGTAGAAGTTTCCCCATGGGCCACATTTTTTTTGCGAATGAGGGCGGTATAACGACTGCCTTCTTAGAATGTAGAAATGAGTCGATTACGTATGTTGGAGCAATTTAGCTGGTTTATTTCACTCTAAAAGTTAAAGATTGTAAACTAACAAACTGTTACTGTTGAACAGTTGCAACAAATTTGCTAATACAACCCCGGAGTCAGGTCCGCTATGAACAGCGCCCCCTGTCAGAAGATGGTGTCCAACCTCACAACCCCCATTGCGATTATATTCATAGGTCGGGTGGCCGGAATCCTGTTTTCCTCCTGGCACGATGGTCTGTCGGCAAATTTGTTGTCACACCCCCCCCCCCCCACTCCCAATTTCAAAGTTGTAGAGCGAAATGAATTGTGTGTGTTTTTGTATTCTGGAATAGCACCATATACTTAGGTAAAGTTCACTTTTCTGGGCAAAACAATAGGACGTTTATGGACAACTTGACACCATGACTTCTCAACAGATGTCGATATCCCATGATATCTAGCTTGAAAAAAATATAATCAATCAGATTTACAACGGACCTTCGTCCCCTGTCTCACAAATGTCACTTTCACATATACAGAAACTTCGTGGAGTGTAAATCGAAAGCTTTAGTCAGGCTTTTCTAACCTAAAGTAGTAAATGGTAAAAATAGAGGGAAAAAACGCAAGATCTGGCTAATGGCTCAAATTAATGTCAGAGCGAGACATTAAGCTTCGCACTTACAACCAAATTGCTTGCCCTAATTGCTTTGTTTGTAAAGATCCAACCACCTGTTGCTCGCGCGTGAAACTAATAAAGACTGGACGATTTGCAACCCAGAAGTCAGTTCGACATCGGACGTCATGGCCAAGATGGGACGTGCTCTTGCTCTGCTGCTGGCTGTTGCTACTACCGGTGAGTTATAGGCAGTTTGTTCATTGCCGTTCTGTAACGTTATAAGTCAAGTGTTACAGTTACTTCTTCTATCCGTAGACGTGACAGACTCCATACCATCCAAAATAGGAAAGTGTTAGGTAGGCCTTGATGCAAGAAATATTCATGGAGAAATATCTCCTACTTGCCTTGATTTGAAACAGAAATTGGGCATTTATGTGGTGTTTGTTTTAAATTACGTTGATTACACAAGCGTTAAATGATTGCAGATTGCGCAAGCACCTAGTTGGCAACCAGCTGTAGTGGTAATATACAACCTGCTTGGTACAACGAGGTTTGCTTTGGTAATTGACTTTAAGGTCATGTTTATGAAACAACAATAAATCACACAAAACGGGTGTTAACTCACAGTGTTACGAGTATACCCGAGTGCGAGTATTCCGCACCACATTATATCAATTAGTTCTGGTACCAGTGGGAGAGTGCTGCTCGGCACCACGGGGACGAGGTTGGTCATTGGGTTTTCCCTCTCCCCTATTGTTGTACAGTGTCTGCCCAGACCTGTCCTTCTGACTGGAAGGAGTTCAATGGTAACTGCTACTACTTGGGGCCACGTAGTTACTGGACAACTGGCAGGGATGACTGTCTGCAAAGAGGCGCCGACATGGCTGTCATCACTGATTCGGCTACAAACGTAAGTTACTCAAACAAAGTGGGATTTTAGTAAAGAGTCGCAACTCCTCCAAAATGTTTTTGGTTTTGGGGTTTTGTTTGTTTGTTTGTTTGTTTTTTTTTGGGGGGGGGATATTCAAAACAATCGCATGGCTTGTAGGCCTATTCTGTTTAAAAACGCTTTTACACCCTTTCGAGACTGACGTCCGCAAACAACGCAAACTTGCACGTATAATTTATAATGCGTTTCGAACTTTCACATATTCACAAGCCAACGGATATACGCTTACACTCACGTGTAGCTATCCGTATCCGTTTTTTACTTAACGCTTATTAGGAGTATTTTCGTGCAAAAGTGCACAAGTGGAATGCGTGTTTTGGTTCACGCGCATGAGCGAGTGTGCGTGTTCTACATCCACAGTCGTGAGGGGGGCAAGGCAGGGAAACAAAAAAAAAGAAAAAAAAAAAAAAGAAAAAAAAAAAAAAAAAAAAGAAAAAGAAAAAAGAGGCGCGAAGACAAAGTATTGTAAATGCAATGGAGGGGGGGCAAATGTCCCCCCCCCCCCTCTAAAACTGAAAAAAAAAATGTGAGAAAAATACAGCATTTTTGCAATAATTTTTGCCCCCCTAGAAAAATCCTGGCGACGCCCATGTCTACATCACGCCCGAGGACCGACACAAAAAGGGGAGAACAGCAAATCCTTTCAGTCCTCGGGAGTTGGGTCTTTTGTTCAAAACGTTCCTCTGTATAAGTTTTTGGTTTAGTCTATCGGAGAGTGTTATATTGCAGGAACAAAGTGAAACACAAAGCATTGTCCTCGAGAGTATTTTAAACACGACTGTCTGGTGACATTACACATCGGTACTAATACACCATTTGGGAAACAAATTATGTGCAAGTAATTTAGATGACATAAGTTAACAGTCTACGCACTGCGATTATTATTGGGGGGACAACGCCATTGGCCTCCCCCGAATAAAAACTATTAAGGGCGTACCTCCCCCCCCAAAAAAAAAAAATTAATAATAATAATATTTTCCGCCCATGGTACATAATAACTTGTTTATTTCTGCGGGAAAAGTCAATCTTTGATTCGAACATGTGCACTCGGAACAACAAACTGGTTTAAACAATTACTTCAGTTTAATAATTTGCATTTCTATTTCCGAGATCGTACTGCACACACCCCAACCATGCACAGTCCGCCCTAGGCCTTGCAGAGATGTCACGACAGGTCTATGTAAGGCGTATGGGTATTAAACACGCTGTACATTTGTGTTCTTCTTTTACATGTATCTCGAATACAGCACAATTCCCAAGTGAATTCGCTCAACTACTGGTCTAATAGTCATGTTGACATTGGTGTTTCTGTGTACCAATCGCTAGGAATTCATCAGTGACATGCCGTGGAATATGGGTCATAGTTATGATGATGTCATGTGGATTGGTTTGAATGACCGGATGACTGAAGGTGACTTCCGTTGGACGGACGGATCCAAGCCCAGTTACACGTAAGTCAGTCTGGTTCCCGGACCAGACAGTACAGCATGAAAGTTGACCCTTGGTGGCGCGCTTCCAGATTCCTCGAAAAGAAACATTAGGGTCCAGACCAGTAAATAGACTGCCATAGACCTAAGTGGTATTTACGCGCACATCCAAAAAAATATTTAAAATACTCACAACTCTCTGAGGTATTTAGAGCATGCATCAAATTAAAGCTTATTTCATCATCTTTCATTTTCAGTTCAATGTTCTGGGGGTTAACCAATGACTTTTGGGAGAAAATTCCATCCAAAGATGATCACCCATTAGCGTTGAAATTGGGTACATTGATTTCTTAAGAAAAGCACCCTCGGAAAAGGCCTTTGTAAAATTGTTACTAGCATCATAAAAAAAAGATTTGTAAAGAAAATAAACAAAAATATGGAATTGTCATAGGCAAACTTCATGGTCTTGTGGAATGATCCGTGCATAATTTTGAACCCATTCCCCCTACAGAAACTGGATTCCCGGACAACCAGATGATCTTTACGGAGCAGACTGCGTGCAAATGTGGCTGGATTCCAATCAATGGAGTGACGAATCATGTTACAATTACAGACACTATGTTTGTCAGCAAGAAACCGGTATAGGCCAGAAGGCTAGGGAGGAATCAATAAAAGATATTAAAGAAAAGAAAATAATTTGCAGCCATTGAAGCCATTAATTATTGTAGCCATTGCTACATGGGGATGATGCAACTTACACGAGTGTACACAAATTACATTCACTTGTGTGGACTTCCGAACAAAAGATGTCCACATAAACAAGGTTTCAGATACGTTGTGTGGACTTGCCCAGGTTCACACAAGGTTTCCCCCTCTGTGGAAAAAAAATCTTTACAGGCATTTTTGGGTTAGGTTCATTCGTCGCAAAATGAAGAGAAACACTCAAGGGAATTATAGAGAGAGAAAAATGGGGAGAAAGAGTTTCACATTGTGGGTAAAATGAGTGTTTTTCACAGGTTTTTCTTTACGAAAATAAAGCAATTTCCACACTAGGTATGTAACGTAAACATTTTGTGAATAAGCAGAACAGATTAGGTCTTCATGACTTATAACTGGCAATCATCTAACTTAACACGATTTTTGTAAAGTTAACTGAAGCTTCAATTTCTTTTTTAAAACGTGTTCTATAGCTGGGGTAACGGATCTCTATGCTAGATCTTTTCGATTTAATTTTGTGGTTCAGGAATGTGTGAAAGTTTCATGCCCCTTGATACCTTTTTCATGTTTTGTTAAATATTTTTTTAGATGTAGATGAATGTGCCGATGGATTAGACAACTGTGATCCCAATGCTGCCTGCACTAACACTCATGGTAGTTTTACTTGTGCATGCAACAGTGGATACACCGGAGATGGTACAATTTGCACAGGTGAATAAGCAGAATCGTTTTAGTGGTGTTTTTTATTTCAAACTCATGGACCAAATCGCCAAAGTTGCACAGTTAACTGAAGTTATCTATGGCTTCTATTTCTTGCTTTTACTTGTGAAAAAAAAATCAGTTTACTCGATTTTCTTTTCGCCTTTTCTGTAAAAATTTATCATGTAACTAAAAGAAGTTCTTCTCTGTTGAAAATGCTATCATTCAGTTATTTTAATTGAGTAGGCCTACCGGTCTAAACCACTTATTTTGATTGTGTAATATCAGATGTGGATGAATGCGCCACTTTCTCAGACAACTGTGATTCCAATGCCGTCTGCAGTAACTTTCCCGGGGGTTTCGCTTGTTCATGTCATGCTGGGTACACCGGGAATGGCATCAATTGCACAGGTAAAATAATTTGAAAAGTTCTAATTCACTGGCTCCCTAGATCACCATAGACTTGAAGTAGTGGGAGGTCGAGTGCATTCTGTTTGTAGTTTAAAATGCTGTTATTCTATTAGTATTACAGAAATTAGTGCAAGTATAAACCATTTTAATGTTTTATTTCCTGATTTAGATGTTAATGAATGCGCCGATGGATTAGACTACTGTGATTTCAATGCTGCCTGCATTAACACTCCTGGTAGTTTCCATTGTGCGTGCAATGCTGGCTACACCGGGGATGGTATAATTTGCAGAGGTGCGTAATAACAAAACCAAATTCACTTCATTAGAACTGGAAAATATATACAAAGGAAGGATTCGATTTGTAAAGTTGTTTGTGGAATCGGTGCATAAACTTAGATGGCGCTTTGTGACAACTTGCAAGGTCCCGGGAAGAGAACAAACCGCACTGACGTACATAGGCCTATTCAGACGATTACAAGTTGTCACACAAAACAAAGCGGTCGAATCGGGCAAGTTTTCAGAAAAGTGGGGGGTAGTATTCAGAATCGTGTCTAATATATTTCTGAGTAGAATAGTTGGTCTTCAAAATGCTTTTTAGTTGGTTTCATTCGGATATTTTGTTCAAAAGATACAGCATTCACAACACGGTACTTGAAAAACCACTTGGGCCACTCTTTTTATTTGTCAAGTTTACCTATCGAAGCGGGTAGAATTAGTCACACGTTACTCTTGAACAAAATAAATAAATCCTCTGTGTGTTTCTGTATTTGCGTTCAGTTCAAGAAAAGTGGCCCGAGACGATTTTTTTTTAACCCTTGAGTTCGTTGAATCATTGCTTTCGTTTCAATGCATCGATTTGAATGAAATAAAGTGGGTGCGGTAGATTGGTTACCTGACTGTTAGAGGCAATTTGAAAATATTCCAAAACTCACATGTAATTTACCTTTGTTAATTGGTTTTCGGCAATTAAGTTTTTTTGTGGGACAACCTCCGGAATCTGCACATGCCCGTTGTGTCTTTGCCATTTGCGTGACGCGAGCGCCAGTGGCCAACGTTAATGCGTTCAAATGTCTCTACTGTCAGTGGTCTCCCCTAACTCTTCATGTATTCAATTGTTGAGAGGGTGGTTGTAAAAAATAGTACCCAGCTTTATAAGCTAACTGATTTTTTTTTTTTGTGTGTCCAAACGGGAATACAGGGATTAAACAATTTTAATCTTTCCTGATATTAAATATTTTGGCTTTTTAGATATTTTATTTGCCATTGGGAGTTCTGTCATTCCGTCAGTTTAATTTGGGCTGGCTTAAAACATTCGTTCTTTATATTCTGTAATTTTAGATGTGGACGAATGTAGCGATGCATCAGCCAATAATTGTGATCCTCATGCCACCTGCACTAACACCCCTGGCGGTTTCACTTGTACATGCAATGTTGGCTACATCGGGGATGGTAACACTTGCACAGGTGAATATACAAAATATAACCTGGTACATGTCGTGTAAATGTATGTCACAACGTTGTATATATATATGAGATAAAAAGTCCACAATTTCTTGATCTGTAAATCTCTGGCGTTGGGGATGATACCGAGTCTGAAATAGTACTTTCCTGCTGTGATATCGGTTACGTTCACAATTAAGTAGGTGTCAAAGTATATATTTGCTGATGACACCTGATCATATACCTATTAAACCCAAATAAGGAATGTAGTCGAATGAATAATTTCATTCGCTGACTGATGGAGGTTTTCATTCTTCTCGGAGTCACCTCTTGCTGTGGAACATTCCATGTGCCATTTTATGAAATGTTCTGACCAATTAACATTCAGTTTTGTATAAAAGTGAATCGCTGTCCGGTTTTTTTGGTTTTTCAGAAGGAACGTTCTCCTGTGACGACGGGCATACTATTCCGTACAAGCTGACATGTGATCGTATTGTGGACTGTTCCCATGCTGAGGATGAGCTGAGTTGTGACTAATGTCAATCGTCCTATTACAGCTACCAATTAACACAATCTTGTGTTGCTTTTGGTGTGTGTTCTTTCCGTTGATATGTAAAATGAGGTTTATGCATAAAGAACTATTTAACCGACGTCAGCGCGTGTCATAGTTTCTCTGCTGAGTTGTTTCGAAAATTGATGCCTTGTGGAGACCCGGGTATAACACGGAACAAAAGAGTATAAAGTTCTCCACACAAGGCAATTTCTAAAGGTGGATATGTCTCCACAAGGATGTCACGAAATAGATGTATGCGTTTCACTCAATAACTAGGAATTTCCAAGGTTTACGAATTCGTCGCTAATTAAAGTATTTCATGTGAGGGATATCTAGTTGGAATTTCAACCCAGGAAAGTAATTCTGGTTAAAATGTGAGTATTTTGAAAATAGCTTTCGACCCTCACACGATTTTGTACACGAGAACAAGTCGCCACAAGCCTGGGATACAAATGTGTGTGTGCGTGCTAGTGTTAATGGTGTGCAATCAATCGAGCTGGGATTGGCCGATCGGTTATTTAGTTGTTCTTAAGAAAAAAAATGGAAATTTAGTTTAGGTGACTCAAAGAATGTCAAAATTTGTAGTTTCCTGTGAAGTTTTAAAAATCCTCATAACTTGTCATCAGAAGTAAAAGAATAATCTACATTTCTGTTTCATTTCCAGATTCGGAATACCAACTCTCGAGCAGGCCCTACATGAACTGGCTTAGACAACTGGCAATTTAACTTTCGTTAAACCAGCTTTCCTTCTCTTTTTTGTTTTCTTTTGTTTTGAATTAACATTCTTAAAACATCAAATTTAAAATTCATTTCCAGTTTCGGCAATATCAGTTAGTTAAAGGAACATTTGGTGTGTTTTTTGCATGTCGAGTAATTAACACCTGTATAGGCCTACGTATATCATTGATTCCCTGCGAAGCCCGTGTGTTTGGGTATATGCAAATTAATGCGTGACGCAATCTTGATAAAAAAAAAAAACGACACAAAGTCTGTTGATTGGTCAATAGCCGTCAGCGGATCCTAATCTTTATGAATGATGAACATGGCAACCTCTACCAGAGCACCAAAGAACACTATAGGCACTTTTTGACAAATCATGCTTGATACATATCTCCTTTTGCCCTTGCACCGGTCATCAGGCTCCCGAAGGCATCGATAGTACACGCCCGTTGATTGGTCACAATCTGTAGGTCAAAAGCGGTAGTATTACATTATTAATAATCACCGCTAATGCACGCATATTATAGACGGTTGCTGCGAGAACGTCTATTTCTTCCTCCTCAATTTGACTTCATTTGTTTGTTCATTTTAATGAAATGTTTGTTCAGTCATATATATTTAAAGGGTCAATGAAATGAATCGAACATGAAATACTGTATCAATTCCTCTGAAATTTATAAAAACTATAAGACATCCCTTGTTGGCAAAAAGTAAAAGCTACAAAGTGCACTTTTCAAATACATTTGCAATGCGTCATGCTTTTCCTGACAAATGATGAGCGTGTTGTTGCTGCGATGGCACTTTAGAAGCATATTCTTCAGATTAGGTATTTTACTCTTCAAATTGTAAACCCCAAATTCTGCTTATTGAAAAGATTTGTGCATAAATGTTTTCTCATTGTCTTACTGCCAAGTACTGAAACAACAAAGAACCACTTAATGCAGAAAACAATAACAACAGCCAACCCCCAAAATTCTGCTGGCTTTTTATACTGAAGCAGACGTAAAACTGAGTTACTGCCTTGAATGACATCACAGTTTTGCTATTGAATACGGAATTTGTATGAACGTAAAAATCAAAAAGGCACCAAAACACCCTTAAAATGGCAATTTGAAGATTACAAAATAAGTTAAATGGAACAAAAAAGTAAATGTCAAAGATTGTATTTAACCTACAAAAAAACATTACATGGCCCTTTAAATGTTGCTTAAATGAATTTCAATTTAATAATTACATTACTGACGAAGACCCGAAGAAAGTAACCAGTGGGTAAATGTCATTCTTACTGAACTACGATTTGGTCAAATTATGTGAACTTGCAATAAAATTTCACCTTTTTGTTTGGTGTTGGTAAAAGCAATTGTGTTCTGTTCCCTTTTTTGTTGCCTATGTGAACTTAATTGCCTATGTGAACTTAATAGATGATTGGTCATCAAATGAAGACAAACTAGACCGAAGATTTAAACGAAATATTGTTTTTCTCTCCCTAAACAGAGCTCGTGTCGCAACACGTAGCAAAATTGGCGATGGGCTACAGTGGCAGTCCAAACGAAACATTTGCCTCACTTTTGCACAGGAACGAAAGTCCACGTCTACACGCTATCTCAAAAATTAATTGAAGCATTGAATTGAATTTTGGCCAGATGATTGGTCATCAAATGAAGACAAACTAGACCGAAGATTTAAACGAAATATGGTTTTTCTCTCCCTAAACAGAGCTCGTGTCGCAACACGTAGCAAAATTGGCGATGGGCTACAGTGGCAGTCCAAACGAAACATTTGCCTCACTTTTGCATGCACAGGAACGATAGTCCACGTCTACACGCTATCTCAAAAATTAATTGGAGCATTGAATTGAATTTTGGCCAGATGATTGGTCATCAAATGAAGACAAACTAGACAGAAGATTTAAACGAAATATGGTTTTTCTCTCCCTAAACGGTGTCTTGTGTCGCGACAGAACGATAGTCCACGTCTACACGCTATCTCAACAATTAATTGGAGCATTGAATTGAATTTTGGCCAGATGATTGGTCATCAAAAAAAGACAAACTAGACAGAAGATTTAAACGAAATATGGTTTTTCTATCTCTTAAAAGTGTCTTGTGTCGCGACACGGAGAACAATTTGGCGATGGGCTGCAGTGGCAGTCCAAACAGAACATTTGCCTCACTTTTGCACAGGAACGATAGTCCACGTCTACACGCTATCTCAAAAATTAATTGGAGCATTGAATTGAATTTAGTCCAGATGATTGGTCATCAAAAAAAGACAAACTAGACAGAAGATTTAAACGTAATATGGTTTTTCTCTTAATTGGAGCATTGAATTGAATTTTGGCCAGATGATTGGTCATCAAAAAAAGACAAACTAGACAGAAGATTTAAACGTAATATGGTTTTTCTCTCTCTTAAAAGTGTCTTGTGTCGCGACACGGAGAACAATTTGGCGATGGGCTGCAGTGGCAGTCCAAACAGAACATTTGCCTCACTTTTGCACATGAACGACTGCCAATGTTAAATAACCCGAGAGCAGCGCGGCTTCATATTCAAGAGTTCGTGGAAAGTTCTTCAATCAAGACTTTCCTCTTGGGGATTTCTTCCTTTTAAATCTTATGCAAAAGAAAGATATCTTTTCAAACATTATTTCTCTCAGGAACAGAAGACACTTAGATAATAATAGCCCGACAATGCAGTATCATATCAGCATGACTTTGCCTTAATTCTCCTATATTTTTCTTAGGGTCATCCTCGGGAAGGTCTTTGGCTGGCATACAGGAAATCGGGGTTTTGTTTGATACTAAACCAATCTTGTAGATTCATTAATGTTAGTTCTTTTGACATAGATTGAATGAAATAAATATCGTATAGGTCCAAAACATACTAACTGTTCCAAGGTACATGTACAGGCTATTGTTTCCAGTGGCTTTGCAATGAAATCTAGGAACAATAATGGTTGTCAATTGGGCTGTGTATTTCCTGCCGAAACTATAGCACCTATCTCACCAAATTAATAATTGACCCCCCCAAAAAAACAGTTGAGGACACATATCACCATTGGTGACTTCATCGGACAAAATACCATTTTGGAAACACTATTAACGGGTGATTATAACGGCGCACGTATTCACCAGGCATTATTGGTGCTCAGCTACTTCTAAACAGAGCAACAATGACACCTATGCAATTATGTCACACAATAACTGAAAACTATTAAGTTTATTGGACCAAAACCATTGAAACAATTGAAATAATATAGTCCGAACAACCCAACTTGTTCAGTGCAAACAATACACTAGCCCGAACGAGTTCTGTCAGCTTTCATTGGAAAAAAAAACAGTAAGGGACTCGTTTGCTAGAAATTGCCGATGTATCGAACTAAAATAACATCTGGTGATTTGATATGATATAATAACACAATTATGTTGAAATGTCAAGAGCAATTGTCATAATATAATATAAATTAGTCCGAACAGCCCAGTGTGTTCAGTGCAAAAAAAAATACACTAGTCGGAATGAGTTGTCAACTTTCATGGAATATAAACAACATACTCATTTTCCAGACGATAACTCTAGAAATACCCGATGTATTGAACTGAAATAACATCTGGTAATTTGACATGATGTAGTAGGCCTAACACCAAATTGTAGAATCACAGGAGAAATTGTCAGTCAAATGAGATAATATTGTCAGAACAACCCAGTGTGTTCAGTGTGGAAAATACACTAGTCCGAACGAATTGTCAACTTTAATAGAAGAAACAACATACTCATTTTCCAGATGATAACTCTAGAAATATCCGATATATTGAACTGAAATTTATCTGGTGATTTGACATGTTGTGGTAACACAAATCTGTGGAATCTCAAGAGGCCTTACACTAAACATATTCAAGATTTGGGCAAAAACCACCGACTTATTGCGACAAAATTAATGATTTTAACTAATTTTGACCTAAATTAGCGACGCAAACTTTCTTTAAAATGCCCAATCTATCCAAAATTCCAGTTCGAATGTGCTCTAGGGACCCTCAGGCATCTTCCCTGCAAGTTTCAAGCAATTTCATTTTTCGGCCAAAATTGAAAAAAATTGCAAGGGGTTAGCCTTACTTTTTGATCAAATTTAGCCAAAAATTGACTTTTCCCCAAACAACTCAGAAATGTCTTTGAATGCAAGAGGAACATCAATCGACTTTCAAACACTAAACATATTGAAGATTTGGTCAAAAAACACCGACTTATTCAGACAAAATTAATAATTTTAACTAATTTTGACCTAAATTAGCGACGCAAACTTTCTTTAAAATGCCCAATCTATTCAAAATTCCAGTTCGAATGTGCTCTGGGGACCCTCAGGCATCTTCCCTGCAATTTTCTCAGTTCATTTTTCGGCTATAATTGAAAAAAATTGCAAGGGGTTAGCCTTACTTTTTGATCAAATTTGGCCAAAAATTAACTTTTCTCCAAACAACTCAGAAATGTCCTTGAATGCAAGAGGAACATCAATCGACCTTCAAACACAAAACATATTAAACAATTAAGCAAAAACCACCGACTATTCGAGACAAAATTAATAATTTTAACTAATTTTGACCTAAATTAGCGACGCAAGCTTTCTTTAAAATGCCCAATCTATCCAAAATTCCAGTTCCAATGTGCTGTAGGGACCCTCAGGCATCTTCCATGCAAGTTTCAAGCAATTTCATTTTTCGGCTATAATTGAAAAAATTGCAAGGGATGAGCCTTACTTTTTGATCAAATTTGGCCAAAAATTTACTTTTCTCCAAACAACTCAGAAATGTCCTTGAATGCAAGAGGAACATCAACCGACCTTCAAACACAAAACATATTAAAGAATTAAGCAAAAACCACCGACTATTCGAGACAAAATTAATGATTTTAACTAATTTTGACCTAAATTAGCGACGCAAGCTTTCTTTAAAATGCCCAATCTATCCAAAATTCGAGTTCGAATGTGCTCTAGGGACCCTCAGGCATCTTCCCTGCAAGTTTCAAACAATTTCATTTTTTTCAGCCAAAATTGAAAAAAATTGCAAGGGGTTAGCCTTACTTTTTGATCAAATTTGACCAAAAATTGACTTTTCTCCAAACAACTCAGAAATGTCCTTGAATGCAAGAGGAACATCAATCGACCTTCAAACACTAAACATATCGAAGATTTGGGCAAAAAACACCGACTTAATAAGACAAAACAAATAGTTTTAACTAATTTTGATCGAAAATTAGCGATGCAAACTTTCTTTAAAATGCCCAATCTTTTCAAAATTCCATTTCGATTGTGCTCTGGGGACCCTCAGGCATCTTTCCTGCAAGTTTCAAACGATTTCATTTTTCGGCCAAAATTGATAAAAATTGCAAGGGGTTAGCCTTACTTTTTGATCAAATTTGGTCAAAAATTGACTTTTCTCCAAACAACTCAGAAATGTCTTTCAATGCAAGAGGAACATCAATCGACCTTCAAACACAAAACATTTTGAAGATGGAGGCCAAAAACAACGACTTATTGAGACAAATTTAATAAAATTTTAACTAATTTTGACCTAAATTATGGAAGCACACTTTCTTTAAAATGCCCAATTTTCCAGTTCAAATGTGCTCTAGGGAACCTCAGGCATCTTCCCTGCAAGTTTCAAGCAATTTCATTTTTCGGCCAATATTGAAAAAAATTGCAAGGGGTTAGCTTACTTTCGGTAAAAAACCACCGACTTATTGCGACAAAAGTAATGTTTTTAACTAATTTTGACCTAAATTATCGACGCAAACTTTCTTTAAAATGCCCAATCTATCCAAAATTCCAGTTCGAATGTGCTGCGGAGACCCTCAGGCATCTTCCCTTCAAGTTTCAAGCAATTTCATTTTTCGGCCAAAATTGAAAAAATTGCAAGGGGTTAGCCTTACTTTTTGATCAAATTTGGCCAAAAATTGACTTTTCTCCAAACAACTCAGAAATGTCTTTGAATGCAAGAGGAACATCAATCGACCTTCAAACACTAAACATGTTGAAGAATTGGGTAAAAAAACCACCGACTTATTGCGACAAAATTAATGATTTTAACTAATTTTGACCTAAATTATCGACGCAAACTTTCTTTAAAATGCCCAATCTATCCAAAATTCCAGTTCCAGTTCCAGTTCCTCAGGCATCTTCCCTTCAAGTTTCAAGCAATTTCATTTTTCGGCCAAAATTGAAAAATTGCGAGGGGTTAGCCTTACTTTTTGATCAAATTTGATCAAAAATTGACTTTTCTCCAAACAACTCAGAAATGTCTTTCAATGCAAGAGGAACATCAATCGACTTTTAAACACTATACATATTGAAGATTTAGGCAAAACAATACCGACTTATTGAGACAAAAATTAATAATTTTAACTCATTTTGACCTAAATTATCGACGCAAACTTTCTTTTAAATGCCCAGTCTATCCAAAATTCCAGTTCGAATGTGCTCTAGGGACCCTCAGGCATCTTCCCTACAAGTTTCAAGCAATTTCATTTTTCGGCAAAAATTGAAAAAAATTGCAAGGGGTTAGCCTTACTTTTTGATCAAATTTGACCATAAAATTTTTTTTTTTTTCCCAAACAACTCAGAAATGTCTTTGAATGCAAGAGGAACATCAATCGACCTTCAAACCATGGGCGTCACGAGGGGGGAGCAAGAGGGGGCACTTGCCCCCAACTATACAAGATGTGTATAAGTTATTGCTCCAGGAATGCGTGGGCCGTTTTACGTGATTTTCTGTACGGTTGGACTTATTTGGGGAAGATTTTTCCCCGGGATGACAAACAAAATAATGTTCGATGACCAAACTATTGGTTTGTCTTAACGAGTTATTTTATCTGTCCTGAACAATAGTTATTAAGTAAATTATCAAACAAGAAGGCATGTATTTTATAAGTAATTGTTCAAGGAATGTGTTGGCTGTTTTGCGTGTTCAGTAGTCAGGAAGATTTACTCTGCACCGGGCTTGATTTGGGGAAGGTTTTTCTCAACAACATATATTTTGGCGACCACAACTTTGTTTATCTTGAAACATTATAGGCTTAGTATTCTGTCCTAAACAATATTTAGGTGGAATGTCAAACTAGTACGACATGTATATAATCCTTGGGCTAATACCTGAAAACAGAAACAATAAACACAAATAAACGGCATTTACACAAAAGCAAATTACCTTTTGTCATTTTCGTGTTTTAATAATTATTTCTTTCCGAGCACACAAACTCAAAGAAGATGAATGGCTTCACAAACCATTCAGATTTTTCTTGCAGTACCTACAAA
Source organism: Patiria pectinifera (assembly GCA_029964075.1). Lineage (NCBI taxonomy): Eukaryota > Metazoa > Echinodermata > Asteroidea > Valvatida > Asterinidae > Patiria > Patiria pectinifera. The sequence goes on along the minus strand of CM057147.1, from coordinate 20,811,565 downwards.
AAGTAGGCTTTTGGAGGTTTTGTAAGACATGGAAAAGGCACAGATAGGACGTCTTTCAACTAAAAGGAAAACAGTACCTTGCTTAAGTATTATAACTCTATACTGTCAAATCTATCGCCTGTGGCACAGGTATACAAAAAAAAGGCAAAATAAACAATTTTTCAAAATTATTTACACTGTACAGGATAAAAACATCTACATACAATACCTTAAATAGGGTCTATAGTTTAAAGTGAAATAACAATACGGCGTAGCACAATGAACATAAATACTTCACATAATTTTTAAAAATCAACAAGGCCATATGTTGGTCACAATGCACTTTAACGGTACACGGAATCATTTACTTTTTGTACATTTTTTCCCCATTTAAACCAACAAAATTGCTGAAACAGGGGTGCAAAATAGCTACCTTGTTCAAGTTTCAGCTCAGCGGATACCATACATTTTGAGAAACCTGAAGAAATGTGTGAATAATTTGTGTGGTCTCGTGACTGGATTCAGTAGCTAACACACGGGTAACAAACTGTGCCAGCGGGCACGTCTTAAACCACCTTCATTCAATGATTGTTTTATTCCGAGCGATACATTTCAGGTTGAATAATTTCACAGGGTATTTCTTACCATCTCTTCTTCATATAGAGCAAGAATTGCGTTAAATCAGTAGGTACTTTTGCAGGTCGGTAAAAAGCGATCCTGCGTGTCTTTAATAATACTCTAATATTACCAGCAAAGGTATAGTGGATGAATTATAAAGTTTGCGGGTAACACCATGTGGAAAGATATCTCTCCTTGGAAGAAGTGTGGTTCTGAAAAGAACCGGTTGGTTGAGTGTAGAACTCGACGTTTCGGACAGTGTGCTCTGTCCGTCCTAGGGAGGTTGAGTCTCAACCTCCTTAGAAACGTTGAGTTCTACACTCGAGCAACTGGTTCTTTTCAGAACCACACTTCTTCCAAGAAGAGATTTCTTTCCACATGGTGTTACCCGCAAACTTTATAATTTATCTCATCCGCCATGCATGCAAACCTTCATTTAACATATATAAAGGTATAGTGGACACTCTCCCCAAAATAATATCAGCATTTGCCTTGCTCTGACCAGTCATAACCAAAATCACTGGATGAAGACATGCTTGCTGGGGCCAGACTCATAGTGGTCATTGTACCTGACTGTCTAACTCGACTGACTGACTGACCTGACTGACCAACTGACAGACTGTCACTTCTGACCTAGCCAGGGGCCAATTTCACAGCGCTGCTAAGCACTAAAATTTGCTTAGCACAATAAAGTCTGGCTTATAAAAGCAGGTTACCAGCCGAAACTCCATGTGATTTTCATGCTCAGCAAACAACAGCTGAATAACAAGCACAAGCAATCATAAGGAAGCTTGGGTGGTAATCCTGTTTTTGCCGAGGAAGACTTTTCAAGCTAAGCAAATTACTGTGCTTAGCAGCTCCAGGAAATTAGCCCCTAGCTGCTGGCTGGTGAAGAGAGCACGGCAGTACAACTGTATACCCTGCAACCCTGTAATGGGCTAACTCCAGCCCACTGTGTGCGCATCACATGCAGTGAGCAGATACAACTGCTGGCTTGCTGTACGCAATGCCAAAAAAAGTGATTTTGCCGTTCGACGTTACGTGTAGGGAGCCAGTATAAACCTCTTCATTTCTCACACATGCAAAATGCAAAAGGATTGATGGTGATGTTTTATCAATGGTCAAATAGACTTTTGTCACAATTAAATAGACCTGAGAAGATTATCTCGTTATACAAGAGCATTTTTCGCCTCTTTTTAAACAGGTTCACGTGCACAGATTCTTTTCTGCATCTACGACAGGGAGTGCGAGCTTCAGATATGTGTACATGTAAGTAATATTGAAGCAGGGAAGCATATATGTGACAACTGTTAAAGAAAATCCCATTGGTAAAATCTCTATTATACAACTCCTGATAATAAATCCCCGTCATCTGATTGGTCAGTCGTTGATCACGTGTCATTGAAGTATTCCTCCCAACCAATGGCCCAGCTGCACTGCAATTTCTATTCCACAATAAAAAGAACTTCCATTGCACGGTCACACTACATGCACTGGTAGCCCCGACTACAATCAGATGACGAGGATTTATTCAGGTGTTGTATGTTTCATATTCGTGCAATGGAAAGAAAAATCTCATTCGGTGACATATGGAATGTTCCATTTTCTGCCTCATGGAACGGAAGTTATTCTTACCATTGCACTCACAAACATTCCTTATTTGGATCATCAGAACATCAGTTTGGACTGAAACTTTAACAACATACACGGAGTCTCATTAAAGGCACAAATGCTCACACATATTTATTTCAACTTCCTGTCTCGTTCAATACTTTATGAATTTGGAAAATGACCCCTACTTTATAATAGTCTAAAGAAAGTGTGTCTCCAAAGTTAGTGTGTCCATTGTTTGATAAAAGTTTGTGAGTATGCTTGTGCTTAATGCTGGTAAAACTCCAAACACAATCCAATTTTTTGGTTGTGGGTAGTGTGTTGGAATATGTATTGCACTACAAAGGTAGAATAAAAAGACAAAGTACGTTTAATGCATAAAAACCATCTTCAACAAATTAATTACAGGAATGGAAAAGACAGTATTAATCAAGGTGAGTATTTGGACCATCGATCCTCTCCACAAGGATTTAAACGACTTCCAAAATACCTGGTTAGAGGCATGATAACGGCCTGTGAGCGTATAGAACATACAATGCGCGTGGGCAAGATTAGAGTCAGCACGCGACTAACAGTTGAATTTCTGTCAAGTCTCCCGTGATTTGGTTCGCTTGGGGCGTGCACGCACCGAGTCTAACGCACGCGCGCATTGCATGCTCTATATGCACACAAGTCGTTATCACGCCTCTAGACAAACCGTTCCGTACACTTTGTACACAAGCTCAGATGAGTCGTTTCTCCTGCAGTGTAGAGGATACGTGTTTGGACCAACCCTTCAGCGGACAAGGTCCTAAAGAGAGAAACCTTTAAAAACGTTCTCTCAGTGACAATAACTTAGAAAATACAAAGGTATCAACAGTAATTCTCACAGAATCCTATAAAACAGCAGCCTGAGGGTACTGCATCAGCAAACTGTGTTCCTTCGCACAAAGCCTCTGGCTTTACACAGCTTGTGAGCATTTCATAAATTACCAAGAATTATTCCATGGCCTACATTGTCATACATCTCCATGTGGACTCGGTGCACAAGTAACCCCTCAAAAGGTTACAATTGGAGTGTTGGGGGAGACCACCTGGAAGGACATGCCGACGACACATGACACTCACATGACGACATTATGGCTATGTGTACTTCCAGAAGAAAAACTTTGCTGTACACACTTCGCGCCATATTCGTGCGAACCAGTACACACCTACGCAGTGTGTCCTGCTATATAATGCTGGTGAAAATGCGCACGGGGCTTGGTAACATTGCCTGAGATCTCAGGGAGGCGTCGCACCCTTTTTGGTCATGTTCAGCGCCTCCAAGCTCCTACCCCTGCTTGTCTTGCCCTTGATGCTGCCGTCCAGTTCCACCTTGGGCAACAGTCTGCCTCCTGGATCAGGCCTCGTGGTCATCCCCATACTTGGCTTCAGCAGGGTGAGGATGCTGCGCAGCTGTCACCAATCCAGTTCTTGCCCTTGACCGGGGAGGTTGGTGTCACTACGACACGCTGATGGTCAAGTGCAGCAGTAGTATAGTATAATGTTGGATTTGGAAGCCACCTATTTGTCAATCCTATGGCACAAGACTCGGACACGGACTCTATCTAGTAAGCACATGAACCAGTGCATGCACCCATCATATCCTGCAATCAATGCTGGTGCTAATATGCGATTCGGAAGCCAACTGTTTGTCCATCATGTGGCATGGCCAGGAACCGAGAACACAGGCTGGCCGACCTCGAACTCTTCTTGATGCAAACATGAGCCCATCTGATGTTACCTCTTCTTCCCCTTGGTTGGTTTGGGGGGCTGAGCAGCGTTACCTTTAGACTTGTTGACATATTTCATATACTGGATCTCCCCGTCCAAGTCTAGCAGCTCTTGCCTCAGCTTCTCGTTGATTTCTTGGAGGGATTCTGATAGAACAGGACAAACAAAAACCAACCAAAAGAGTTGTAATATCACTTCATCAAATTCAACCATTCATCAAATCCAACAATCCAAGTCAATCATAGTCATCCAGTCTCAAGTTAAGTAACAGAATATTCAAATAAACAGTGACAAATGCATTCCTTAGTCATGGTTCATCCCCTGTTAATTGTGACCTACATGTAAATTACGTTTTGACAAAACAATGATTCTGTTCACAACTCTGTCAACAGAAAATAGAAGGCTGGTGCCTTTTCAATTAAGAATGCATTCCGTTTCCAATGGGACTCTTTAAGGAAAACCAGATGTTTCTATGACTGCAATACTGGTACATGTTCGAGAAGATATGTGCCAGTATCAGCTTCTACCAGTGTGATTGAGAAGGGAACACGAATGCTCAACATTTTTGAACTGACCAACCATAAACATGACTGCATTACTGGTACACGTCCGAGAAGACATGTGTAAGTATCAGCTTCTACCAGGGTGCTTGAGAAGGGAACACGAATGCTCAACATTTTTGAACTGACCAACCATAAACAAACGATGGGAGCAAGTGTTAGGAAGCAGCTTCTTGGAGGGGTGCCCTAGGTAGTGAAACCAATGGTACAGTGGAATCTCGATAAGTCAAACCTCGGGGGAATTGGCTCAACTTTTTAACTGACAGAGTTTTGAATTATCCAATGGATTTTCTATTCAACAACAATTGATGGGAATAAGTTTTTACTTTAAGTAAGATGGGTTTTTGAGTTAGAAGGGTTTTTGACTTCGAAGGGCTTTGAGTTAACAGGTTTTGACCTATCGCGATTTCACTGAATATGTCAACTACAATCCAACAAATAATGATGATAAAATGAGAATAGCATTATGAAAGAAGAGGTAGATTAATTGTGGAGTGACGCTGGGCGAAAAATAGGTCAAGCAGTGATGGTGATTGTTCCTCCTTGATGTTAGTAAAAGAGGCAATGTGGGGCTGAGGAAAATAAAGGGATGTGAGAACAAGTGCAGTTAAGGTTGTGTGCTAAGAGGCAGCTAGAGTACAGGTAATGAGTTCAGTTCCAGGATACAAGTTGTCCTCAGTGGTGACAAAAGAGAAAGACTAAAGGACAGTGGAAGCCAAAGTTTGGGAAGCCCTCTTTAAGTCAGGCCTACCTGGGTCAGGGGGTGGCTTGCTCAGGTCCCCTGACTTAGCCGCTAAGAGATCACTGGCTCCCTTGGGCTTGTACTTGACTGGGGGAGGGGTGGCAGCAGGGGTGTGGGGAATGCTGTCCAGGTTCTGTTCAGTGCTGGCAGGAGGCTCTGCAGTGAGTGGTGAGGGAGGGAAGGTAGGAAGGGTGAGGTGACGTAATTAAGGCGTTGAGGTCCATGTACAAGTACCCCCTCAACAGCAGGGAAGGGAGAGTTGGGGGAGACCACTGGGAGGGACATTTGAACGCATTGCCAACGAGGCCCGATGCTTTGCATTGTGCACATTCAGAATAAAATCAGTCGTGTGTACTTTGCACTATCTGGTTCGTTAGTAAAAACGTCATACACGCCCGTGCACCACTGATAACTAGTGCCCATTGGATAAACACTCAGGTTGCGTTAACTTCTATGCTACACCATTTGAAGTACGCATGCTTGAATTGAGATGACGTCACACTAATGAACCGGATAGGCGAACCATCAGTACTTTGGGGGGGGGGAATATTACCAAAAAAGGAACATTTTTTTCTATAAAGTTTTTGCTAGTATTTCATTGGTCAAAATATTTTATCAATTTTTTTTGGATACTGTGGACCTTTAGGGCAAGAAAGTGCTATAAAAAGGGAATATGTTTAACGGGTGAGTGAGCATCAGTGTGTAGGCCTACACTGCGTTATGGGGAAGTTTTTTATTGTAAGGCAAAATAGGGCCGAGTTATGGGGACTTTCTGCTGTCACCACAGCGTTTTCGGTCCCCACAAATACCTCGTACAGATACAGATACAGATACAGATACGGAACAAGTACATGTATGTGTGAGAAGTTTAGTGTTGTGTAAGTGGCTAAAAAGTTAAATCTGATGCTTGGGTCCGAGGTTGACAGCAGTGAGTCCTTGTTGACTTTTTTCGCAAGGGAGCAAAACAGAATGCAGAAATCCTGTGGACCATATATATAAAATGCCCCCCTCAACAGTGTAAATGAAATACAGTGCCAATACGTGGTTATTACTATTATAAGCATTAATTTGTGTTGCATTCTTCATCTGAAGGGTTCTCATTTTAAAGCATCAGTGAAAAATTCACTGTCTAGGCTTCATTAAGAGTAAAATAACTATGCCCCACCAGAATAATGATCATCCTGAAAAATATCTGCACAATGGTCTTTTGGTACAGGATGCACTTTTGATGATTATTTAAAACAGTAGATTATGTGCAGTCTTCATGCATGGGACATTTGGGGTTCAAGGGTGGATAACCGAAGGACAGGGACAGGGCAAAGTCATTCAATGAGCCCTTCGAACAAAAGCAATTTTGTTAACTAAAAAGTGAGTCAAGTTAAGGCCTATTTACACATATGTGATTTTGTCGCGAACAAATTGTCGCATGGAAATGTTGCAGATGTGCATGTCAACAAAAAAAACGCTATTATGTCATGCCAACTTTTCGTCCAACTTCTACAACCAATCCGCTCAGGCACAGGTTCCAGGTGAAAATATGTATGCAACGCTTTGCATCGCGCGATAACATTCACTCCGAATTTGATTCCAAAAAGAATCACGACCTTGTTGGTTAATGTAAACACGCTCGTTGATTTGTGCATATTTACAAAATTGTACGACATTGTCGGGCGACCAAGTCGCAAATGTGTACATAGGCCTTAAGCCTGAATTTGTTGAGGTCCCCAGTCTGGGGTTCCAGTCTTACCCGAGTTATCTTTCCGTTGCGTCTTGGGAGAGGGTTTGCCTCCCTCCTTCCCCTGCTGTAAGGCGTTCTTCTTGCTCCGGTTGCTGTAGCCACTGATGACCTGGGAGGAGGCGGCGGTACCCTGGTGAGGAGGCTTACTCGGGGGTTTCCTGGGAGGGTTCTTGGGTTTGTTTGGCCGGTCCTGGATGGAGTGCAGGTTGGCGTGGTGATTGTTGGCCCAACGTGGGCTGGCTGGGTCGTTCTTTGGTGCTGGATCTGAATGAAATTAATGAACACGATTCAATTAACTAATGCTTAAATAACACTTCAGGGTTTGCATGGTGGACATAATCAATGAAAGGTTTGCGGTAACACCATGTGAATGATATCGCTTCGTTAAGTTGTGTGGTTCTGAGAAGAACCAGTTGGTTTAATTTGACATTTCAAACACTGTGCTCTGTTCGTCATCAGGAGACAGCCGGACTCTTGCTGGTGTAGTAGTTTAAAGCTATAGTCCATCATTTGCAGCCATCCGAAAAGTAACTGGCGTAATTATTGTTGAAAAACAAACTTAAACTCCTTATTCTTTCTTTCTGCTGTCATTTTGAGTAAATCAACGAAAGAAGGCATTTCCAACAGTGGTAGTTCGTTTGTTATTCAGCGCGCACAAGTATTGAACGACGCACACGCACGCGCCGTGTGTGTTAATATCGATCAGTGCAGTGACGTCCGTCGCATAGCTGCAATTCAAAACATGATTCACGACAAAATGCACAAATTACAAATGATGGACTGTAGCTTTAAGTAGTGGATGCTAAGTTCAGTGTACCGTGGATGCAGGAGATTCTAGAACAGGATGCTAAGTTCGGTGGAAATATGCATAAAAAAAATAATTTTCAAAAATGAATGAATAAAAATGCAGGTATTTTTCCAAAAAACAAAATTAGTCGGTCTCTGGTCAGACCAAAGTTCCAGAATTGATGCGGCGATGCAGTTGGTTTTTTTTCCTGAAGCTTGGATTGTACAGACAAGGTGGGTACTAGCTATTTTGCTTTTTTGTGTCCTCATATACCTTGGTGCTCTCCATCATTTGCCTTGGTGCCCTCCATCATTTTGGAGTGGAGCTGACCACGAAAATTTGAGGCGGTGCGGCCATAGAGAGCGCTGTTGTAGCTAGTACAGAAAATTTGGGGAAAAAAAACAACATTTGACGTGCATGATTAAAAGCAACACGCGCGTTGACCAGAGACCGACTGTTTTGTTTCTGGCCTTACCTCTGTTCACATCCTGTGAAGTTGACGGTATGGAAGGGATGTAGATGTCCACTTTTTGCTGAGGCCTGCCGTGATGAGTTGTCTCGCCATTTGCAGGTGGGTCCCTGCCGTTCCTAGCCGCCTGGGGGTCTGGCCTCAGGTTTGACAACCCCCTGTGGGAGGCTTCTTCAGGCAAGGAGTGCTGGGAGTTGAGGGAGGCTTGGCTGTGGTAGGCCTTGGGAGGCGGGAAGCTGTGGCTGGTGTCTGGGTTGCTACCAGTGTCGCTAAAGAGATAATGAAGGGAACATTTTATGGAGTAAGTGGAAAAATTGCTTTGTAAATTTAAGTGCATTTCAAAGATGTACTGTCCATGCTCTTCAACAAATCTGATGTTTTTGTCCTTACAACTTTTCAATAGGTGTGCCTTTTTTTCATGGGAAAAACATATTTGAATCTATTTTGGCATCTTCAATCCTCTGAAAAAAATATGAGTGTTATTTTGGTTGCGTTTGTGCCCCAAAAGACCCCCTCCCCCTACAAACAGACTAGTTCTTGGTTCTTATATATTTTCGGACCATTCTACTGTGCGAGGACTGGATTTCTCAGGCCGCAAATAATTAAAATTTGTATAAAGTAACTATTATTCCATGACTCAAAATGCGATGACTTTTTTGTTCTATAGATTTATTATTCAAAAGTCCAAAAAAAAATTTTATAGAAAAATGGCAATTCGAAAGAGAAATCTATTCTTCAGGATGAAACTCAAATACAGTATTAAAACTCTCTTTACCTCAAAGTCGGATACCTCGAAAATTTGTTTATCTCGAAGTAATAAGAAAAAAGCAAGGTTTCTGTTGAAAGCCTTCCCTTCCAAAACTCTCTTTACCTCACAGTCGGATACCCCGAAATTCGATGGCCATTTTGGAAGGGAAGGCTTTCAACCGAAACCTTGCTTTTTTCTTATTACTTCGAGATAAGCAAATTTTCGAGGTATCCGACTTTGAGGTAAAGAGAGTTTTAATACTGTGTTTGAGTTTCATCCCGTAAAAAGAAAAGGGTTTGATGTATATAAATAATGAACCTCAAAATAACCGCACACCTGGTACCTCCGTTTACCTCGAACTTTTGTTCGACCATTCCATAGAAAACAGCCCCAAAACAGTCACAAAGAAGCGTAAACAACATCACGATACTTTTCCATAAATTATTACTACCCAACAAATCCCGGCTTTTGAGTTAGCCTGATCACTACCACTGGCCAAATTGGGGCCCGCACGTCAGTAGTCCAATCAATAACTCTTTGCGGTGGCCATGTGACCGCATTAGAAACGATTGTGGATGCGCACGAGATAGTCCAATGCTAGCCCATGCCCATACAACTCTGGCCCAGTTGCAAATGGTGCGCCCTCTATCGATTAAATAAGACCTGCCATGTGACCGCGCCCTCTATCGATTGAAAACCCCAAATGTGAAATATCCTACTTGATTATAAGTAAATAATAGGATCAAGCAACCTGTGAAATTATTGTGCATAATATCTTGTCATTTTCAAAACAAGAATTAACATCATTTCCTTGCGATGGTAATGACCAAACCATCATGAGAAAGAAACTGCTTTTGTTAGGAAGCTGCCCCTCAACTGACCGAATTTAGTTTAGTTTGCGATCAGTTACATATCCATGAATGAGAAGGATTTATCGCCAAGTGACAAACTCGGATCATATCACAACAGGGTGCAAGTCAAAATATATCGATGGCCATTTTGGAAGGGAAGGCTTTCAACGGAAACCTTGCTTTGCGTCGAGAAAAATGAAGATACATGTACATTTTAACAGCTTTCTCAAAAAGTATATTTACTAAGCTGAAATTTCGACAATTTTTTTTTTTTTTATAAGTCAGATTTGTTGTAATAATTGTTCCTCGAGTCAGCAAAAATATATTTTTTGCAAATAGGGTCCATTACCCTTAACCAGTTCACGCCGGGAATATTTTGATTACTTTTCACTCGACCTCAAGCCAGGCGGGTTGAAGCCATCACCCCAGGCAGAACACTCATATTTCAGGCCTCGCTCACTGCGAGCCCGTCACTGACATATTTCCGGCCTCACTACCTGCGTGTTTATCCATCATCCGTTCTGAATACCGCCAAACTTTTGCTTGTATACACACGTCATCCAGCGCCAACTGGCTAAGTGTAATTTTCAAGCTACTTGTCCAGTGGTAATCTGAAATTTGAACCCTTTTTATAATGAGATACTTTCAAGGTACACTTACTTGTGCCTGTTGGATCCTCTCTGGGTGGGCGGGTAGCTATGCTGCGCCTTATTTGACCTGGAAACACCATCAAACCCATGACTGTCAGATGAGTTCAGACTACCAGGGAAGCTTTGATGCGTCGGTGGGGGTTGAGAGCGATGCTGGTGGGGAGGGGAGGGCTGCTGGTGGGGGATAGTAGGGGTGTTGTAGGGATGGGACTTGGGGGCCCGGTAGCCATTGGGGACCCCCCTCTTGCTGTCTACTGGGGGGAGTGGTCCCGTCTGCGGAGGGAAAGGTTAGCTTAGGTTTAGTGCACCAAAGATTGATTAACTGGATTTTATCTTACCATAAACACTTGGCTTTCAATCCAATTTTCAATTTATTCACTGATTACATAATTTTATTAAGATACTTTTAATGCAGAGAAAATAGAGTGTGATAAGTAGATTTTCGTGGTAGAATGGTACAATAAAGTGTGTGGGTACACCATGGGTACACCAATCGCTACTGTCAAGAAAGTTTTGATGAAAGTTTTGAAGTCTTACTGACGATTTTGGACAATGTGCTATGTCCACCCTCAGGAGATAACTGAAGAAAAAGCACTTTATCTAACTGTTTAAGCTAGGACACAAATTAATCAGTGTATAGTGCCCCGTTACTAAACTGAAGACCCTTCCTCAAAAATTGGCTTCAGCTCTTTTTTGAAACCTTTAACTAAACAAAGGTACCACTTTTGACATGAGACTTCATACTTCAATGTATGTGGCCAGAAGAAACTAAGAAAGGTACCAAGATCTAAGGCCTCTTATAGCTGGAACCCAAAAGCGTAAGTACTTCAACTAAACTTTCAAGGAGAACAAAAAGGAAACTGGTTGGCTTGAGGAGAGGCACGTGTAGGCTAGAAGATTCTGGCCGTGAATTGGAAAGTCACTGATTTACATCTCTCACCTGGTCCTGATTGCCAGAGTGCCTGTCAATCCCACCGCTGCCACCACTGCCACTGCCAGCAGCTCTACTACCCTGCTGCCAGTCTGGAGACTGGAGTAATAAGCTACCCTGTGAGCCGGCTCTCTGTCCTCCTTGCTGGGAGGACGGGGTGCTGCTGGAGGAGTACTGAGACAGGCTTTGGGAACGCTGGTCTGAGGAGGAGACCCCGGAGACTGTCCGACTCATGGAGACAGGAGATGCTGCAAAGACTCTGGAAAGGAAAAAATTGTACATCTTCCTTGATTCACCCAGATATTTGAAAAGTCATTGACCACTATCAAAATGGAATAGGAAATAAATTTAGAGACAGGAATGTACTTTTAAAAAGTACAAGTGTGCAGAGGGCCTAACTAGACATCTTGTTGTGGTATTAAGCCAGACTTGTAATTAAGTCATTACAAGCCAATCACAAATCATCCAGTCAAGTGAAAAGCCATTCAAATTGTTGCAAAAGGCATTCCTTTTGTTACTGCAAATCTTTAATTTCGTGGGAAGCCAAAACCCTGCTACAATTAACTCAAGTCTGAAACAATTTGGCAAGTTGGCTTGGTTTTTTATTAAAAAAAGCCCAATTTAAATGGCAACCTTTCTAGCTGATCCAGCTTTGTGAGCAGCTTATCATTTTCTTTGGACAGGTGCTGGTGTTCCGACATGGCCCTCTCCCTGACGTTGCTCAAGTCTGAGTTCTCCGATCTTAGCTTCTCATTCTCCACCATGTACTCCTGCAGCATCTCGTACAGACTGCTGTCCGCTGCAGACTTGGGCGTGAAGGTCGACAACATGCTACTGTGTGAAAAAAATAGCAAGACAAATCGAGTATAATGGACCTGTTAACGTATAAATCTGGGTTAGGCCAAAAAAAAAAATATTTGGTCTCTGGTCAGACCAAAGTTCCGGAATTGACGCGGCCACGCGGCTTTTTTTTTTTTTTTTTCCTTCAAGCTTGGATTGTACAGACAAGGTGGCTACTATTTTGCTTTTTTGGTGTCCTCATGTACATTGGTGTCCTCCATAATTTGCCTTGGTGCTTTCGATCATTTGCCTTGGTGTAATTTCCCATTCCTTGGTGCTCTTTGGTAAAAAGAATTGAGGAGGTGCGGAAATAGAGGGCGCTGTTGGAGCTACCGCGGAACATTTTGGAAAAAAAAAAAGATCGATGCGCATGATTAAAATCAACGCGCGCGCTGACCAGAGACCGACTTATTTTTTTTGGCCTTACCAGTTGCTTGATGAAGTCCGTGGATTTTGGAAGCAAGTTCAAGCAAAATAGTAAGCACCAAAATTGGATTTATTTGATATTTCATTGGCCCATTAAGTTTTGGATGTTTTCCAAGCGCATATGAGTGCAAAGGATATTGCAATCACGTGTTCAGTATTGGAGAGTCAAGTACAAAAATTACCCACATGGAATATATGCACACAAAAAATACCTGCTTTACCTAAAGTGACCTACCCATCCAACCTACCTATTGGTATCTCGCCTCTTGGGTTCCCGTTTCTCCTCCTTTACCAACGACGTCTCAGACTTCCCTTTACTCCTGTCAAAGTCACCTGGAATAGGGGTCTTGTCTCCCGACAAACTATCCTCAGAGAAGCTTGAGATGGAGAGGCTGCCCTCTGTGTCGTGCCGCGTCATGGCAGGCTTGTTGCCGGCCGGCAGGGGGAATTCCAGCCGCTGCCTCAGGTAGATGTTCTCATTGCGTAGGAGTTTGACCTCTCGTTTCAGACTCAGGATGAGTTTCTCTCTTGGGTCCTGTCGTGGCAGAGGAAGACATAATTTGATAATAATTAATATTTGTTACCATCAGTAACTCCTTTCTCTATGAATTATAAAAAGAAATATTAAGGCAAATGTATCTATTTTTGTACAATTTATACAATTTCAACAAAAGCAATATGCAATTAGAGACGTCAAGATAAACAATGGATCAATACGAATGCTGATATACATTCAATTCAAACCTGTAAAGTGTTTTACATTTTAGACCATATTATATTCTTCAAAACTATTCGTTTGTGTAACTTTGAAGTTGCATATCCCCTGCTTTTTAACAAATTCTATTTTTGTTTCTCTTTATAAATTTTCAGCTTGTATGTTTTATTCCAACCAAAAAAAACACTATTGATACTGATTCTTAAGAACGGAATAATTTTTTGGCTGAAACTCATTCGAAAGTAATTTTGATTCAATAAGTAAGCGTCGGCCGGTTGATGTCTCAGATGTGTTGCTAGAAAAATAGTAATTTAGAAAAGGAATCTATTTTTTGGGACGAAACTCAAAAATTGCACAAGAACACAACTTTTAAAATAACTTAAATATGCGGTTTTGTTTTACCCCCATTTATCTCACTTGACTGAAAGTTTGAGGAGTGTATAACTTTGATTCCACATGAATGGTAAACCTTTATCTAATAAAATAAATTTCTGGATTTTTCTCTCAAAGGACAGACATCCACAAACGTGCAACAGCTGCATTGACATACCATTCTGACAACAGGCTTGTTCTTGATTCTCTTGGCACGGTTTGCGTAGCGTAGCGTGCTTAACGATTCTGATACGCAGTACATTGAAGGTGTGATGCACGCAATCTGTAATGCAACCAAGAGATATAATTCAACAATGAGACCATTTAACAATTCGTGCACAGGCTTGATTTGTTTTCCCAGAAATAGGGCCATCTCATTTTTAAACAAACAGGTTGATTATTTTGTTTTTTAAACAAACAGGGCGATTATTTCGTTTTTTAAACAAACTGGTCGATTATTTTGTTTTGCATAAGGAAACAGACAATTCAAATCCAAAATTGAAAATCAAACGTATTTTACAGGGTGTGAATTTCGATTAAATTCTGATTTTTTTTCAACTTCTGATTGCCCGAAGGTCCCCCATCGCTAGGGATGTGGACACGCCGGATAGATCCAGCAATAATTGGAAACATATTTCAGTTTTAAAAGCTACACATAATAAGAGCAATGGCCCTGTCTTTCTTAGAGTGTTAAACATAATATTATGTACATGCTTTTAAGATATATTTGTACTGCAAGGGAAGGGAAATTGGTTTTTGAAAGTCAATAAAGTCAGACTGTCCAAAGTACTCAACTGGATCAGTTTAAAGAGGTTGTGGAATGCTGAAAGTTATTTGTTTAATATTTTTTATTGTAGAGTAGACCGATATATATCATAATGACAAAGTCCCATTCTTTTGCAATATGCGTTTATATGTTTATAAAACTGAAATTCATCGAGTTATTTGTTGGTCGGCGAGCGCATAATTGAAATCAACAGTCTTTGTAAAATGAGAAAAATCGTGACGTGATAAACAGGACTCGTTTATATACTACGCAGCATCGGGAGTCCTGTTTATTATGTCACGATTTACTATGTTTTGTTTGCTGCCCCCAACGACGACTTTTACACAAATTGCACGTTCGGGTCGAAACAGGACCTGAAAAACAGCTCTCAAAAGTACCTTTTGTACTCATTTCATGACAGACACAATAGTCGTTTTTATTTCATCACACCTTAGGCTACATATACCCGAAACGTGACGGAAATGTCTTTGAGCATTCCACAACCTCTTTAAGTCAATGCCTTTATCAATCTTTGCTTCCTAGCACCTACCATGAGAGTGACACCACTGCCTCCTAAGCTGTCAGCAAGCAGCTTGGTGAGTTTGCTGTCCCTGTATGGTATATGTCCGGACCTCTTTCTGTTATCACTCAGAGCCGATATGCAGTTACCTAGGATGATTAAAAAAGTTGGTTTAATCAGTCAAGTTTTTATATTAGAAAACATGACCCATACACTTTTAATGCTTCTAAACCCATATTTCTTCAAAACCATTACCCAAAACGCACTGCCTTAAACTCAGAGTCAAAACCTTCCATTCTCAAAAAATATCTCCTCCTAAACAAATGAGCTTTGGAATTGAGATTATAATAAATACAAGTTATCCTTAGGCCCAAAAAACCTAAATTTATGGTAACCTGACCTACCTGGATTCTTTTGTGGCCAAATTACCAACCTCAAACTTTGTACTGCCACATTTGGTAAAAATAATGGAATAAATGTGTACTCGAGAGGTTTTAATCACTCTGTTTAAGACTGCTTAGGGTCTGGGTGCTGATAATTACCCGAGCCGGAGGCGAGGGTAATTATCAGCACCCAGACTCTAAGCAGTCTTAAACAGAGTGATTAATACCGACCGAGCACATATTTATTCCCATTCATAAATACCTTTTCGGTAAAAAAAATCAAGGAATTCGTTCAAAAAATCCCGATTTTGATCAACAAGTTCACTCCAGCTTTTTGAAACATCCCTCTAGCAAAATAATGGAGTGTTCAGCTGGCGAGTAAGATGTAAACAACCCTTTATGGAGATTGACGCGCGCGTAGCACGTTCTGCGTGGTGTCGCGCAGAACGCACCCGGGGCGTTGCGTTTTGAATTTAGAACTATACAATTCTGACTCCCTGGTATAGTGTTGCACATGCCTACGTGAGGATTGTGAACGTTCAACCAATGAAACGGTAAGAGGCACTGGATTTTTAGGAGTCCACATTTTATGTGACACTGGAAAAGTGTTTAAGACCAGCTAGCCATGTCTTTATCATCCGTTTAAGACCGGCCACGTGACAGGCTCTCGACCAATAGGAATGGCTAAACTGTCTGAGGTATTTATGAATGTAAAATAAAGTAGATTTTGAAAATCTTCCCTATGTACATGTCTTTGTGTTATTAGTTAACTGAACAATTAAGCAGGTTAAATGAAAAGGATACTGTTCAAATTTCCTAAAGTGAACAAAGTAGGTAAAAAAGACATATATTTAAACAAACAAAGGAGTTACAATTTAAACTTATTTTTCTACCTACCCACTTGGAAATTTTTTAGAGTGTTACAATAGACACACTTTTTTTCGGCCTTTGAATACACAAGCAAACAAGTCTTATTGTCACATGGTGCCCATCACTGCAAACTTTCATTTAATGATCTTGTCAAGCAAGCACTAAGTGAGAACGCCCCTTTTCTAAAATGGAAGTGCCGAACAGAAGTTTCAGCCAAAGGCTGCTCCGCTAATTTCCTCTAATGCAGTAGACGTGAAGTCTGCGACTAGACTACATGTGTTTGGTACAAGACCTTCACATTAAAAGCGAACGTGAAGAGTCTTGTACGCCCAAGTGGATGTTGGACTCACCTAGCGTTAACAAGCTCTTATTGATGTTCGTAGTCTCAGTGAGCAGCTCCCCTGTGTTCCCTAGTTCCTTGACTTTCTCGCTGCCAGCCAGATCAACAAAGCTCAGCCGGCCGTGCTTGGTGATGTACAGGCTCTCCTCCTCGGGATCAGGCTGTTTATATCACAACAAAGAATATAGATCATTAAAAAGTTGTATATACCCCAACTTTGTTACAAATTTGTTTTTCCAATCAAACTGCTAATTTTAGTATTAAATATGTTATGAGCTTTTGTGAGGGGCATTGTGTTTTACGACAGGGAAGCTCCTTCCACCAACTGTGGTGGTCTGTGCTCATCAACTACCATTTCTGTTCGCTCGTACCCCCCGCCCTGCAAACAGGGCGCTGGTAAGGGCTGATGATCGAGCTTCACAGAATCTTGTGAAGGAAGTACAGATTGACCTTTGCATGCAGCTAGCGCGCTACGCATGATGGGCACCAGAAGCTACAGGTAGTTTGTGTGACGCGTTCTACGTCACAGTCACGCAAAATCTATCCAATTAGAGCTCAAATGACGTCAGCCCTGACCAGCGTCCTGTTTGCAGGGCGGGGGGTACGAGCGAACCATTTCTGATGTGTTGAACTAAGTCAATCCTATCCGGCACTTCCTTAAAAATAATCCTGTAACTTAGATCCTACAGTTATGCCAGTACTTAGACTTGTACAGCTACAGGGCATATGCCCGCAGGCATGTAACTGGGAAGTAACCAAAAAGAAGAGGAAATTCCAAGCTTTACCAGACTTTATACACCATTTTTCAATTTTCAACAGCATAAGTGTGAAGTGAAAAAAAAGTTACAGGTGTTTGTATATGTTTCTATGAGACTTGGCAGGAGGCCTGTTTGAAAGTTGTTGACGCGGCTTGGGTGGAGCCCTGGCTGCAAAGTTCATTGAACCAGCTGATTTGGCATGGGTTGAATGAGGATTAGATGGAAGGTGGCCGTCATTGGCCCTAAAAAAATTTGTTTTTCAAAAAATTTGGTCACCTGCGTACCCACGGTACGGAGGTCACTCTGTGCAGGGTTAAGCACAAAACTGACTTAAAACATTATTCTTTCCACATACATGTACATGTAGGTCGTAAAAAGTAAATGTCTGTACAAGTGAACAAGTTCTTAAATACATGCACATCACATCTCATTTTGTATAATGTCCTAAGGTCAGGCTTTCAAGCAGACCCAGGGGGAAAAGTAGCAGAACAGTAGGATCAAAATTAAATTTAAAAAAACTTTTAAAAAGGACAAAAGTAGGACTTTGAAGGACAAAATCAGGATAACAGTAGGACTTTTGCAGGCTTTCAGGAGTAGTTTTCGTTGAATACTCACTCAACCACAGAGCATCCTTGCTCTATGCCTCAACTAAGTACAGTTGCAGTACTCCTGCGCCCAAGCCCTTCATTGTGTGGTTTACATATATGACAGTGTGTAACACTGTTATGAAAAATATTCAATGAGATTGGATTTTTCGGAGTAGGAAAAAAAATAGGAATTTCAAGAAAAAATAGGAAAAGTAGGAGCAACAAAAAAAAAGAAAAAAAGTAGGAATACTTGAAAGCCTGTTAGTGTTAGGATATCATGTTTACTACCGGTAGTGCTTATGAGATGATTGTAGTATTGGCAACCCAGTGATTCCAACACCTCTGGCACTCTGAGAAAAATTCACACCAACCTTTTGCACACACCATACAGGTATTTATGTGTGAAGTCACAATGCATGACTGTTTGCATCAATCAGCGCCCGCTAACCAGATATTCTAACAATAAATGCCATAAAGTGCCTGGTACGTGATGCGTGACAACTTCACATTATGTCCTGGGTATTCTATTATATACCGGCACAAAATTGCCACAGGCTGCATGGACTCGACTGCGACACAAATAATGTTAGTTTGTTCCTCCAAAAAAAAATTGCCTGTAGCTGTTTGCCTAAACTAATTAACAGTTTGCCAAGAACGCCTCCAATGTAGAGGTGTTTAACATGTTATTCAGTCAGTTTGAATGCAGACAGGAAAAAAGAATTACAAAATATCACTTCACACAGTTTGTCGTTTTTACAAAAAAAAATTATAAAAGTACCTGTACATAGTTAGGCAAGAGAGATGAGCTATGGGTATTTGAGACAAAACCTGCCATGCCAACAACACAAGTACTACACTGTACAATACGATGCCCTTAGGGTAGCAAATGGTGATTTGACTATTGCTTCTTTTTTCCTATTCAACTTTTTCAAGTCAAATGGTTTCTACGGACTTGCATGTAGAAACAGTAGATGTCTAGGGTGCGTTCAGACGGAGGCGCGCAAATTGACACCAATGCAATTGCCCTCGGGCGTTTTAGATAAGAAGTTCAATCCAAAACATGTTCAGACAGGAAAGTTACACCGGTGCGCTTGGTGCACCAGATGGAAAGTAGCTCAAGTTACCCCACCGAGGTAACGCAATGCCAAGCACATTTCCCAACCTTCTGGTTATAAAAGCACGGTTGCGGGAAATAAACTACATGTATATATGCCCAACTGCCAGTGTTGTAGTACTCGTACTCGATACTCGTACTCGAGTACTACTCGAGTACTTTTTTGGGAGTACTCGTACTCGTACTCATACTCGAATGTCAAAGTACTCGTACTCAAAATGACGGTACTCGTACCTGGGCAGCAAAGTACTCGTACTCTACATGTCAAAATTGTACTTGATCATCAAAGTACTCGTACTCGAATAGCAGTACTCGAAAAAAAAATGTTATAGCTTGACTTACCACGGCCTTATTTCATTATCGATACTTTCAGTTGTAAATGGTTGATTCAAAATTTCCTGATTTTTCTCTGTGCACGTCCAGACAAACGCATTGAACAGCCTGTATTGGTCTGACTGGGCCTGGGCCAATTTCGCACAATGAACCATTTGCGGTATGGCCGTATTCGGAAATACATGAAATAGAAGTACTCGTGCTCGTACTCAGAATACAAGTACTCGTACTCGGAGACCTGAACTTGTACTCGGAAGAACTCGTACTCGTACTCGTACTCGCGTACTCGGTAACCTGAGTACTCGGAAAAAAGTACTTGACTACAACACTGAGACCCAACTAGCAGAGCACTGTTGCACAACAGCCCGCTAAATATATGATTTCTCACGTATTTCTCACGTTTTTTGCTTGCCTGATTTTGAATTTGTAAAGCATGCATGTTCTGTCAAACTGGTGAAAAATGGCAGTGCGATTCCAAGATATTTGTACGTACCCACGATGGCAATGAATTGTTTTGTGTACGAGCAGGCATACATCACAAACCATGTTGCACGTGGGACCTGTTACGCAACAGGTGACTACGGATTAATGCGAGTATTACCACAGGAAGTAGCAGCTAAGGTCAGTTAATTGCGTTCCACTCTAATGGTACTTCATGGCTCATCACCGCAGGGGGAGATCGTTTTTTCTTGCGCAACTTACGCAAAACCTACGCTTATTACGAGTCCAAGAACTTACCCCTCCATTGGGTGGATTAGAGCATTCCAAAAGAGTGTTAACTTCTAAGCGTTTTGGAATTAAGTACTAATATATGCCTCGTCTTAACATGTACAATTGTACCCTATGAATTGCTGTGTGGCCCACTCGAAAGAGGAGGTGAAAGACAATGTCATATGTGCGAAATGTGTCCATGCATGCATGGCAAAGAGAATATGCTTAATTTTCCACTCACTTTATGCATCCAAATTAAGGTATGTACTGTATATTAGCGTCTGTGCGAGGGGAATGCACTAGACCAGGTACCACGGCAGAAATGGCTCAAAAGGCTCCATTTATAATTGCTACGTTCACATGTTTAAAACTGAGGGTGCTGTCACGCAAAAAGCCCACAAATAGCCCTATATTGAAATTGTTTCCTTTCTCTTAAAATAATATTAATCAACTAACAATGAAATTTATTAAATACATCTATCTTTTGGGTGTATTATGATCAACAGAATCAGATATGACCAAAATAAGTACCTATCCTCATACGTATCATCACAATTACATCATTTCCTAGATAGCCAATATCCACCAAGCAAAAGCTCAGTCAAGTACACACACCATTTACAACACACGCACATGCCTAAAACAGTACGCATAAACGCGACACACAAAAACGACATATCTACATTTATCCATTAATCCCATTCCACCAAGCATCCAAACAATTTGAACACCATTCACTGTTTAGGATACTGCTATGCCATGCCCACAACCTCACCTAAAGATAAAATACCAGAATAAAATATAGCACCCTCTGCCTATCACGGTAACAGTTCTTCCCTCATTGTCATCTCAAAACGTCAACTTGAGGTATAACCGCTCCATGGAAATGAACAAAAGGGTTGTTAGATTTCAAGTCCGTGTACACTGTTTCAACTCGCAATGTCAAGCACACAGCTCTGGTCGTCCTGTGTTGACAATTCTCCAGTGTGTACTTTGCGCAAGTAAACACTGGGTGCTGGCAATGCGCACGCCAGGGAGAGGTCGCGCTCAACGCCGCTTGCCTTGAGCATATTGGAAGAAGAGATGAACAAATTGACGTTTATAGGGGACCAAATGCGTAGGTCGATTCATGATCAATTTGGAGTACAGGCCAATTAAGTTGCAATTGACATATAATTATGTTCATTTCGACTGGCATTGCTTTTAGAAGGAATTTTACGTTGTAAGAAGAAATTTAAGTTGTAAGATCAACTTTTTGGGGGGAAAAAATTCAAAGGGTAAAAACTGGCGAACTGTTGAAAAATAGTTTATTAAAAAATAGGCCGTGTCCGAAACGGGCTTCCAGAGCTACGGCTACGTCTATTGTCAGCGTGTCCCCGCGTATTTTCAATGGGCGCAGACCTAGACCTAGCTCTAGACAGCTGATTCGGATGCAGCCATAAACTAGCTATAGGCTGTCCATTTTCAAATAATTTAGCATTTGATTATTCGAAACTGCGTTTTACTGAATATTCAAATATTCAAAACTCGGCAGTCTAGTTCACTGTTGAAAAATACTTTATTGAAAAATAAACTAGCTAGGCTGTCCATTTTCAAATAATTTAGCATTTGATTATTCAAAACTGCGTTTTACTGAATATTCAAATATTCAAAACTCGGCAGTCTAGTTTACACATGCCAGCTGCAACTCCGTGCCGCACCTGTCAAAAGTTGCACACACAGCATGGCGGTTGCAATTTGCAAACAGCGATCGATGTCATGGGCTGCAGGAGTGTTTTGCACTATTTTATAACTGTCAATGGCTTTAAAGGGAATATACAACATTTGCAAACATCGACAAATAAAACTACCAAGTTTTTACGAAATACCTCACTAGGATGTTGGTTAATGACAGTCTAAAGCATCCTGTAAAATTATGGCACTTGGTGTGAAGTCATTTTCAAGAAAATGGTAGTTTTGTATACGTTTCCAGCGGTGGTCGGCCGACCACCGTTAAAACCTAACTATTTTTTCAACTACTGCTCCAAATTTACCATTTTGTTCAGTCAAAATTTTGTTTGCTATTGGTTACATGTTCATGAACGGGTGCAGGCCAGCTAGACTGGTTCCCAGACCTAACAATTTTCCGGCATCTATAAATTGATCCATTTCATCTTTAGTGGAGTCAGGGAACCAGACTACTTGAACGTTTTTGTTTTTCTTGGCTTTTCCAGCATTTTCGAACACAAAACTTCAAACATGTCAGTGTAACAATATTTGATCTATTATACTAACCCCTCAAATAGTTCATTTTTAAAAAATAACAGCAAAAGCCAATGATGTTCATTCCCTTTAACCTGCTAAAAGATGGGAACAATAAACCATCGTCAACAAACGTTACTGTGAACAAAAAATGGCATCTGACGATAAAGAGCAGCAACTTATGTTTAAAATAACATCACAGCCGTTGTGTACATGCATAGGTTTTTAACTTTTGAATATTCGAACCAGCAAAAAGCTATTTTAATGTTTGGTTGATGATCAAATATTTGAATATTCAGTATATTCTGGACAACCCTAAAAACAAACTGGATTTTTAAAACGATATATTTATTTGGATGATCGAAAAATGACATCTACGAGGACCTTTTTAATGGTTAGGTTATGTGAATTAAAAGATATATCAAGGATTTTCTGGAATGGAATATTTTTCATCGTCTTCTCTCAACTTGTTTCTCCAGGCTTGCAAGCTAAAATTCAATGGAGCTCAAGTTTTGAGGAATCCTTGGTTTCCTTACCAGAAAGAACTTATAATCATGTTTATGTACATGAGTCATGCAGTAAATACCACATTTTACTAAAAAATAAAATGTGATATTACAACTATTTCCCCTTTCTGATTAAATCCAGAGTAAAAAAAAACCCTGATAACCAAGTTCATGTGAAATAGAAGTCCATAAAGTTTTTGGATTAATTTACTCTTTCGAAATCTTGGCTCAACTGCATAAATTGTTTTTATGACATGCAACAAGGGACATAAATAATCTTTTGACACTATCCGAGTATACTTACAGCCAGAGTAATTGCGTCAAAAGTTTGCAGAGGCCAGTCAAAGTTCTCTTCCGTTGTCAAATATTATTGACAATGACAAAGCCCCCCCCCCCCTGCATAATGCACTGTACACTGTTGCCGTGCCGGGACAATGCTATCAGTGTACTTACACAGAAAGACACGATAAGCCAGCAGGTATAATGGGGTCTAATTGTATCATTTAAAATATATTTGGTGGCACTACTGAATCATAATATAATTTTACTTAGCACTGGGGAAGTGGTCAATTTTACACATGAAATAACTGGCTTTACGTTATATTTTGTCAAAGTTCACAGAAAAAAATACTTGGGTTCACTACTTTAGGCCAAAAAAAAAAGTAGGTTTCTGGTATGGAGCTTGCCCCAAAAGAGGTGCGACGACGCGGTTTTTTTTTTTTACTTTGTTTTTCTTCAAATCTCGTCTGATGACTGCAGATGGTGCCCGACTAAAATTGGTGAAAAATGTATGGGAGCCCAGAGAGGCCTCATAAAGCTAATACTCGATCGTGACCCCATCTAAAAACATGTAAAAATTGTGCAGCAGCAGGATTCCAGTGAAACCAGTGAGTTTGGCGGTTTTGAGACATCATCGTTCATTGACAAATAAAATTTCTTAATTTTGCCAACGCGCATGGCTACGTGACACCATGCATACCAGAAACTGGAGACTTTGTGGGGGGCCTTATTTATTGTAAAGATATTTTGCTTTAAGTTCATTTCTTTTCGTTCTTGTGATTTCTGTCAGATTATAACATTTTGTTTTCTCAAATTTGCACAATTCCTTTAAGTGCCGATAAAGAGAATATGCATCACTTATTTTAGAAATTTATAAGGGCCAAACAAAAAATAGTTCTGCTTCCGATTACATGGCATTTGAAAAAAGGGTAGGTAGGGATTTTTTTTTTTTTTTTGCAATTTTTGTTGTGTACGATCATATGGAGGTGTCTGCCTGTAGTCAAGGGTAAGAGCAAGTAATTGATGGTTTTCAGGTTTTTCCCACTCGTTTTTCCCAAAAAAAAATTAGGGTAGGGACTGTCAAAAGGAGAATTTCATTCTCTTTTTAACTCTTGCAAACCAACATTTCCACCTCTGCCCTTTTCTGTATCATTTTGCCAGAACGCCTCACAATTCAATTTTATATAAAAAAAAGTTTCCAATGCATGCACACATTCTGAAATGGTGTACAACACATACATGTACACCCATGTATACAAATGTATACAAATGTATACAAATGTATACAAATGTATACAAATGTATACAAATGTATTTCACATTTGTAGTCAGGGCATTTGCCAAGTATTCTGTTCTTCAAACTTACCATCTCGCTATCAATCTGTAAAGACACAATGGTGTGGCTTCTACTGGAATATTCATTGATGTTATTGGTTGCTATCTGTCTCTGCCCCATGCCTGAAAATAAATTGAGGATGAGCTGATGAAAGCGTGGACCACACACAAAAATGACACAATCATTTGAAACCACTAATCACACAACAATATTGAAACCACTCAAATATACACATTTCGAATAGCACACAACAGGTGTTAGAGATGTGCTTGTTTGGCAAGAACAAATTTAATATATAGTAATTATTTTTGTTTGACTGATGTTTCAAATGAGAAGCTGCACTGGTACTGCACACAAAAGTGTGCAGGGGAGTCAGGTTGGCGTGACGGTACTTTCCTCGCCTTCCACCGCTGTGACCCGGGTTCGAATCCCGCCCGGGCCAATATGTGGATTGGGTTTTCAGTCCCTACCTGATTCCGTGGGTTTTACTCAGAATATTCATCTGGGCTTTTCCTCACACCTCTAAAACTGTAATTTCTTCTCATTGTCTTCTCTCTACAGGTTTCTTCGGGCTTTCAGGCTACAGTGCCTAGGGCACTTTTGAGGGATCCTTGGTTTCTCAACCAGAAAGAAATTAAATAAAATAAATAGATAAAACTAGCTTTCCAAGTTCATTCATATGGATTTATGCAAAACATGCAATCTCTATATGTAAATATAAAGAAGTTGATTGTTAATATCTAATATCTCTCACCTTCTTCCAAAACAGCTAACAAATCGTCCAGCGTTTCACAGTCCACAACAAACAGGTTCTCCACGTAGAAGCCTTTGTCCTTGGACCACCTGACAGGCAGCGACTCTCTGCCTGATGGGTTCAGCAAATCCTTCACCTGAAGAAATAAAAAGACAACGCATGAGCTTAAGATGATTCAAGTTTCATCACAACAAAAATTGATTATATTTTTAATGGGTATTTATCTAGCAATGCCAAAGTCATCCTTTTTTTTATCACTTATCAAACGAAGTCACCCCACTTTTTTATTTCGGGATTAAATATGTGTTTGGCAGGTTTTAAACGAGGATGTTTAAACCCAGCTCATCAGAGCCTGGACGCGGACATAGTGGTCCGAGCCAAAGGGAGTGTCATTATCCACATCCAGGCCCCTAGCCGGTTTGAAACGTACTTGTTTAAAGGGAATATACATGATTGGCTTTTGCTGTAATTTTCAGAAATGAACTATTTGAGGGGTTAGTTAGTATAATAGATCAAATATTGTTAGACTGACATGTTTGAAGGTTTGTGTTCGAAAATGCTGAGAAAAAAACAAGAAAAACAAAAATGTTCAAGTAGTCTGGTTCCCTGACTCCACTAAATATAAAATGGATCAATTTACAGATGCCGGAAACTTGTAAGGTAATGGAACCAGTCTAGCCAGCCTGCACCCGTTCATGAACATGTAACCAATAGCCAACAAAATTTGGACTGAAAGAAAAATGGTTAATTTGGAGCAGTAGTTGAAAAATAGTTAGGTTTATCCAACGGTGGTCGGCTGACCACCGTTGGAAATGTTTACAAAAATACCATTTTCTTGAAAATGACTTCACACCAGCTAGGTGCCATAATTTTACAGGGTGCTTTAGACTGTCATTTACCAACATCCTAGTAAGGTGTTTCGTAAAAACTAGGTTGTTTTATTTTTCGATGTTTGCAAATGTTGTATATTCCCTTTAATACCAGCCAAGCACAAATTTACTCCCATTCATACATACTTTTCGGTCAAAAAGTCAAACAAAATCAAATAAGTTATAAAGCATGGACAAATTTATTTTTAACTTGGGAATTCTTTTTTTAAACCGTAATGTATCACACGGCTATAAATTATTATGACAGTTTGGCAAGAGCCCAAGAATGTGGAGGGTGGGCAGAGGGCAAAGGGCAAGATACACAGCCAAATGGAGACAAATTTAGACAGGGAATTTCCCT
The DNA here is from genome assembly GCA_029964075.1 of Patiria pectinifera. Lineage (NCBI taxonomy): Eukaryota > Metazoa > Echinodermata > Asteroidea > Valvatida > Asterinidae > Patiria > Patiria pectinifera. The sequence continues at coordinate 20,785,045 of CM057147.1, read as the reverse complement.
GCCAAAGACCGTATTGATCAATTAAAAACAAACAGCAGCTTGTATATTATAAAAGTGTCAAAATGTTAAAAGATTGATTTTCAAGCTCTTACAACTGGTATCAGCACACATACACCAGCCTTATAAGCGATTGTTATTATGTCATTGAGTTGCCTACACTAAAAAAAAAAAACCATAAAAAATGAAGAGTTAAAAAGAAAAAAGGACTTGTTTCCTGATCAATAAAATGGTTGGTGGTTTCTTTTTAAAAAAAATTCAGCCAAAACTGAACACATCCCATGCCTTCCAACTTTGTGGGAACAGGGATGTAGTTGAGTCCATCACAAGTAAATCACAAGTCTGTTCACAACTCCAGTCGCAAGTGACGGTGGATCAACAATAACAAAGGAATGCCTTTGTGAGTGCTCATTTGCACAGCTTGTGATTTGAATTGGGACTGGAGGACTTGTGATGGACTTGCAGGGACTTTCAGGACTTGGACTTAAAGGGAATATACATCATTTGCTTTTGCTGTAATTTTCAGAAATGGATGGAATTGGGGGTTGGAAATATATAGCAAATATAGTTACACTGACTTTTTTGAGGTTTTGGGTTCGAAAATGCTATAAAAACAAAAAAAAAAAATTTTGTAGTCTGTCTGGTTCCCTGACTCCATTATAAGAAGAAACAGAGCAGTTTACATACATTGGGGAATTGGCAGGTCAGGGGTCTAGGCCCAGTCTAGCTGTACCACCGGTCATAGGTGTATTGCATGCAAGTGCGATGGTCAATTGCCAGTATTTGTGTTAAAAAAGCCAGTTTTTAGCGCTGGGCCGACCAGCGTTGGAAGAAATTGATAAAAAAAAATACCACTTGAAAACGAAAGGCGACAGTATACCAGGTGCCATGATTTTACAGGATGCTTTACACTGTCATTCACTTAAAGTCCAGCAAGGTATTTCAAAATGATTTGGTAGTTTTATTTTTTGATGTTTGCAAATGTTGTATTTTCCCTTTAACTTCATCCCTGTGGGATATATCATTTTTCTCTTTTCTAAGCTAAGCCACGGATCAGCTGAAAGTTTATATCAATGCAAATTTAGGAAACCATTCATTTAAGCTTGTATAACTTTGCTGGAACAACAATAGACCATTATCGTGTTGTGGCATCTTGATTTTTTTCCCATTCAAATCAACATAACCAAAGCGAGGCTGGAAGGAAAAAACAATCTGGTTCCTTTTTGCACCAAAAAAACCCCCATCACTCAACACTGTTATTGTATACAGGGAACATGACTGAAATGGTGGCAGCATGATAAAGGTCTATAGTTCAAGTTCATAATGTCAGCACATTAAGAGGGGAGAGTCTCCTTTAAATCTCTGACAAACCTGCTCGTTGTATATCTCCAAGTAGGAGGCACTGAGGGTGAAGGTGATGTTAGGGCCTGACTTTTGACCCAGGACGTCAAAGAGATGACTGAAGGAACGCTGGATCAGACCGTATTTGTCCCGCGGAGGCATAAGGGAGTCCTGTGGATTAACACAGGGGAGAAAATGAAAAAGAAAAAAGTGTTTTAATCATTTGTCTTGCCCTATTAGGAAACTAACCTACAGAACACCGATAAAACACCGCTGCGTTCTGCACCACATCCCGCAGTACGCACTGCACATGTGCGAAGTTCCATAAAATGAGATTTTTAGCACTACGAGCGGTTAAGTTATCTTGTGAAAAACCCAAATTAAACCAAACTTAACCGAAAGAAAAAACAGTTCGGACATTCACGTAGTGCAATATTATGGCAAAGTTACTGTGCCCGGTACGACCAACGTCAACCAGCCGCGCGGATGTGCATGTGGTTTGTGATCTATCAAGCACAGTCTATAACGCGCATAGGCCCATGAATCTACAACGTACCGTACGGTACGATTCTTAACTGAGAGACAACCATTTTCATGTGACAGTGGCAAGTTCAGATACAAAAAAAGCAGACACAGTTGCCCAAGTCAGACAGTTGGGGTTGTATTTCGAGTCGGGTCGGTTCGGGTCAGTTTGTTGTTTGAATTTTTGTCGTGTTGGGTTGGGTCAAATTAGGGAGTTATGATCGGTTTCTGTTCGGATTTGGTTTATAGTGTTTCAGGTCCGTTTGGTGCGGTCCACCCGACCTGATGGACAGAAGTGCAAACGTCTTAACCACTCCACAACTGATTTTGCTGGATTCAGCTAGACAGCTCCAGTCAGTATGGAAGTCTATTATCATGGTCATATTCACTATAGCCCTTTCAAAATTGACACAGGGTGAGTTTGACAATCACCTGACTGACTGGTCCAGTTATCGTGTAGGTCTTGCCCGATCCTGTCTGTCCGTAGGCAAACGTGGTGCATGAGTAGCCGTCCACTGCCATCTCAATCATCTGCATGATGCCACATTTCTCCAACACCTCCCTCTGCGTCGTGTTGTGGTCAAAGACAGTGTTGAAGGTGAAGGTCTTGCTCTTCTCAGCATTGCCCAACTGCAAGAGGAAAAGTTCAAGTCAGTTCAATTACTTTTTAACTTCTTCACATTTCTTATATTGTCTACTGAGCCATCATGTGCTCCACAGTTTAATGTTCACAACTGAATATAAATTGCAATATAGGGCTGTGCGTTTTTAATATTCAATATTTCCAACATGGAATTGATCAAATTTTCGAATACTTGATTTCGAAGTTAAACACGCGCCAGCCAAAAGTGGCAGATGATCGGGATTTGCGAGTACCTGCTGTTGTCAAAAATTGACGAAGAGCTTGTTAGAATAATATAAAGAACAGGTACTGGATTGGCTGACGTTTGACCTATTTTCAAAATATTTGGAGCCAATATTTCTCATGGAAGCTCACAAATCATGTAAGAAAGTAGTATTCAGCAATAGTGCGACATTTGACAAACAGAAGAAACACTCATCATCTCTTCAAGTTTCTAATAAACTCACCGTGATTGAGGAGGAATTATGCTGGATTTTAACACAGTCTTTGTCCCCTCGCTTTTTCTCGGCCTCACTGAGTGGTCGAACCCTGAAATTCACGCAAGCAATTAGAATGTTATAAAATGTGCACAGAAATGGCACAGCATTTACTGGCAATTGCTAGAAAAAACTGATAAACTGATTGTGGTAACTTAGGGGAAATATTGCCAGAAATGTCTGACAATATAAGGGCAAAGCTTGATTGCTTACTTCTAAATGACAAAATCTTGATGAGGGGCCAGACCTTAATGTATGGTAGGTAAAGTTGTAGCAATTAACCACATGTGGCTTCATGATTATACCATTACATTTTTCCCACAACCCAGTGCTTGCTGAATGGTTACAAGTTCTCACTTCATCAATTGATTGTTGTATATCTGCCATGTACACTAATTTTGTTACTTTTGTTTGTTTATGCTATTCAAATAGTGCCATGCTCTATGCAAATCAATCTATATGTATCAAAGTAAATGAGTACAATTGAAATTATTTTACATAATACAAGTACACCGAAGCAACGTGTATCAACCTTGTTCATTTTTTTTATTTGAATGAACACAGATTACACATAGGTATACTACTGAGCTGCGCACTTCCCAACAGTGCAGTTTCCAAACTACACTGAGGTGTATCTCAGACTATTGAGAGGATCTTCAATGGTGTCCTGGATACCAGACAAATAGAAGTCTTAGTGATAATCCAGGCTCTGGCTGTTTACAAAGGACCTTCAAGTAGGCTGTGCTGTTCAGAAAAAAATCCACAATAAAACTGAACACCACCTGTTCAGCCCTTTGTTGGTCGGCTGGCCTTTTTCACAAGTCTTAGGCCTATACAGCTACCAGGCTTCAGAAGTGTGCATTGTGTGCATGGGAATAGTCAAGAGACCTTCAAAACTGTTTTAAAACAAACTAAGCTGGTTCATACTATGCTCCAATGCAAAATGAAGTTGACATTACGAAACATTTGTTGTGAATTTGCCGAAGTGAAAATGGTTCAACTGTTGCGGATTCGCAGCGCGAATACTTGCCGTGAAGTCAGAAATTCGCATGAGCTGTATAAATCAAGAAAATGCAAGTAGAGACATTGCATTTTGTTTTATGTGCAAGTGTATCACAGAGCTTTACTATACACGCATCATCAATCAATGATTTTATTATGACTTGGGTGCCAACCAAGATCAGACGCTTGAATTTAACACAAGAACTGCTTGGAAAAAGATAAACTGCATTCAAGTAGTAGCACGATTAATTTGTAGCTGATCCATGCAATCTCAATTCCTTCACTCAATGAAACTAGTGAAAGTGCACATCAGGTTCAAAATCTGACTGATGCACATAAATATGTACAATGTATCTGTTTTGGGGTAAATGTATTATAGCTGATCATAATGTCACCCTATGCAAGATCATTACACATGTAATTGTATAATTTATGCCATTTGTGGTTTAATTATTGCAACATTTATGTGCAGTAGACATGATAAAGTTTCTTTTCCAAGAATCCATTAACGGTTTCATTTTCTAACATGTCTAAAGCACACATTGACATAATTTGGACATATATTCCACAATCCTGATGAATACCCTTTTCAAACACGAGTGCCTTGGCATTATTATGCGAAGCAATTATGTGAAGCACACTAGAAGCACGTCTGTGTTTACTGTTGTACTTCTACTAAGTGTTCTGGTCAATATTGCCTATTTACCAAGGGCTACTGGTAGTTAGCATTACACGTTATAATGCTATGATCAAACAGATGAATGCTACATCCTAGCAAAAAGGCCTAGGGAGTTAGGGTTAAGTCACCCCTTTTCCTCACTTTTTCAAACACAAAAATTAGCTCATCAAGCTACATGTACTTTACAACTTTGTACATTATGATGTTTCTCAGGACCTTCGACCATGGACATGATGGACTATTCATTCATACATACAGCCTGCACGAAAAACTCTTACAAGAATCTGTGACCAGTGCAAAATGAAATTTAAATATTTTTAAATTGCTCCCTCAACTGAAACAGAACTTGGCTTGAACCAAATGAAAACATTCACTGTAGGCCTATATGTTGAGAACTACTCTTTCTCAGCACTTACGTATTTCGGAAATTCTTTTCAGGAGAAAATCTTACACTTTGCTTTTTTTTCAAATTAGGATTTACATCATTGAGCTGAACTTTACAAATTAAATTTAAAAAAACCAAATTTCAGATTGGAATTAACTTGTCTGAGCCGTGTCCTGTGCATACTCTTCCTAAATATTATTTAAGCCTGAAGGTGTTAATGAAAATTCAATTGAAAATCAAAGCATCGACTACACAATTAACAGCAATGCTGAACGTGCAGTCTTGACTATAACAACAATTCATTGGCACCGGATCATTATCACCGCCATCCGTCCATTGTCCTCCTGCCTAAAAATATCTCCTCCGTTTCCCTCCTCTGCATCCCATCTCCCGCGTTTCCTCCGAACAAACCCCAGAGGCTAAGCTCATCCATCAAGTGATTATTCTCATTTCCGAACCACCTGTATGTGTGTGTGTTTTCCCCCTAAATGCCTGGCCCTAAGTGTTATTGTTGCTCCAGGATGCTTAATTAAGCTCAATAGCGAGATTATTTTTATGGTTCATTCCCTTCTTCACAGCACATCATCAAATGCTGCATCTTTTATTCAACGTACACTTTAAAGCATGGTGTGATTATTTTGGGGGGTTTTAAGCTGAAAATATCACTCAGGGATGGACAGCATCAGTTTCTGGCTGTTGTTTATGCATAAGTTTAGCAAGATTTACAATAAAACAAATTTTATTGAGAGCAAGATTTCTGGTGAATAACCTAACCTCCGGGGTTACATTCTGTGCACAGTTCAAAATCAGATATACAATGTCCAGAAGTGTTATATTATCTGAAACAGTCGTCCACTGTTTTTACATTTCAAATGATATCATTCTCTATACATTTATAACGAACAAAATTAAATGTTAACAGCCTGATGAATTTATTTGGGTCAAATTGAATTGAAAAATCAGACCACTTAAAACATGTACAAAAAGTATGAGCATTGTGGGACAAGAAATAATTTAATAATCAGTCCAATATGTAATCAAACAAGACAAAATCATGCCCCAAAAAAAACAGACGACACTTCCACTCCAATTCTTGCTTGAGAGAAATTTACTTGTTAAAGTTTCATCAACTTCAAACAGTAACCTGGCCACAATAAGTTGACAAAAAAAGTGGCTAAAGTACAAAGACCACAGTCCAAACTTCAGTTTCCCTTGCTTGCACTGTTGTCTAGTACACAAACTAGCCATGTATCTATGTCTGTGTATTTCAGCTGTCAAAGTTGGCATGGAAACCGATCTGACCTCCCCTGATCCCTGATGTGTGAACCCCTACCCCCTGGGCAATGGATAGGTCCCGCTGAAATCACCTGGCTTGTCAAGTCACCCTGCACAGGAGGTTCTGTCAAGGATCTACATGTACATGTAGCTCCAGGGTCGATCCTACATGTAGAGCTATGCTGATACACTTGTTCCTCTACACCATTACACTTGGTGAATGAAGGGGGTCTGCCCAATGTTCCCCAAAATCCTTCGGGTTAGGGCTACTGTTAGGATTGGGGAACGTATTGGGGCAGCACTGGTATGCACCCGAATGAAGTTTTTGTCTATCTGTATCATTATCAAGTTTTTTCACAGTGAAGTTAAAAACCCAGTGCTAAACACATTCACATTAGTGCAATACACACACAATTTAGATCAAAAGCAACAATATTCATTTCAAATTATACAAGTCAGTTTTCTTTCCTTCATGAATATTTTTTTTTTCTTTTTTTTTTTTTTTTTTTTTTTTTTTTTTTTTTTTAGTAGAGAGTTTTTACTTTTTTTTTGTTTGTTTGTTTGTTTTTGTTTGTTGTTTGTTGTGTTTGTTTGTGTTTATGTCGCTTGTTTGTTTTTTGTTTAATGTGTTTTTTGTGTACTTGTTTTACATGTATTAGACTGTTCGTTATACTGTAATTTTGCTTGTCTGTTTGCATGTGTACGGCATCTGTTATGTTTTGTGTATGGTTTTATCTGGATTGTCTTATCTTTTTTTTTTTGATGCTTTTTTTAGCTCGTTTGTATGTTTCATTGCTTACTAGTTTATCACTTATTGTGTTCTTACTGAATTTTTTTATTTATTTTTACTTTTTTTTCTTCATTTAAATTCATTTTTAGTAGATATTTATTTAGCCATTTATTTATTCATATTATATACCTCCATTATTATAGCATATTTTTTTTTTAATTTTTTTTTAACTTCTATATTACTTTTATTATTTTAATAGTTATATTTTAAAGTTATTTCATTGTACCAACCTAGGATTGATGAACAGGATTTTGAGACAGGCTTTTCAGTCACTTTGTTTTCACTCCTATCCTGGCATTTTAGATTGGATTGTCTTTTGCTTGTTGACTCCCTCCTCCCTCCTACTTCCACTCTTCCCAGTCCACTCCCCTATACATTCCTCATCCCCCCCCCCTTTCTTCCCCATCTCATTCTTACCTACTGTACCTATACACATCTATTCTTTTTTGAATGGTATTTTTACTTTTTTTTTCTTTCATCTTGACTGTCCTTGATGTATGACATTTCTTACCTTGTATGTACATGTACATGTTTGTATTTTGAATGTTTTGGCCGAATAAATAATAATAATAATAATACAGAAATGAAGATGTGACTCCAAAATAGGATTCAGATGATTTTACTCAGGCTTTTTGGGCTTAATAATAATTTTAGAAGGTTGGGCTGGGATGGTTAAGGGGTTCAAATAGGGAAGCCTGCACCAGGTACACATACCTGAAGAAAGATACAGGTCAAAACTCACCTTGCGACAACATTGACTTGCTCCAGGCCTCCGTCTTCAAGGTCCCAATCATCCCGTAAGGAGTCTGGTGCTGAGTTCAGACTGAAAAATAGAATAATAAATAACATAGTGATTGGCATGTCAACTGACAGATGTGTGTAAGAACCATGGATGATAGATTGCATAGAAAGTGCTATCATAGCTGGGGCAGACATCCAGGAATTTTTTACACTGGCTCATCTCTCAGAACCATTTTCTTGCAACCCAATGGTTCTCGAGTCTGGATTGCTGAATGGTAACACATAGCAACTGATGAAAATGCACGTGCTATAAATGAACAGATGATTTCATCGGCCATGTTTTCATCGGCCCAGTTGATTATGACGTAATCCCGCCTTTGCCTATATATTATCATTATTACATATGGTCACAACTCACAAAAGAATGTTGCATGTAGGGCCTATGGGACTGAGATTTTGAGAATGAGACTTGAAAATTCACAGAAAATATCCAAAGCAGCCGTACTGTAAAAATATAATCAAATGACGGTGTAGGATACATATAATTTTATAATTATACAAATAGACACAAAAAATTGTTTCAGCAAACCAAATGAATCAAATGATTCAAAGAAATTTCCATCCTATGAATAGCAAATTCAAATTTACACTATCACTCAATTTGAAAGAAAATCACATTTTTAGAAATTTCATTATTTGTTTAAATACATCTAATCTCACATGTTAACTTAAATAATTGTTCATGAGCAAATCTTTTGAAATTTTTCAGACCTAAGCGCTAATAAGCCTACTGTGTTGAATATGTCCGCAAAACATTTGATAAAAGGGTTTGTAATAAAGCCTGAAGTGGACATGTATCCAGGCTGTTTACACTACTACAAGGACAAAGTCAACCACATGCACACACAGTACAGGGCCACGTGTAACACAGGAAGCTCTTCTCTGTTGCTATGCAAACAACGCTTCCTTGGAAACCCTAGTCTGAGTGAACAACCCTATTTGCACAGAAATCAAATCTGGTTGCCCCAGGCTGAAATCACTGAATTAGGAAATCAGTTCAAGAGGATTGCATTCCTGGGGCTGTGCCATGAATTAATGAAGCGTATGATTACAATGGTGCACTTGGAGTGAGGTTTCTATACTACAAAATGTCAGAATATACAATGCAGTAGGCCTATACAATGTACCTGTACAAGAAGAAAGTAACTGGATTACAGGCGCTTAGGAACATAATTATTGTAAAGTATTAATACACAAAGTATTAACAACCCTAACCCACTTGTCACTTGTGTGATTTACTGGGAACCTTCCCTCACTCCTGCAGATTCCAACACCAGACTTTACGCCCAAACTGATGGACTCTGATGGTATACCTAAGGCCAAAAAAAAAAAGTCTCCGGTTTCTGGTATGCTGCCGCTCAGTAGCACAATGCTGCCGGCAAAATGAAAAAGTTTTTTTTTCATTGAAAGATGATGTCTCAAAACCACCAAACTCACTGGTTTGACTGGAATCCTGCTGCTGCACAATTTTGTTTTTAGATGGGGTTATGATCGAGAATAAGCTTTATGTGGCCTCTCTGGACTCCCATATATTTGCACTAAGTTTAGTCGGGCACCATTTGCAGTCATCAGCCGACATTTGAAGCAAAAAAGTCAGGTAAAAAAAGCCGCGTCGCCGCACCACTTTTTGGACAAGCTCCATACCAGAAACCGGAGACTTTTTTTTTTTGGCCTAACCCCATGTTATCAGTTGACTAGTGCAGTACAGTACATGTACTAACTCCAACGTAATTCCAATGAACCCTGGTGTTGGAGTATTTTTTTTTTTAATTGTTCAATTCAATTAATAACCGAGAAGCTGACCTATTGATTTAATGACAGAAACCTTGCTCAAAGGGAAGATAGGTCTGGTACCAAATACCCTGTGAAATTATTCCGCATGGAATCGTTTGGAAGAAAACAATCTTTGCAGGTGGTTTTTAAAAGTGTGCCTACGGCTACGGACACACATTGTAACACGTTATGAGACCAAAATAAATCTGTGTATCCATGTGTTTTCTGTTTTTTCTCAAAATGTATCACAGCCTCTAGGACAAACTTTCCATCGGTTAGTTGCTACGCACCCTGCTTCACATTTTGGGCAATTTTGTTGCTTCAAATGATCCCATAAACCTTTAAATTCATAATTTATTACTTCTCTCTGAGCATATTCTAAACACTCATCCTGCCTGATTGTATTTTTACTAAGGCTTTTGACCTGAACGAAACCAACCATACCTTATCACCAATTGTACTTTTCTGCGTCACTATAATAGATAAATCTCTTCACAGTACGATTGTACAATATTGTTTTCAGTGTTGGAGCAAAGGCTTTGACCCTCAAGGCCAAGGCCAAGGCCAAGGCTTTGACCCTCAAGGCCAAGGCCAAGGCCAAGGCTTTGACCCTCAAGCCTCGAGGCCAAGGCCAAGGCTTAACCCTCAAGGCCAAGGCCAAGGCCAAGGCCCTGTTTTATTAAATGACCACTGATATAGAACTAAATGAGTGACACATCATCACGCAAGGGCGGATCCAGAACACAATTTTTTTTGGGGGGGGGGGGGCAAAGGAATTTTGGTTCCCCCCAAAAAAGTGGGTCAAAAAATTACGGCTTGGGCTTCGGGGCCCGCTTAAGGGCCCCGGAAAAAAATTTGGATTCGAGATGCTCTGTGGTGCGATTTGAGGCAATTTCTGACCATTTTAACCGATGTTTTTTGAGGAAAAGATGGTGGTGTACTCATTGCCTGCCTTTATTACGACGTCACATTAAAAAAAATGGTTTCGGGGTGGTTTTTTTTTGGGGGGGGGGCATGGCCCCTTTAGGCCCCCCTGGATCCGCCCTTATCATCACGAATTGCTCGTTACGAAGAACAACATTTCTTTAATTGAAATCAACATGCTCGCATAGGCCTACACCGTTTTATGACTGCACTGTATCTATTAAAGGGAAAATACAACATTTGCAAACATCAAAAAATAAAACTAGTGAATGACATTGTTAAGCATCCTGTAAAATCATGGCACCTGGTATACTGTCATTTTCAAGAAAAGTGGTATTTTTGTATCAATTTCCAACGCTGATCGGCCGATCAGCGTTGGAAACAACTGGCTTTACTGGCCCCAATTGACCATCGCACTTGTTTGCAATTGATTACAAACCTATGAACGGGTACGAGCCAGCTAGACTGGTTCCCTGACCTTACAATTCCCCAATGTATGTAAACTGCTCTGTTTCTTCTTATATGGAGTCAGGGAACCAGACTACAGGAAAATGATCGTTTTTCTTGGTTTTTATAGCATTTTCGAATCCAACACCTCAAAAAAGTCAGTGTAACTATATTTGCTATATATTTCTAACCCCCCAATTCCATCCATTTCTGAAAATTACAGCAAAAGCAAATGATGTATATTCCCTTTAAAGTATAAGTTCAGGTCTTCAATATGGTTTAACTTCACAAAATAATGATTTACTTCTATATTGACAAAAAATTCTCCCAAGTGTAACAAAAGGGGGATCCAAGAAACTGATTTGGGAAATTTTTATTTGCTGGCCCAACATGGTCAGAAATATCAGCATTATCTAAAACAGATACATGCAAATCTTTAGCACTAAAATGGTAACAGCAACATTTCGAACAGATTTATCTGGAAAATGCAAAAATCTATGGGCCTTGAAGAGCCTTGACTCAAAATTGCAAGGCCCTGAACCCTCAAGGCCAAGGCCAAGGCCAAGGCTTTTGCCCTCAAGCCTCAAGGCCAAGGCCAAGGCCCTAAAATCCAGCCTTAAGGCAGCCTTAAGGCCAAGGCCCAGCATCAAGGCACTACATCACTGATTGTTTTGTGAACTGAAACCGCAATTGAATATAGCTGTTATTCTGAATGGGTCAGGCAGGCCTTGGAATGAATGACCTGTAACCATGGTTAGCAGGCCATGGGCAAGGTAAACAGCTTTTAAAAAAAATGCAACAGTGTGACATTGCACAGATAAATTCCATGTTTTCCAAGAGAGAGAGAGAGAGAGTGAGTGAACTATCAATGAAATTTAATAGTTCCTGTTTTTGTTAAACTTGAAAAGGCGTTTCACAGAGTAAGCATTGTACTTGCGCATGGTATAGAAAAACAGTACAATACGGGCAATCGTAAATTTGTCTGAAAATAAAAATGCAACAGTGTGACATTGCACAGATAAATTCCATGTTTTCCAAGAGAGAGAGAGAGTGAGTGAACTATCAATGAAATTTAATAGTTCATGTTTTTGTTAAACTTGAAAAGGCATTTTCACGGAGTAAGCATTGTACTGCGTATGGTATAAAAAAACAGTACAATACAGGCAATCGTAAATTTGTCTGAAAATACAAATTATTTCCTTCTGATAAATATAATGCATACAATGTGTTTGTTGTGTAGTGAAATTAAAACAAAAATTTGACAGGTGCCTGACTGTACTCCACCAGAACTGCCCAAGTCACGATGGAAATACATATAGGAATAAGAAACGTTTTTGTAGTGTACATGCATACTTGGTGTTATCTGATGGTGCTTCAATCAAACATTAGCAAACATCAAAAGACAAAACTACCAAATTATTATGAAAATATCTTACTTTACTGTAGGTGAACCGTGAATAAAACTAGGCTAATTTCAAGCATCCTGTGAAGTGATTGCATCTGGTGTGCTGTAGTTCCAAAAAAGTAGACTATTTGTATCAATTTCCAATGATGGTCAGCTGACCATCGTTGGGAAAAAATGTCCATTTTTCAAAAACTGCCCCAAATTTAACAAATTGTAGTCCACATTTTGTTTGCAATGCAAACAGCTGCAAGCCAGCTTGTCTGCTTCCCTGACCTGACAAGTGACAATTCTGTAACGTCAACAAATTGCCGTTTTATCCGAAGTAGGGTCAGGGAACCAAACAAGACCATCATTTGTTTGGTTTTTTTTTCCAGCATGTGTGAATCACAAAACTTTAAGCAGGTGAGTCTATTTTTTTGCTATAAAATACAAACCCCCCAAATCCATCTATTTTTAAAAATTACAGGAAAAGCAAATGTTGTATTACCTTTAACTATAAAGGTGTTCTAACTTCTTTCAAACTTACAAATTCAACAAAACAATGAATTGATCGTTTATTTGTGTACATTTAATTTAACCAGGGTAGCCACATTAGTTGTCTAAAAACAGTTTTTCCAGTGGAATAAGTTAACAAAACCCAAAATAAATTTTAATGAATTGAACCAAAATAGGTCTATCATATTTTCGGTGTCAGAAATAAAGTTCCCAATTTTAACTCACACATTAGATACAAATAAAGTGAATATGATAACAGGATCAATCTTTGGCACTCAATATCAGAAACCACATGCTCACCAAAGATTAATAAAATGTCCCTATTTTTAAACAAACATATGCATTATTGGCCCATCCACAATATTTCAAAAAATGGATGTAGGCCTAGCACCTTTCTGAAAAACAAGCACATTGACTTGTGAAGATCTATAGGTTTCTTACATGTTTCCTTCCAAATATTTACACAAAGTATACCCACCGACTTGAACCAAACGAAATTCCAGAATATGAGTTGTATCTCTTCTTTGCGAACGAGTCCCGAGCATCGCTGCTGGACACCGAAGTGGCCGAGCTAGAGCCCCCCGGCGTGTCGGCAAGGAACCCGGTGCCATCCTTGATCGACGACGGCGAGTCCGAGTCGTAGTTTTGCCTGTTTCCAGCGTTCATATCTCACAATAAATTTCCTCACAATTGACGACAAACATAATACATAAATCCTAGGGAGTCCTCACAACGAAAACTTCAGTCAGCGGCATGGTTCAAGGCATGTGAAGAGCAGAATATTACAAACAACAACTTTGTAAAGTCGACTGTCAATTTGGCTTCAAAATGGCCGGTCCCGTTGCTAACCAAGGTCTGTGGTTGGCATCCAGTTGACACTTCACTGCGCACCGCGTGAGATACACCGTTGACCCACGGCATCAGTGAACAAAATCGATTTCCCCGCTTTCATTATGGAGGACAAAAAACACACCTCAGTAATCCGACATTGGCTCGTCCATCCAGATAATGGCGCTAACGTGTTTCAGTCGATGGATAATTGATTAAGCATGTTAAGCTTGTTTGTTCCAGGAACTCATCCTCTGAAAGTGAAGTTTGTTTTCGCAAAGTGTTTGAGGAAGTTTGGCGGGTGGTGGTATGTGGCGTACGCATGGAAGACAATTCATCAATTATTGTCTGACCACAACCCAGACGTGCCGTGTGTAAACAAAGCCGGAATGGAATTCACTTGTTTTTCGCCAGACTATGATACCAACTCGGACAATAATTTTTCAGGCGAGTCAAATTGAAACTCAAGGTCACTTCAAAAATACCAATTAGTCTGGGGATGTTTTCTGGAGAATTAAACCAACAAACAAATAAAGGAAATATTCGCTATAGTATGAGCAAATATTTACTAAATAAAGGCATGACAGTTGCCTTACCAGCATGTCTCAGGGGCGCCCCCAGCAGTAACCCGATCAGCTTTTATGTAAGGCCTTTCAAATCAAGAATGAGCCCTAATTGTGTCATCATCGCGCTGGAAAAAAGTGTACGGTCCAAGCATTCTTTTAAAATAATTTCAATTTTTGGAATATTTCATAAAAATTATCTGCAAGTATAAACGAAATTCAGCCCTGGAACACCTATTAAAACAATGGACCACTCAAATTGGGTATGAGTGATTCCGTGAGTTACCACTGCTGAACCAGTTAAAACTTGCAATTTTGTCATTATTGTTCCCATTGGGCCATATTGATTTAGACACTATAATGAATTGCCTTTTCCCAGACCGTGTGTGGGAAAACAAATTGAGAATTTTATGATAGAACACTAGTTGAGCCGGGCCGAGAGACAGTCGGTAAAGAAGGAAATTTATATATATAATCAAGTTTGTCTGTTTCCAGAGTCATGTCCAGGGTAAGATTAACCTTTCAGGAAACGGGTGGGCTGATATGAAGTGGGGGGCTTAGGGATCCCCATGCCCGACACATTTTGAAATCTCCCAGCAGGCACCGACCGTCAGACTGACGTTGTTTAGCGGTTGTATTATGGTCGCAACGTCGGATCAACCATACCTAACCGAAAATCAACGTTGTTTTAGTCGACCAAAAGACGACGTTGCCATTATAACGTCTGCCGGACGTTGCTTTAGTGTCGACAATTTAACGTCAGAATTTTACATAACAACAACGTCGAAATGTAGTTGGAATTTGGTCGGGAAAATTACCAAACGTAATTTCAACCATGGTATGACGTTGTTTTGTCAACGTCTTTACAACGGCCTGAAAAACAACGTTGTATTATTGTTATTTTTGTGTTTCCTTTCGCGACGTCGCAATTATGTCATGTTTTCAACCAAGATATGACGTTTGCTTTCTAACGTCGTTTCAACAGCTCAATAAACGACGTTGAATTGTGGTTGGCCGTTGGTTTTAATATCTGACGTCATACTTATGTCATGCTTTTAACTAAAATGCAACGTCCGTTTTTGACGTTTTTTCAACGACTCAAAATGTGACGTTGAATTATGGTCGGCTGCTGGTTATAATATATGACGTCTTAATTTGGTCATGTTTTTAACCATGATTTTACGTCCGTATTCTAACGTCGTGTCAACGAATCAAATAACGACGTTGATTTCTGGTCGTTTGATGGTTAAAATATTTAACGTCATTATTAAGTCACGGTTTTACCTAAAATATAACGTCCGTTCTCTGACGTCTTTTTCAGCGACTCAAAAATGACGTTGGATTATGGTCGGCCGCTGGTTATAATATTTGACGTCGTTATTATGTCATGTTTTCAACCATGATATTACGTTCGTTTTCTAACGTCGTTCAAATGACTCAAAATCGACGTTGTATTGTGGTTGGCTGTTGGTTATAATAACTGTCGTCGTACTTATGTCATGCTTTCAACCAAAACACAACGTCCATTATCTGACGTCATTTCAACATCTTAAAAAGCGACGTTGAATTGTGGTCGGCTGCTGGTTATAATATTTGACGTCGTTATTAGGTCATGTTTTCAACCATGATATTACGTCCGTTTTCTAACGTCATTTCAACGAATCAATTAACGACGTTGATTTCTGGTCAGTGGATGGTTAATATATTGTTATGTCATGGTTTTACCCAAAATAAAACGTCCGTTTTCTGACGTCTTTTCAGCAACTCAAAAATGACGTTGAATTGTCGTCGGCTGTTGGTTATTTACATTACGTCGATAGTGTGTCATAGTTTCGACCAAAATATAACATCCGTTTTTCACTTAATAAAATAAAAAAGTCATTAAAGAATGCATGTGTAACGTCGTAATTCCCAAACGAAATTATCAGACGCCTTATTAATTTGAACGACTAAAAAAGACGTTGAATTGTGGTCAGCTAGCTGATGGTTATAAAATTGATGTCCGGTCGTTATCATTATTGTTTCAACCAAAATATATCGTCCGTTTTGACGACTTTTTCACAATAGCCGCGGCGCGCGCCAATTATAATTGTCTTGGCCCAGAGCCAAGTGCCGCGCGCGCGAAAACCGTATAGCCCAAACGTATTACACGTAAGCATATGTATGCCCTGTGTGTGACCTCTTGCATTCCAACGAACTCCACTGCTGTACGAGTCTGGCCAGTTTGAATATCCGTTAAAACAACAGTCACAACTGAAGCAGCTTTGGGAAGAGACATATTGGCCCAAAATGAACAAGTTTTGTGCACCTTTCAACAATATTGTCAAGATTTGGTTCTGCGATGGAGTACTGTACACATTGGAGATGTTCCCACCCCTGATCTTATAACTTCAAGTCAAGATACGACATCAAGATGTATAGGATTAGCACAAGTCAAGATTTCGATTGAACCACAAGCAAGATGATCTGATTTTGCAATGTCTGAAAATGGTAAGTTTCAAACGCGAATGTTTCCGAGTTAGGGATTTGCAATTTCTCTGAAGGTCAATAGTTTGGAAATTGTATTTTTATTATATCTATATTATGTTCCCCATCAGTCATGTCAGTTGTAACATTAAAATTCCATGGAAAGTACCTCAACTTCATTGTAGAAAGTTATAAGACTAGACATGTTGGATGCTATTGTCATTTCTTATTTAAAAAAAAACCAAAGTTACACTAACGGTGCCCTTTATTTAAACATTGAAGAAGTAGAAAATCCAAACTAACCCATGCATGTTCTGCCCGCCTTCCATCATCATGTCCAATCTTTATTTAGGCCTAGGAAAAATGAGGTCATTTTAAAGCATATCTCAACATGAGACGAGTTTTCCCCACGTACTGTGTTGATTGAAGATTTAGAATATTAAATTTATTGTGAATTTAACTGCACCGCAACATATTCCGCATCCGGCCTAACTCAAACGATCGGAATGTCTCTTTTATTTTGATACAGATATTTTTATACGTTTTCAATCTAGTTTTGAAAGTGTTCAGAGTTTGGGAATCACGTATGACGATACATTATGCCACTTTTCTTTTGTTGTGTAGGCCTACTCTATGTCATGTTTTGTTAATACCAGTATATATTTACTATAATAATTTGTTTGTTATAGTCTTTGCAAAGCGCTTAGAAACACGGCGTATGAAGCGCTAAATAAATGTTAATTATTTTTTATAATTATAAAGAAAGTTACGGTGCTTGCGATTTTAAATTTTTCATTAATTAATTTCAGTAATATTCGTTTCTTAGAATCGCATGAAATTGCCAATTAGACTTAAAATAGGCCTATGCTTCGACTTGTCTTCTTCATAAGAATTATTTTAAATACTTTTTCGGATTTCTGAAAATTAAACTGCTGCACTTTAACAAAATCTGTTTTGTTTTAATTATTTACGAGTCACCATTATTTAAAAAATGTGTTGGTATTCAAAAAAATTGACAATGTTGTTCATTTTTTCCCCCTTTTCCAGCACTCTGCTTTGGTCAGTTGAGGGAGACGAATACGCTACCTAAGCCCTACTTTACGTGGCACCATGCACCATCAGGATCAACATCGACTGCCTGATGTCTTCTATACCTGCACAAATATTCACAAAAGAGATTAGAGATCATGTCTGCGTTGGTTGTGATTCAGTGTTTGATTCAAAGGCTCAGACCGACGTCTATTTTTTTTATTTCATGTCCAAATTAAGTTGAACTGTGGTAATGAAATCTGATGTCAAAATTGATCGGCCCATCAACATTTAACATTTGAAGTTTCTAATTGACATTTAATATTTAAACCTGTCAGACTGACGCCACTAATTTGAATATTTACAGGCATGCAACTTTTCCTCGGATCTGATGATTTCTTCGTTGTTTACTTCTCATGAATGTCATTACAAATTGAAAAACACTGTACAAAGTCTTGTGGGGTTTGGAATTTCCTCGTTTTTTCTATTAAAATATTCAGTTGCATGCCTGTATTTACTAACGTTAGAAAACTTAACACTGTTATTTCGGTTGTGTACTATATGAACCTAGCCAACCAGTTGTGTAAAAAAAATGAATACGTTGTGTAATATTTTTACACTGTTGTGTAAACAACAGTTTACACAACAGGTTGCTAGGTTCATATAGTACACAACCGTTTGATTTTTACACAACCGAAATGACAGTGTTTAACGTCTACAAAAATTACATTTGCAACCATGTTCTGACCTAACTTCAACCATGAAATCCGAACGTTGAAAGGACGTTATTACGACGGTCAGATAGACGTCAATTTTGACCTCACGCAGACGTTATAATTTGGTCATTTTTCGACGTCTAAATAACTTCAACCGCGACGTCCTGTCGACGTCCATATAACCAGTCAAATCACGGTCAGACTGACGTCATAATTTGACTATATACGGACGTTAGATTTCGGTCAGGTTTCCGACGTCTAAATAACTTACTTTTTCAACCATATTCTGACATAAATTCAACCAACAATCTGACGTCCTGTTGACGTCCATGTAACCAGTTAATCATGGTCAGACTGACGTCATAATTTGACTATATACAGACGTTAGATTTCGGTCAGGATTAGCAGTTAATCATGGTCAGACTGACGTCATAATTTTGACCACATACCGACGTTGGAATTTGGTCAGGTTTTCAACGTCTAAAAAACTTACATTTACAACCACGGCGGCAACCAAAAAACAACGTCGGAGTTGGTCGGAATCTGACGTCAGATAGACGTTAAACCGACCAAAAATGCCTGCTGGGCTACCATGCATTCTCCTGAGGCCTATTTTGTCTTAAATAATTTTAGCATTTTCATTTATTATTTTTGCCCCCAGTTTACTAGTATCATTAGCTAGAGGTCCCCAGGCCCCCCCCCCGGACCAACTAGATCCGCCATTTACGTCATAATGATTTTATCAAACAGCTCCCTAAAACCAGAAATCCTCCTTAAAGGACATACCCGTGTCCTATCCAAGTTAATATGTCAAAATGAATTTCAAAATCGCCAAGGAAAAAGAATTATAAGTCACTGTCATTGGTAACGTTGTGTCTCCGTTCCTCAGCAACAATAAAGTAGTAAAAACAACCAAACTTTTCAGAAGGGTCACATTTTGTGCATTCACACTTCGGCTCACGGTTTTCATTGACGAAAAAAATATTAAAACCAAAAAGCCGTAATTCCTTTAATTCGCCTCGTTACGCACAATACCGTGCGTTCTATTGTCGCACGGGGGCGCTCTTACATCTAATAGACCGTACACACACGAGGCCCCCTTAGCAAAACTGAGCATTGTGCAAACTTTTGTCTGCCTGAACGATTGCTAGCACAATGCTTTCGCCATTGAAGGGGGACTTCGTGATAGAATGCAGACCCGGCTTTGGGATATAGTGGGCCGGTATAAGGTCGTGAAAAGTATTTTATAGGAAGTTATTTTCCAACCAGTTTGGTATAACAGACTTTGTATCGCACACAGCTCCATGGAGCCTGGCGAGCGGAGCGCGACACCCTTGTGGTGTGTGATTTTTCAAGTTGTTTAAAACACATTTTTGTTTTAATCACAATGGGGAGGGGGAGCATGGTCCCCTTGCGCCCCCCCCCCCGGATCTGCTGATGCCTGAGGGTATGTTTCAGAAATTGATCACAGGCGGAAGTCTTCTTCAGTCCGCATTCCCTTCAACCAAGTTTCAAAGAACAAAAACACAAAGCAATATTAATTTTGCAACATTTTATGATTGCTTTGTTAATACCCATAACTGGTGGATATCTTGGGGTTTTGTTTTACATTAATAGTGCTAGAACGCAGCAGTAGTATGCCTCAGTGGACAACAAAGTTTCAATGTACCGCTTTTCTCACGGCGAACGTTTTGAACTATTCCTATTGGCTACACGTTTCAGTTTACTTTTGTTACGTCATATTCATTGGCCCCGTGCCAATCAAAACCAGTGACGTAACAGTGGACAAAATGCGCGTACGCGATTGTATACTGTGAGGATTTTGTTCAACAATACTTTTGTTTATAATTTTGATTATAATGAAAACAAGTGGACGTGTATCTGCGCTCGATCTAAAACTTCCAAAGTAAAATTACCTGATCTTATTTCAAAAACTTCCGTACCCGTATGATCCCTGAAGCGGACGGTCGTATGAATTTGGAGTGAACGGAATATGGAAACATCATGGATTCGTAGGTAAATTATGTATGAATATGGAGCAAGGAACTTTGGATAACACAAAATTACCGTATATAGAAACTAAAGATTGTTTAACCCTCTGTAAATACTTGTAAAGATCGTGCAAAATTAGGATGAAACTCAAGTTAAAGCAGTGCTCACTAGGAATATTGGAGCTGAATTTTCGGCCTGACTAGGCCTTCATCGCAGCTGGGAGTTGGCCCGATGAAGTCAGGCCGAAAAAAACGGTCCAATATTCCTGGTGAGCACTGCTTTAACTTATTTTCATCTATTATACTTGTAAAGATGATGCATTTCTCTTCTAAAGATTCGTTTTCGTTATTAGATATGATAGATATCAACTCATTGTATTTCGATGTTTTTTTCATAGTATTTTGATGTTTTTTTGGCATTGTGACCTTACAGCTGTACAACTGATCGCATATACTTTTATCGCTATGCTAATCCACAAGTCAGTACGAAGCCAGCCGTCATCCCACAACCAGAGACAGGTTTCTGGTCTAATGTTTTTACAATTTGTATGGGTAGACCTATAATTAAAAAACATGCATGTATATAGCCTATAATAGGGGGGGGGGAAACATCAATTCTGTTTCACAACTCACAGGCCTAAATTTTCTGCTGCATGATATTCCAATTTCTCCACAAAATGTCCAGAATTCGTCGGGTAGAACCACCACAAATCGTTCTGTACCTGCTCGTTATTGCTTGCTGCGCTCACACTGAAGAAGAAACATGCCCTGCAGTCTCCAATGGATATGCTGTTGATGTCTGGAGCACTAACGGGTAGGCACGAATTAACATCCAAGCCTAAACGGGTGATCTGTTACACGGTACCCACTGGCGACATGTGCACAATAGGAAACAACAGATTGTGCACGTCTCCACAAGGTTTTCACGAAATAGATATATGGATTTTTACTCAAACACTAGGAATTTCCAAGGTGTGTTGATGTGTCGCAAATTGAAGTATTTTGGGATATTAATGCCAAATTTCAGCCCAGGAAAATCATTCTAGTTAAAATAGGAGCATTTTGAAAGTACACATTCAAACTCGAAAATTTTAGTACACGAGAACAAAGAAATGACTGCACAAGGATACAAAGTTCAGTATGTATGTTTGCATTTTCCCAATTGTAATCGCTGAAACGTTTCTTTGTCCGATTGTTGGTCGCCCTATATAGCGTTTGTTCAAATGTAATGAAGGCAACATTGTGCACCCCAAACATAAACTTTTTCGCGCAGCTATAGCTGCATTCGCCTCGTGGAATGGATCGGAACATTCATCTGTCGCCTCATGAAATTATTATTTCCATTGCACGAATGGAAAACATATTCATTATTTGTCATACAACACCTGAATAAATCCTCGCCATCCGATTGGTCAGAGCTGCAAAAATTGAGACAGGCGCGTGCACCGTGGAGTAGACATATTTTTGCCGAGCGCCATGCGTTGGGACGGATAATTCAATGACACGTGATCAATGACCCACCAATCAGATGACGGGGATTTATTCATGCATTGTATAAAAATCGTCTAAAACCCATGTGGTACTGTTACGCGTCCAAAGCCGTTCCCAAAAAACTTTTCAACAATAATGTGGTGGCGTAAAAAGTAATGTCGACCGCAAGCATGGGGAAGAGTCCTCATTCACTGATCGTAGTGTGAAATGTAAAACACAAAACTATAACTTTGAACCAAGCAAAGAAAATACCGTCACTTATTACGTCACATGGATACAGAATCCCCTCTCTGGCTGTGACGTATAGTGTGCACGAAGGATACAAAAAAATGGAGGGGTCTTTTAAAGAGGAAATTATTTCATAACAAAATTACGGCTTGGCATCAGTGGCCAGAAGAACACGTTTCCTCAGAAGGGTCGCTGACCTCTCATATCATAAACCTACATCTGATGAAAGTTTTCAAGCGAACAAGGAGCGGAGGTGATACCACGCTGAGCACATGATCACCCTGCCCCTGAGAAGAAAAAGATAGGCAGATTAGGAGGTGACAATGGGCACCTGTAGAGCACGGTGTCTTCCCTTTGTCATCTTTCTTTAGTATCTCTATAGTTGAACAGATAGGCATGAGAACACTCGCAGAGAGCTTTTGGACAATTGAGAAACAACTGGATCTTCGGATTAATCAATTTGAAAAGGGCGAGCATAAACAGGTGTGCGGCTAAATCAATGCTCTGTGATCAGAATGCTTCGGTTCCGTGGGTGGAGATCTAAAAACAAACTTTGTCAGTGAAGTCCGTACAGACTAAAAGTCAGTTTCTAAATTTGAATTCGAATACAAGCAATCGTATAGGTTCATGGATTTCATAATGTCCAACCGTAAAGGAAACTGTGCCACGGAATCTAATAACAAGCAAAAGCCGGTCATAACTGCATCCGACCGAAGTCCGAACAAGGATCGAGAACGCTCAGCAAGCTTGGCCGTGCCCAAGCTGTCACGGCCTGTAGTGCGTCCCCGCTCCACGTCGTGTATCGAAAGTCCGTACAATCAATTGATTCCGCCCAGCAAAACTCTATTGGCTACATTTGCCATCCCCAGCCTCCGGAAGGATGAAATCAGTGGAGTGTCAGGAGTTGGTTCCTGCAAGGCCCAAACTCCGGACGATGACGGAAAGACCGTCGGACCGAGCGATGCCAGTGCGGGCGCCGGGCCTGGCGAACCGGATTACCCGTGGCTGTACGACGACGCGGCCCGCTACATGGAATGCCTGGACGAGTTTCAGCGGTTCTCCGACGAGTGGGAAGGGGTGCAGGGCTGGATCAAGGAACACCTCGTTAAGTTGGTGGAGAAACAAGACCTTCAGTCTAATGGCATCCGAGATGAGACCTCTGTAACACCGGCAACGCTGGCAAACTGTGGTCAGCCTGAATTGCTACATCAGGAGGGAAATACACAGATTTACAGGATGCTTGGAATTGGTGGCGGATCGGGTGAGGAGTGGACAAAATAATTTGGTGCAAAATGTATTGTCCCACTCCCTGGTATAGATTGCACAGCTTGAACCCTGTACATTGTAGTCCCAAAATTTGGTACTCTCAAAACTGGCGTTACTACCGAGGGGAGGGGGGACACCCCCGGTCCGAGTCAGTCCCCCCTCTCCCGGGTGCACCCCGTTTAAAATCTTGAATTGAACAAAATTAATATATATATCATTTGCCTTCAGTGCTCCTCCTGACAAATGTATGCACCCCGGGTGCCCCCAGAAGTTTAACCCTATATACATGTAGTTACGCTACTGCAAAACTGTACATTGCGAGTCATAATAGAACAATAAGTAAAGTCTGTCCCGCACTGAGAAATATCTCATACCAAAGGTACTTCCATTATTTTGTACAGTCAGTCCCCCCTCTCCCGAATGCACCCCCGTTTAAAATCTTGAATTGAAAAAAAATATATATATCATTTGCCTTCAGTGCCCCTCCTGACAAATGTATGCACCCCAGGTGCCCCAGAAGTATAACCCTATATACATGTAGTTACGCTACTGCAAAACTGTACATTGCGAGTCATAATAGAACAATAAGTAAAGTCTGTCCCGCACTGAGAAATATCTCATACCAAAGGTACTTCCATTATTTTGTACACATGCAAAATAATATCAATTGGAGCTTAAAAAGTTGGAAAAAATCTTACATTTTGGGTTGACATTTGCTTCATTTGAATATAAAAATGTCTTTCTTTTCTATCAGTTCTATATCAAGTAACCCGTACAAATTTCGCAGACGGGTTCCAATGTTAAAGTTGCTTAAATTTGTGAGGATCTTGCCCAACAGCTTCAGGGGCCAAGTTGACTTTCTGGCCAGCTCATACTTCATCACCACATTGTTTCAGTATCTGCCTAACAACCCATTCTCTATTGAATTGACATTATTCATACCAATAGGTGAAATAGACCTAGCCGTCCTCCGTGCGTTGTTGCCCCATCATCCACACGTCTCCACCACGGTGGTCGAGCCAGACCCGTCCCAGATCACACTGTACCGTCAGCTCATGGCAGACAGCGAATTCAGCGGCCAAACCTTCGACTTTCACCAGCAGACGTCTTCGGAGTTCATCGTGAGTAGAAACGCTAGATTCGGGAAGAAAGATAACCATTGAAATAATACACTACATGCGTTATTGTTCGATGAATAATCTTGAAACTTTGTCAGGCGGTGCAATGATCCGAAGAAAATAGCATTTATCGTGGCTGGCATGCCTATATTAGGCGACGACCGTTGCATTTTCCCCTCTTTGATGAACTGTCCGTGCACGAAGAGAGAGGTCGGAAATGCGAAGAGTGGTTCCCATAACAGCGGTCCCTCCCAACTGTTTCTTGGTAGTAACCGTTGAGGCGTATGCTTGTGCACGGGGTCCTTTACTCCGTAAACAAACAAGTTGGGTAAAACACGTTATTTGCCCAACACTGGTATAACGTTACCTGTTGGTTAATTTGCCAAGTATCGGGAAGAATTTGGCCAAGAGTGTCGGCAGTTGGTGTGTTGACCAGTATTGGGCAAAATAACAACCCAAACGTCTTTTACAGTGTATCATACATGTAGCTATAAAACATCTTTCAGAACAGCCTGCCGTAAAATTATTATGCATGTGCATGTATACCTTTGTCTTGCATCATGGAATATCTGGAAAGAGGGCTGCGATTTGTTTCAACGATTTTTTTACTCCACAATTTGGCTGGCAAATAAACAAGTAAATAATTGGCATGCGTATATATTGATGAAATCGACATCGCCTATATTATTGTAGTAATATACACAATATTAATACCGAATGGCATTTTAGACTTTTGGGGACTTGAATAATTTCGACTTTATGATGTCTGAGAACTACATGTAGTTTGACTTAACCAACCGCCCGATTTATTTTTCAGATGGAGAATTCCGGTCGCAATACGACCTTTGACCTGATTCACATGATCCATGTCCTGTATCACACTGAGAAGCAAGATTTGGAGGCAACTTTCTCGTATTACTTCAACATCCTGGCTCCAGGAGGAATGATGGCCATCGCTTATGAATCAGGTCATACTCCCATTTACTTTATCATACAAGTCCTTTACAACTTTCTTTTAAATTATATACAATTAAAGCATCAACGTTCATTAATACACACAGAGCACCACTCACCTAATCGACGTCGGCTTGGCGGAATGGTTTCACCGACTCTGACAATACAATTTTAAAGATCACACATCGTGCAGTGGACCCTCATTCACGTTTTGTTCCTATATAAAAATTTCGTCCATGCAGAGCAAAATGACCCCAGTGCCTTTGGGCATGGGGTGATGATAGAGGCCACACAAATACTACAGCTTTCTCCCCAATAATTATAAAAATATATATATATATGTCGTTCGTAACATTAACAAGGCCTATACATTTAGCTCAACTTGCATTTATCATTCCGACAGATAAAAGCAGCCTTGCCAGGATTCGCCAATCGCTCCAGCCGTTCAAACCGGGGATGCCTGCCTACATGTCCATTGGTGACGTCGAGGAAATACTGTCCGCAGTGACTCCCGCCTACGAGCGGGACAACATCCCGGGGACCCTCGACGTCACCGCCTGCCTGGGGGAAGATCCCTCCGCCAGCGGAGAGTGCCTATGGGACTTCATCACTCGTGTGGTGAACTTCCGTGCCAATGCGCCGGAAGAAGTAGTGCGACGAACCACAGACATGCTACGGGAGTTCTCGTGGCGCGCTGCCGACGACAATGACAACGGAAGATTTCTAACCAACGCCGACACGGCCATTATTGTTGTGACAAAGCAGAACGGTAAACCATCGGAATGCAAATAAATCGGTTTTAAAACTCTGCAGGAGTTCAAGATTACAGAAAACGGACGTAGATCAAAAATATTGCCCAATTCCCAGATGGGCCGGCAGAGTAGACATAATTTTATCTCCAACTACATTGTATCATTATAGACAGCATTATCCCGTTCAGAACGGATAAAGTTCCATCCAGTCGGCTCCGTCTGGCCTATCACCTTGCGGCATACTCGCTACTTCAAATACATATGCGTTTTCAGAACTACGTATATAATAAACAGAGATTTTTAACTAACACACACAAGCGAAAAGTGTCTCCAAATTCTTTCAAATATATACCACAATACGGGTATCAAAACTATGTGGTACATTTTGTGACGTTCTTCTCTACTTAGAAATCGCACACTCTCTTCTACCTCATCCGTAAATAGAAGCGCTATATAACTAGCTGTAGGAAAATAGAAGTACATGTATATATAACTTATAGACATTCACAATTAACAATGCACTGACAAGTTTCTTTTAAATGAACCGTTGCTCAAATAATCAAATTTTCTATTTTATATAGTATTGTACCAAGTTATACTATTGCAATAAAGTTAAGCCTGACTTATCAAACATTATTGGTTTTTATCCGTGCGTTACATTGTGATCTGTGTCCCGCTATTTCAAGTTCTCCAATATCTCGGCTTCTTCGTCGATGTCTTCTTCGGCCTGGCTAGTTTTACTACACCACTCGAAGCAGTAAACATTTGTATCATTTCAGCTAGGTTACGAGCTGGAGGAAACATCGAGCTGTATTCTTGGGGTTTTTTTGCGCGCCCATGAGAGTCCAGAAAATGGCGCACGTCAGTCATATGGTCATATCGCACAGTGAATGGTCGACGTATGCACGCTATGCCGAATTATAACGCCTCACCCACACATTCTGTGTCTTGATTGGCCGACAGCGAGTCACATGGTACTTTCTATTCTCGCTATCTTTCAGTGCCCGGCCAAAAGTACTATACCCGTAGCAACCAAGGTACTATACCATTAGCAACCGAAGTACTAAATCCAAGAGAACGCGCCACAGAGTTGGGTTCAAACATTTCGTGAAGGGGTGGTTTGCAAGAGAACTACGTTTCCCACCATTTTTGTATTGAAGTAGAAGTTTATTTTAAAAGTAGTCAGATTTAAATAATTTCAAATATTAAAAACCAAGCAGAATCTGTGGGTGAGGTGTTATAAAACAAATATGGAATGCTTCATCTCGTGGTGAAGCAAAACTAGCCTCCCGAGGTGATCCATGGACATGTTATTTTCCCGAGGCGAATTCAATATTTATATGATATAAAGTGACTATTTCATAGCCAAACGCGATGAGCCGATTTTGTGGTTGGATATCTCGTTCAAAAGTGAATAAATTGGGGTGAAACTGGAAAATATCACTAAAAAACATCTTTGAGTCATGGTGATCAATTAAAACGGAGTAAAATTTAATCAGCAATGTGATTATATTACATGCATACGAATAAAATGCGATTCACAAGTTCTGTGGCAAGTTCTGTGGCGAACGAAAATATATTAATCAATCTAAATATATTTAATAAATACATAGTTTTTTAAATTATATATATAAACATTTACAAATGTGATAAGTAATTGTAAATGTCAAACAGTGTTCACCGGATAGTCGTATCTGAGCTTTCGGTGCGATGCACCGTCATCAGGGGTATTATTGTGATTCAAGTAGGCCATAACGAGTATGCCAACTACAAAAACTGAAAAAGAAAACCTGCAATTTTTGGACTTCAAATTTGAGACTTCTAGACAGGTTGCCGAGATATCTGATTAAATTCCAAAAGACTGCTTTCCCTTTTTTCTGTTTCCTTTCAAGTAAGCAGCCCACACCTTGGACATGTTGGAGTCGTTTTGACAATATAGTCCGGTTCACAATGTACTTAATCCAAGTTTCGTTGGGATTTTTTGGGGATTAGGTAAACTATACATTTTTGGAAACCTTAGGGTCTACTGAACCCAAAAACCAATGTTTCCATTTTTTCCAAGGTCATCTTGGCCGCCATCTTGGAATTTCAAAATGAGGACATTTTTAGCTCTATTTCCCTGATGATTTGGCTTGTCGCATACATTTTAAAGGGAATGAAACTCACTGGAGCCTGTTTTCACAAGTAATTGACACTGCAAAGAATTAAATCTGCAAAGTTTCCCTTGATCAACTGACAATAATATGTTGATGGCTTGGTGTTCAATTATTTCAGAATTAAATATAACTCGAGTCCAGACAACATATTAAAACTAATATATGTTGATGACCTGGTTTTCAATTACTACATAATTAAATATAACTCAAATCAAGACAGCCATGCTCCAAAACATATGTTGATAACTTGGTTTTCAATTACTACAGGATTAAATATAACTCAAATCAAGACAGCACGTTCAAAACAAAATGGGGAAAAAAATCAACAAACGATGATTGCCTTTTGTTACAATTTATAGGACATCGATGGCCTTCATCAGAGACTGCTGTGGTAAATGCCGTTTCTCGATTATCACAAACACGTCTGTTGGCTCTAGTACAGATTTGTTGCGGAAGACTAGCCTAGGGCTGGTTTTTTTTAAATGAAACTAAATTTTAGGCCGATGTGATGTGCACAAGGGGACACTTTATTTTACAAAGTCGGACCTACCGTTATTGCGAAATGTCAATTTTAAACGCAGGTTATCGTAAAATGGTAACTTTTTCATTGAATATGCATAGGATAAAGGGATAATTTGTAGTGTGAATTATAAACAAGCATGCTTTGTTCCACTGAACTGAGACTCTACACATGTGCTTAGCAGTGTTATCTCCACAAGCATTGAAATTTTCATCAAATCTGTCATGGCACGGCCAAGATCTTAGAGTGGGGGGGTCGGATCCGCCCCCTTTTATCCCGTCCCCACAAAATGGCCGACATAATGGCGTCGGGAAAAAATGGAAACATTGGTTTTTGGATTCAGTAGATCATAAGGATTTCAAAAATGTACAGTTTTGCTAATCCCCATAAAACCCCAACGAAAATACATTGTGAACCTGACTAACACCCAGAATATAT
Source organism: Patiria pectinifera (assembly GCA_029964075.1). Classification (NCBI taxonomy): domain Eukaryota; kingdom Metazoa; phylum Echinodermata; class Asteroidea; order Valvatida; family Asterinidae; genus Patiria; species Patiria pectinifera. The sequence goes on along the minus strand of CM057147.1, from coordinate 20,755,574 downwards.
AAATCTGTGATTGGCAAGATCATTGGTGATCTTGGCAAGAAACTGGGCTCAACACTGCCTGGAATCAGGCGAAGATCAGTACGTATATTAATATTTTGCTAATGTACTCAACATTATAAAATAAGCCAAATTACACGAAATATAAAGTTTCTGTGATATACAGCTTGTGCGAAAAATAATGCAAGTGAAACTTGCGCGATCCTCCTGGCATGCTGGCAGTTATAAAGTCAGTTAGTACGGACACTCATCAGTGTACCTAACCAAAATGGAAGATTTCTATTGTTTTAGCAATAGTGACCTTGACCTTTGACCTGTCAGCCCCAAAAGCAATAGGCTTCTTAAGACTACCGAGAGCAACTTACAAACCAAATTTCAAGTTCCTAAACTATATTCAAACACGCGCACTGTACAAGACCGAACCCAAAAGGGTTCCCATATTTTATCAAATTTAAAGAGGCAGTACGATAGCTTGTGAACTTTGCGTTTATAGATTTGTTGTTAACCCCTTGACGTGGGTATTGTTCAGCCACGGACAGCTGCACATTGGGTGGAATGTGTACATGCAGGCATTCAGCCGGTCTATGAATGGATGTGGCTATGCAGCAGGAATGCGGCAATAATCTAGCAGTACCTGGCTTATCGGCTTTTATTGAGCTGCGTCTAGAGCCGTCAACCGACGTTAAGGGGTTAAGAGCGTCTGTTTAGAAGGGAAGGGACAAAGGGGTCCATATAAACTTTAAAAGGACTAATCCTGAAGTGCCTCTAAAACCGTTTAGAATTAAGACCCAGAATTACATTTATTTGTTAAATTCAACTTGTACTGAATCAGGGTTCGACCTTAACTTTATTTTTTCACTAGCCTACTGAAACAGACTCTTAACTAGCCCGCAGGCATTTTCACTAGCCCGCATGTTTTTATTTTATAGTGCCTCATAAACAATAATGTGCATACATGTAAAACGTGTACCCTGTGGCAATCTTGTCAGTGTTTGAATAAACATATGTAATAATTTAACCCAAAATAGTTCATAAAATTAAACACAAATTGATACAGGTTTGCTCTCTGAATTTAATGATGTATTTCTTCCTGTCCTTTCATCTTAGCCCAATAATTTATGACTTGCCAGCCGGGCTACTGAAGGAATAGTTTGACTAGCCCGCCGCTGTTTTGACTAGCATTTGGCTAGCGGGCTACCACTAAAGTCGAACCCTGACTGAATCAAGAACTGAAATAAATCTGACAACAATTGTCGGCTTGGTTTGCATTCCATCTCAGTCTATAAGACAGTCAACCACGTACCTGGTGGGGATATACATGTAGTCTGGTGCCTGATCACTGTCAAGACTTTAGGGAATAGGCCCACAATGGCAGTCAACATGCATGGACTAGTCTAACCCTCCTGTTTGCGACTTTTCTTGTGCACAACGGCAACAATGAAGGCGACAGTGATGGCAAAAATGATGAAACCGATGAAAAGGCCCGCCAGCTGGCCCCCGGTCCAGTACCAGTAAATGCTGGGATCTGCCAAAGTTGGGAAAGAGGGAAAAAACAACGGAATTATTTTTGCATATGGTAACAAGATCAAAGGCACTGAATCTCTTGCTTGGTGAAGAAGGTTTAGTGGAGATAAGCTAGACAATTTAAGCCAATATCTAGTCTAATCTCACTGTGTCTCATGTGGGTATATTCCAGACTTGTATTCGAGTCACCAAACCTCGAGTCTGAGTCCGAGTCTGAGTCACCTCTCACGAGTTCGAGTCTGAGTCCCGAATAACAAAGGTCGAGTCACGAGTCACCTTTAATAAATTGGAAATACATTTTGAGGTACTGCTAAAACACTACAGTGTAAATGTTTCCATTTTTTTCCCAGCTTTTCTCTAATTTAATTTAAGAACTGGAAATCTGTGTATAACGTTGTCAAACAAGGCAAGGCACCAGTGTCTTGAAAGGGTAGCCTGGTATCGAGCACTATGAAGCTTGCATTTACGCAATATCAAGGGTGGACACTGGGGTACATGTTTCGACACATTGATTTCCCACATCAATATATCAGAAATAACCCAGCCGCACACACTGTGTATCAGTGGCGCGCACCCAGGATTGGGCTTCTGGGAGGGCTCACAATTTTTTTTTTTTTTGCAATTTTTTTTTTTTAAATTCTGGCCGCAGAAAAAAATTGGCATTTTTTGGGAGGGACAGACTATTTTGACGTTGGTGGCCGGCGCTATTTACACCCCTATTATACTACTCGAAAATAGGCCACATACATATCACCACCGTCAAATCGTGGGACTAAAAAAAAATTGACCCAAAAAAAAAATATGCAAAAAAAATTGACAACCTCCTGGGGGGGCTCAAGCACCCCGAGCCCCCCCCCCCCCCCGAGGCGCCACTGCTGTGTATGTACAGTATTTAGATGCGTTTCCTCTTCCTAATGAATGAAAAGTTTGCAGAAACACCATGTGCAAATTTCTCAACTAAGAGAACGATTCTGAAAAGAACCAGAGGTATAAACTCAACGTTCCGGTCAGTATGCCCTGACTGTCTTTCTGAAGACGGTCAGAGCATACTGACCGGAACGTTGAGTTTATACCTCTGATGTAATTACACTGTTGGAAAAACAAATTAGATTTGTGGTATTTCTGGTCGAGTCCTGAGTCACGCAGGTCGAGTCCGAGTCAAAGTCCGAGTCCGCAGGGTCGAGTCCAAGATTGAGTCTGAGTCATTTGTCATCGTGACTCGAGTACAAGTCCGAGTCACAGAAAATGGGACTTGAGTCGGACTAGGCCGAGTCCAAGTCACGAGTCATACAAGTCTGATATATATTTAAAGTAAAGTGTTTTTAATTGTCCTATGCTTGCTCACTGGTAATAAACTAGGACAGTGCAATGTTGAATAATTTAGTTTTCAAAAATTCAAACTTGGATTCCATCCAATATTTGTTAAAGCGCCAATCAAGCGCCGGTCTGAAATTGCACATGCCGGTTGAATCCTCCAAAATTCTCCAGTGTGGATGAAACTATTTGCAGTTTCTCCATCTTTCAAGTTTAGGCCCAATTAGGACCCCATGTGAGCTGATCAACACTAGGTTTTGCAAATTGTGAAGGAAAAAAAAGAGGGGAAAAAAACCCTGTTCAGCACATTCCCTTGTAGCAATAGACCCAATATACTTACGGCATAAGGTGTAGTCTTCATCTGCTCCGTTAGGGCAGTCTGAGACGCCATCACACAATTGATCTACTGTCAAGCAAGTTCGGGTCATTGGACAGTAACGGTCGAAAAAGGACCCGGTACGCCGCCTAGAGTTAGAGTTACCCTGATAGCCGTCACAATTATCTGCAATGTAATCAAGACAATGGATGGTCGGATTTCTTAAGATAGCTGGTGGTCACACACATGTAGGGGAGAGTCAACTTTGTTTATACTGTTGCACGGTACAGCGATACATGAGTTCTGGGCAATTCCATCGGAACGGATGTGACCAATTTGAGACAACAGAATGAGAATGCAAGTACTTGCAGTGAAAACAAATTTTACACATTTCATACGACTCTAGGGTACGCCTTCATGTACTAAACATGGCATGGTTGGCTGAATAACATGTACAGGGGAGGAATAAGATACATGTATAAGCACTTCCTGTATGACAGAGGTTTTGATTTACAGCACTCTAAAAAACGGTCTTGTTGTACCCTTTTATTTGACACCACATTTGTAGTAATGTAGTTCTGAGGATTTCATAAATTTTTCACTTTTCACCATGTCCACTTTCACGTACTGAGAAAAGAATCCGACAACTCGTTACAGAATTTGCAATGCTAGTTACTGTTCAAATAGAAAATGCATGAAGCATGTGAAACAGTCATGGTATTATGCTCAAAGTACAGTACTCATATTATGCATGACACTGATGATGTGATTAGTCTTATTGTGAAACATAAAGCATCTATCTGAAGATATGACGAGTTTGGTGAAATCAACTTCTACGTGTACCTCACTACCTTTTATAATGCAAATGGCATCACAAGCATGGATATGTCACATTGGACTGATTTCCATATTACCAAGACAATAGTTATATCTGAATGTGCAAATTCTTACCAGTTTCCGCAATTTGATCGTCGACTCCTGCGCAGCGTGCATTAATTCAGCCAGTGTAACGCCAAAGCCACAATATGCACCGCATGAACAGCTTTCCTGTGCCATTTTACAGACTTAATACTATATAATAATAATAATATAGTGCTTATATAGCGCTTTATACCAAAGGTCTCAAAGCGCTTCACAATTATTACCCCTGTTCATCAGGCCATGAGACCAGTTTCTGCAGCAGCTCAAGATCAGCGCAATCTGGTCTCTACCTTCACAGGTACCCATTTATACTCCTGGGTGGAGAGAGGCAATTGTAGTAAAGTGTCTTGCCCAAGAACACAAGCACCATGTTCCCCGTTCGGGTTCGAATCCACGTACCGCGGCAAGTGAGCCGAACACCGTAACCATTGGACCACAGACTTGCATGTGTTTTAACCCCAAAATGGCCAGTGTGGACAGAACGTAAAGATGGCAAAATAAGTGCTCGAACCTATTCCTTCACAGGCGAACTTACCACAGTTCGTATTCTCTGATCTATCAGCACATTCAAGATAGTTGTACCCACGACATCGGTCATACTGATTGTAGCATCCATTCATATCCCGGCATTCCAACTTGGAGGATACCCCTTCGGAGGAACTACCAAGACACTTGTATACTGGATATAAATATTAATAACAATTACTTGTGAGGAACCAAGAGTCAAGGGCGTCCCATATCAACATGATCAAGCAATTGCATATTGTTGGCAGAATGTTCTATTGGAATCTTAAGAAATTTGACTGGCCCTTGTAGAAATGTATGAGAATAGGTAGCATTGAAATCAAGTCGGAAATTGGCCGGGTTTTATTTGGCCGTTACGCACCATGCTGGCGTAGACCCCTGCCGCGTACCGCGTCATCCCACGGTACGGTGGTTCATGTAGCGTGCGGTAGGGCACTTCATGCGGGGACGGTTTGGTGCACCCTCGACCCCAACATGTGTGTACATCGATTCCAATTACCAACTTGAAATAATTCGTTTTGGGCTTTGTACACAATCAGCATCATATTCAGCCAACAGCCTTTTGGGCTTTTGTCAAGGTCTTGTCTTTGTTTATATTTTTGTCTAGATGTATTTGTTTGTAATGTGAGGGCCCCAAGTGATCAGCTTCTGCTGGCTGGGTTACCCTCGTTAAAGATGGTTTTAAATAAATAAATAAATACATTTTGAAATCTTGTTGGTTACTGTGCGCCTTGCCTGTACTGCCTCAGGTGTAGTTTGATTGGACTACATGTACTTCTCCACTCGTGTATCATACCACACCATACTCATAACGTACGTGCGTAGATTCTTTATTGAAGTTCACGTCGCACTGGCCGATCTCAGACTCAAAATTCACCAACTGCCATGACTTTGAGGCTTTGCTCAGACTATCTTTACTGTGTGCACACTGCAGAGTTCGCACATGTACAGGGCGATTCATCAGAAATTGAAATTAAAATTAATATTTTTTTGGGGGGGTGGAGTTTTTTATGTGATGTAATACCAACGATTACTGTTCACTAAAGTGCTGCTACCAGTAGTAAGTAAAGATGCAAATTTCTCAAGATGTTTCATAAGTTGGTCTTTTCGTGTATAAATTAGCATAAATTTAATTACAAAATGTCACACATGTGACTGATCAAAATGTCACACACATGACCACAGAACAATTCCCATTTAGTAAAACTAAAGCAAAGGGTGTACATTGTGTTTGTATTCTGCAAATCACAAAAGACCAGTCTTACTCCAAAATTAGCCTGGGTGTGTGTGTCCTCGGAACTTAGAGAAAAGTGTGAATTTCCAATATGGGCCCGATAACATTTTTACATCTGATGTCACACACGTGAACGAACTTTGATGACCCCTCTTAGTATTTTGACACAATTTGTGAAATAAGAAACTATACTCTGAGGCAGGGAGTAAAAAGTACATGAACTAACCTGATGAATCAGTGAAAGTAATATGTCAGATGTATAGTTAACAAGGGGTAATGCTTCAAAAATCTGCAAGCCTAATTTTATGTCACCCAAAGTCTGATTATATCTGTACTAGACAGTGTTGTAGTCGAGTACTTTTTTCCGAGTACCGAGTACTACCGAGTACTTAGGTTGCCGAGTACGAGTACAAGTACTTGTACCTCCGAGTACAAGAACAGGTCTCCAAGTATGAGTACTTGTACTTACGAGTACGAGTACAAGTACTGTACTTCCGAGTACGAGTACGAGTACAAGTACTTGTATTTCCGAATGCGGCCATACGGCAAATGGATCGTTGTGCGTAATTGGCCCAGGCCCAGTCAAACCGATATAAAGACCCACTCACGGCTGGCTGTTAAATGTGTTTGTCCAGACGTGCACAGAGGAAAATCAGGAAACTTTGATTTCCCCACAAGGCAATCAACCATTTCAAACTGAAAGCATCAATAAAATAAGGCCGTGGTATATAGTCAAGCTACACAATTTTTCCCCCGAGTACTGCTATTCGAGTACGAGTACTTTGATGATCGAGTACAATATCGACATGTCGAGTACGAGTACTTTGCTGCCCGAGTACGAGTACTATGACATTCGAGTATGAGTTCGAGTACGAGTACTCCAAAAAAAGTAGTCGAGTATGAGTACCCAGTACGAGTACTACAACACTGGTACTAGCTGTCTTGTGGACCTACCACAGTCTTCCTCGTCGCTTGCATTTGGGCAGTCAGGGAATCTGTCACACTTCCACTCCTTGGCGATGCATGGTCCCGACTCACCACAGGATAACATACGACTTGAGCAGGGAAATGCAGGGACATCTGTTGGAGACAGGGTACAGAAGGCCTTTGAATTAAACTACTCACGTCCAGCCCACACATTCTTTACTTGCAGAAAGCACACAGGATATAGAATAATAATAATATTAATGTGGTGCTTATATACAGTATAGCGCTTTATACCTAAGGTTTCAAAGCGCTTTACAATTATTATCCCTGTTCATCGGGAATGAGACCATTTTTTTTTGCAGCAGCTTGAGATCAGTGCAATTTGGTCTCTACCTTCACAGCTACCCATTTATACTCCTGGGTGGAGGGAAGCCATCGTAGCAAAGTGCCTTGCCCAAGAACACAATCAACATGTTGCCCGTCAGGCTTCAAACTCACGTCCCTGCATATGCTAATTAAAAATGACATGTCCCGGATCCAGGTTTGTTCTTGAAGGGTGGCCGAGATGTTTAGGTCAATGCCTTAACCCTAACCTTCCCAAATATATCCTCCAAAATCCTCTCTGCAAAATGGAGCAGGATTGAGGCTACATGTATATTGCAAAAGTGTGTGGCTGATTTCAGAGGATGCAACGGTCTTATGCAGGATCTTGTGTTGTTTATGCTCAGCCATGCATCAATTAGGCTTGTTATCCTTGAAATCCTCCGCACTGCTCAAGGATGTCACTGGCTCTGCCTCAATATATTGACAGTGATGGCAGGAGGATTGCAGGATTTAGGCAGTGGTCACCCCTCCAAGGACCACATTCAAGAAATAACGGAGGATTTGGGAGGATTGAGGTCGTATGCTATTTTTACAGGGAGGCAGTTGGAGGAATTTTCAGGATTGAAGTTACATCCTAGCAAAAATGCCTAGAAGGAGTTAGGGTTAAGAGACCCGTTTGTGCAATGCACTGTCATAACATCTAGGCATATACATGTAGGTGCTATTACCGTTTGCATTTAGCTGCAGTTATCATTGTTTGTTAAATGACCTATAAGTTTTTCTGCCAAACATACCCTTCTCGTCGCTATTGTCTGGGCAATTTCGATGACCATCCGACTGCATGGCTTTGTTAATTTTGAACCCGTCATCACAATCAAAGGTTTGGACGTAAGTACCTGTAAGAGAGGAGAGTACCAAAGTGTGACGTCATTTAGAACCGGGAAGTGTAGTGCAAACAAATAGAGTACGCAGGCATGTTGGTTCACAGGCTAAATCAGCTAGCGGGTCGCTGCTGGATATTTCCGGCCTTGCTCTCTGCGTGTTTATCCGTCATCCGTTCTGAATACTGCAAAACCTTTGCGCGTACATTTATATACACATCATCCGGTGCAAACTGGTTAAGGGCCTGATTCAATGGGAGTGCTATACACAAAGAAAGAATAGAAGAGGCAGTCTAAGAAAAAAATAGTTAGTAGATATGGTGCAAAGACAATTATTAATGATACACTTGAACAGATCAGATGAATGAATATACTTCTTAGGAATTGCTTTTGGGACAATGACTGTATGTATGTTTACCCTCCCATGCAAACATACATTCTGTGCGAAGTTGTCCTTTCAGTCAAAATCAGTCAAGTGACTGTTTTTAAGCAGTGCATGTCAAATGACGTGTCTAGAGAATGGTATTACGGTATTCGGAATGGATGATGGATAAACAAGCGAGGCCGGCAATATCTGTCTGCAACCCGCTCGCATTGAGGCCGGAAATATCAGGGTGCGCTACCCGCAGATGACGGCCTGAACCCATTTGGCAATGAGGTTCGTGAAAAACAATCCCGCACCTGGGTCCGGTCAACGTTAAACTAATCCCATCACGAAGTGGTTAACAGTTGAGAATCTCCCAGCCTACATAAAGCAGGACTGACTCGGTGTGACTGTTTCTGTTACTTGATTCAGCTATGACTTGAATGTAGGTGATTGCTAAGCCAGCTGTGCCTACCACTTGCCTGTTTTTTTGTCTGTTGTCTGAATTTGACTAGTCACAGTGCTTGCTTTAAATGGGCTCTGACTGCTGGTGACCTGCCTGTGTAAAAAGTATGGCAGGGAAGAAGATAGATTGTGGCTAAGCGTAACCTGAAAAAAGCTTTCATTCTTACCAGGTTCAAAGAATGGTGTCACAACCAGGCGAAACTCGGCCTGCTCAGTGTACTTGGCCAGTGCAAACTGGATCTTCAGGAACTTCAGGGTCGTGTTCACCCGAAACAGTGTATTCCCACAATACTTTGCTAATGCCCCGTTCTCGGTGAATGAGCTCTGAATGGAATTTGAACTTTCGTAGAAGGTGAGACAGGCGCCGGTGCCGTTTAAGCCCATCTTCTCTGCATTCACAAGGAGACGGCCGGTAACCGTAGAGAATATATACTGACAGGTGGTTCCTGCAAGATACGTGGAGCCCATTGTTGAGTAGACCAGAGCGCCCTCAGATGCTCCTATAGACTGAACATAGCTGTAATATCTCTGACATGAGCCAACCATGTCATAGCCAGCTGACGGTGCAAAAACAACAGAAAATAAAACTTACAGGAAAAACTGAACTTGTGATCAGCGCAAGCTTTAAGTGTATGCCCAAACTATGGCAATAAGCCTGTTCGGTATTTCAACTGCGCATGTGCACGAAGATATGGGTCACGGGTCATTCGGGATAATTGAACGTTTCAAAGGCGCATGAATGCAGACGCGCACGACGCTAACGTGCAAATTACCAGGAGAATGGGCGTGCACGTAACACAGCGTAACATCACATCAGCAACGTTATCCCGAATGACCTCGGGTCATTGGAATACCGAACTGGCTTGTTGATCCCAACTAAAGTTATCCAGGACAGCGTTCCATCAATAGTTGGGGAATTCCCAACTACAATGTACAGTATGTCTGTATGTCCAAACTCAAGTTTCCGTCTGACTATTTTTGAAATACCGGTAACAACAAAACAATTTTGACGATTTTTGATTGTGCCGATAGTCCTAAGTCCATGTAAAAAAAACACTCCACAATAAAGGCCAATTAAGGGCCCTACCTGTATATTGTTGAAAAAAATAGTACTCTTTCGATTGAGACCAAGCAATCCATTAAACCAACTGTTTTTTCTGGAGCGGTTACGAGCATCGCACACTGGACTCATGCTCTGATGTTTTAGACACAGCAGAATGTGGGTCGAGCCTGGGTCTGGACACTGGTGCCCTTATAAAGCAAGGCACATTGCTTCGCCCTTCGGATGGGACGTACATGTAGTAGGTCCCGTGTATGTGTAATGTTTGCACCCTGCGCTACTTTCGAAACTGGAAAAAAAAAGACATTTTTTTGGCTTATCTTGTACCTCAGAGAGTATACTTTCATAATGTTGACAAAGTCTTTAAGAGAGATTTGTAAGCGAATATGTGGCCAACTTAGTGAATGTTTACACATGTCAGTGCACGTTTCCACCGCGTCGGTTGAGGGCCTCCTCTACGTCAACATGTACAAATTCACTAAGTACGTTGGCCGGGCATTCACCTACAAATCTCTCTTAAAGACTTTGTCAACAATATGAAAGTATACTCTCTGAGGTACAAGATAAGCAAGAAAAAATGTCTTTTTTTTCTGTTTCGCATTTTTGTGAGCGCTGCATTCTTTTCACTTTGCAGACTGTGTAAATTTTTTTCAATCACTAATTGAAGTTTTACCACCTCGCTCAGTTCATCTGCCAAATGCTCTACTCCCCCTCTCTCTCAGCTCAGCTTGCAGAACCCTAGCCCTGCAAGCATAAATGGGTGTCCCGGCCGAGCTAGTCCGAGTATTAAAGGGAAAATACAACATTTGCAAACATCAAAAATAAAACTACCAAATCATTTTGAAATACCTTGCTGGACTGTTAGTGAATGACAGTGTAAAGCATCCGGTAAAATCATGGCACCTGGTATACTGTCATTTTCTAGAAAAGTGGTATTTTTGTATCAATTTCCAACGCTGATCAGCCGATCAGCATTGGAAAAAACTGGCTTTTTTTCAAATACTGGCCCCAATTGACCATCGCACTTGTTTGCAATCGATTACAAACCTATGCATGAACGGGTACGAGCCAGCTAGACTGGTTCCCTGACCTTACAACTCCCCAATGTATGTAAACTGCTCTGTTTCTTCTTATATGGAGTCAGGGAACCAGACTACAGGAAAATGATGGTTTTTCTTGGTTTTTATAGCATTTTCGAACCCAAAACCTCAAAAAAGTCAGTGTAACTATATTTGCTATATATTTCCAACCCCCCAATTCCATCCATTTCTGAAAATTACGGCAAAAGCAAATGATGTATATTCCCTTTAACTATACTCCACGAATCGCCTTTTTTTAACATTTGGACATCCAAATGTTAAAAACAACGATTTGTAGAGTCCTAGTTACTCGGACTACGGCCGAGCCAAACCCAATTGACCTATTGCAGTACTAGAACTGCGTCAACGCAGCTTGTATTGTCGAAATATTGTCGAATTACATGATGTACAAATGGACGCGAAACGCGCAAAATCTGAGACAAAACTAACGTAGAAAATTCCATAGGGTTGTCTAAGCTAAGGGGCGTGGCTAACTCGCAAACAGTGATAGGTCAATGGTATCCCGTCAAGCAACCCCAACCCTTGTCTTTTCATAAACGGTCGAGTTGACCAACTCGAACGTTGAGACCACTCGATCGTATGTGCGTTAAATGAAAAGACAAGTCGTAAGTACGTCCGTTATAGAGCAATGTCCGTTGAACTTTACGGTCGAGTTGTCTGACCCTCTTCGCAGACCTCCTATTCATCATACTTACAATACACTGAATCAGGGTAATTATCGAAGGCAACAGATGTACCAAAGATCATCACCATTATCATTAACCAACATATCGGCATATTGTTGTGATGAAAGGCCATTCAAATGCCTTTTTTGTACTTGTCACGTCAGGAGGATCATGTAGCCCAGGTTGGACGAAGTCTTCATTGCAATACGCCCTCCGTAACGTAGGGAGGAAAGGGAGTCCACCAGGGCTAGAGGATCATGCACACCCAGCTGCTGCTGCAGTGCAAGTTTGATAATAAAGCGCCCTACTAAACTTGCTTCAGTCCTTGTACGTCCACGGAAAAGTCCCGCCTCATCGAAACACGTGCTCCATGAACCAATTTACAAAACACGCGCCAATCAACGCCAAATCGCACAAGTTCGGTGGTCATTCAATTATTAAAGGTATAATCCCCGCCTGCAAACATCAAAAAACAAAACTACAAAATGATTATGAACTTACCATAGTTACTTGACTGTCACTTAAATGCTCTCAATTAACGTCTTGACCATCCTATGAAATCATGGCAGCTGGTGTGCTGCCATTTCCAAGAAAAGTCCAAGATGGTCGACTGATAGTCAATAGTCCCAAACGAAACCAATTTGGATCATTAACCTTATTCATATAATTATTTTCGAACTAATGAGCCCTTCGGACTAACGAACCTTTGGACAATTACGAGCCTTCGGACTATATATCTATTTTTTATCGGATGCTCAAATAATTTATTTCATTTTCTGGTCTCACACCCCTGTATCTGTATTTAGTACACATTCTAATAAAACCATCCATGATTTATGTACATGTACAATTAAACATACATGATCTATGTCTTACTATTTACAAAAAAAACAAAAAACAATAATAACTGACAAGTTATAACAGGGGTTGCACTTCTGGCACACCAAACATGAGAAGCGCAAGCTTACAATTCTCCAACTTTATGAATAAAGATAGACATGTCCACTATGAGCTAGTTTCTTTTTATTTCCTACAGAGAAAGCACGCATGAGACTAGTTCTACACTTACAAGCTTAACTCTGATTTTCCCCCAGCATTTTACGTCCTGATATAATAAAGTCTTAAAGGGAATATACAACATCTGCAAACATCAAAAAATAAATATACCAAATTTTTAGGAAATACCTGACTGACTGGATGGACTGTTAGAAAATGACAGTCTGTAAAATCATGGCACCTCCTGTGTTGAAATTTACAAGAAAAGTGATATTTTTGTATCGATTTCCAATGCCGATTGGCCAACCAGCGTTGGAAAACACTGGCTTTCTTCAAATACATTGTACTACCCCAAATTGACCATAATTTAGTTAGTCTGTATTTTGTTTGCTATCGATTACACACCTAAGAACGGGTACAAGCCAGCTAGACTGGTTCCCTGATCTTACAATTCCCTGACGTCCATTACTTGGCTCGGTTTCATATGAAGGTGGGTCAAGGAACCAGACTACAAGAATATGGTTTTTCCAGCATATACGAACACAAAACATCAAACAAGTCAATGTAACAATATTTTCTATAAAGTACTAACCCCAAAACCATCCTTTTCTGAAAATTACAGCAAATGCAAATGTTGTATATTCCCTTTAAGGACTTTTGTCATTATCCAATCTAGTTGGAAAGCTATAAAAAAAGGCGCAACTAGATAAGTGAAATTTATCAAATTCAGCAGCAATGCACAAAAGAGAGTAGGACTAGTAACGGAAGCAACTTTAACACTGCTGTAGGAACAGGCTATATATAAGTAGCAATCAACGATGTTTGGTTCGAAGAAAAAAAAGTCAAATTGATGATTACAGCACCAAATCCAGTAACAGTCCCATTCCTTTTAAAAGGCAGGGGTATGTTCTTTTTGTGATACATAGTATTAAGGTCATTCTAGAAATTTAGGGTACAAAGTATGAACTTTTTCCTGTGCCTATTACATTGGTTCTTCGTAATTTGCTGTTCAGGGATCATTAAGAATGACTTCAAATAATGTTTATTTAGGTAGTCTGTATAGTACATAATCACTCTTGGAGGAAAAAGCATTAAGGAGTGCATGAGAATTGTTAGACCGTAGATGTCAGATGTAACAGGGACAGGAAAAGAGTGGACCACAAATGTATAGAATGACCCACTAAGAAGTAGGAAATCAAGGAGCAAGTCACAATAATGAACTTCTAGAATGCGTTACAGTAACAAGTACAAAGCAAGACTAGCACAGCAGGCAGTAGCACGTCCAAAAAGAGCCAGTTCACTCACACTTTCACAAAAATTCACACCGTTATGGTTCGATGGGACATGGATAGCTTTGAACTTCACATATTCTGCAAAATACGAACAATCCTTCACTTTCAGATCTAAGACAAAATACTGAATATTCCTGTGTGTAAATCTGAAACTGATAAGTTTTCAAAAGGATGCTTGCAACGACCGTGAAAAATGGGTCACTCTAAATCTTGAAACGGTGGGAGTTTTCCTAAGGCATTTGTGAGGGAAACTGTAATAGGAGTGAGCAATATATTTGCCAAGCCCTCTTGGGTCCTTTAGTCCACTAGGCATTTTTAAGGATTTGAAAGACTAACGAAGTACAATACTATGGTAGAGAACTGTAGAGGATTCAGGAAAATTTACAGGAAAACAAACAGGGGCCGAAGGTTTATAAACACTGCGACTGGACTGACTCTCTTCTACAGAAAAATGGTTCCTCCCATAAACTAGCATGAATTGTTCAAAAGGTGATAATGAATAACTCACGTGGTCATAGGATGACTGTGGCTGAACTGGCTTTCCTTTACATAAACAACTGTTTTCCCCACAAATGGACATGAATGATTCAAGAGTTGATGATGAATAATGAATAAGGTCACAGGATGACTGTGATTGAACTGCCCCTGTTCTACCTAGAGAATGCCATAAATGTACATGAATAATTCATGAGGTGATGATGAAGATGAATAATTCATGAGGTCATAGGACGACTATGACGGATCTGGCCCCTGTTCTACATATTAAAATTTTCCATAAATACACATGAATAATTCAGGAGGTGATGATGAATAATTCAGTAGGTCATAGGATGACCTCCTTGCGTTGCTGCCGCGCCCTCTTGACGGCCTCCACCCTCTTCTGTCGTTCGGCCACCTTGTTGCCCATGGTCTGGGTCAGGGGAGGTAGGGAGAAGCTAGTCTGGCTGAATGCTGCCTCCGGTCTGTCACAAGAAAAATGGGCAAAGAAAAGAATATCAGGATATTAGAAGATTTTGAAGGATAAACCCTTACCCTGTGAGACGCAACACAGTGCAACAGGTGTAAAAGTCTGTGGGACCTTTACCTAATTGGGCTATCAACACCAGGTCATAATTCTGAGACAATGGGAGCAAGTTCTAATTAAACATGTCACTGATGTTGAATACTGTTGCAGTTGGCAACCACAGACTGTAATTGGCCTTGGAATTACTGGCACTGATATTTACCCATACTGGACAATGGTATCGCACTACAGTGAGGGTTCCTTAATCGACCGCAACATGCATGTGTCCGTCCTTTTTCCATTGCTGTGTCATATTGAGCATGCGCACTTTGGATTAAACATGAAACTAGTAAAGAAATATCCACAAAAATAAAAAAAAATGCCATCAACTTACATCTTTTTGCTCTGATTCTTGAGAGATATTCTTGGTAATTTGCTATCCCTGAAAGAAAACAAGATGGAAAAGTTGATTATTTTCAAAATCTCTTTACATCTCTTTACGGTAGTGAACAGGGTCCTATTTCAGAACAAAATCTTTCCTTCACTTATTACAGTTTTGCCCGTTTCAAGATGGCTTAAAGGGAATATACATGATTGGCTTTTGCTGTAATTTTCAGAAATGAACTATTTGAGGGGTTAGTATAATAGATCAAATATTGTTAGACTGACATATTTGAAGGTTTGTGTTCGAAAATGCTGGGAAAAAACAAGAAAAACAAAAATGTTCAAGTAGTCTGGTTCCCTGACTCCACTAAATATAAAATGGATCAATTTACAGATGCCGGAAACTTGTAAGGTAATGGAACCAGTCTAGCCGGCCTGCACCCATTCATGAACGTGTAACCAATAGCAAACAAAATTTGGACTGAAAGAAAAATAGTTTATTTGGAGCAGTAGTTGAAAAATAGTTAGGTTTTTCCAACGGTGGTCGGCCGACCACCGTTGGAAATTTTTACAAAAATACCATTTTCTTGAAAATGACTTCACACCAGGTGCCATAATTTTACAGGATGCTTTAGACTGTCATTTTCCAACATCCTAGTAAGGTATTTCGTAAAAACTAGGTAGTTTTATTTTTAGATGTTTGCAAATGTTGTATATTCCCTTTAACTCTGTTCCAAACTATGATCCATGCAAATACACTCCTTGAGCACATGCTGTGCAGGCAAGAACGGATTGACACACAGAGATAGTCCGAGCTTGACACTTACCCAGCACTAGGGTCCTCGTCTGCCACATAGGCCTTAGCAAGTAGGTAGGCATCAGGTGTCCACTTGTGGGAATACAGGACATCCTTCAGATCGGACTTCAGTTGTGAGAGCTGTTGACAATTGTTAAATATTAAAACGTTATTATGAAGAACACACTACAAGGTTGTGCCAATTCCTTTTTACGAAGGTCATTATTTGCTTTTTGTACTGCCATTCCACACAACTCAAAGGTACGAAGGGAATGTACTACTCTACGCATCAAATTTTCAAAATCCAACCTTTCCCAATAAAAAAGGTCAGTGTACATCTGCATTACTGTATTCAACTCATTAGTCCCTGTTCCGCCCCAAACCACCCTGCCTGTTACTCCCAATACCGCGCAAACCACCCCAGCAGTGAATGGTTTCACAGATTCATTATACAAATATTGAGTGGCTCAAAGTGGAATGGAAGGAATATTATCACAAGGTAAAGTCTGGACTTTTCTACCCGAGTGAAATGGAAAATTTCAGATTTTACCGAAGGATACTTTCTTCCCATTTCACAATTTAAAGCCACTCAATATTTGTTTTATTCCTGTCATTTGATTTAACTTAAAGGGAATGTACATCATTGGCTTTTGCTGTAATTTTCAGAAATGAACTATTGAGGGATTAGTATAATAGATCAAATATTGTTACACTGACATGTTTGAAGTTTTGTGTTCGAAAATGCTGGAAAAACTAAGAAAAACAAAAATGTTCAAGTAGTCTGGTTCCTTGACTCCACTAAAGATAAAATGGATCAATTTATAAATGCCGGAAAATTGTAAGGTATTGGAACCAGTCTAGCTGGCCTGCACCCGTTCATGAAAATGTAGCCAATAGCAAACAAAATTTGGACTGAAAAAAGTGTAAAGTTGGAGCAGTAGTTGAAAAATAGTTAGGTTTTTCCAACGGTGGTCGGCCAACCACCGTTGGAAATGTATACAAAAATATAATTTTCTTGAAAATGACTTCACACCAGGTGCCATGATTTTACAGGATGCTTTAGACTGTCATTTACCAACATCCTAGTAAGGTATTTCGTAAAAAACTTGGTAGTTTTATTTTTTGATGTTTGCAAATGTTGTATACGTCCAACGTCCAGCGCTCAACGCGCACACCAGCATGCATTTGCACTCAAATACCATGCCATGGATCAAGGATGATCCTAACTGTTGAATAGTAAATCCCATTCACCATTGGCGAATGGGACTTTTTGAGCCCTGGCGTGAATGGGAGTAATAATAAATGTCACGTGGTGTGAATCCCACCAATCAAATGACAAGGATCTGTGTGAAAGTCACATAAAAGAGAATAAATATGTAATACAATGAAGAGCAGGTGCAAATGGATAAACCAGGTGAAGTTGTGCTTACCTCCAGTGACTGCCTCTCACTATGCTCCTGCAGGTGCCTGATAATGACCTCACACTCCTCCAGGGTAGGAGCCCTCGGCTGGGTGTCATTAGGACCCTGCACCTGCAAGGGGTTCATGCTGACAGGTACGGGCGGGCTGGGACCTTTCTGGTCGGTGGGACTGGTTTGCTGGCCAGCTTCTTGACTCGGTGGTCTGTGAAGAAAGACAGAAAGAGGAAAATACTGAATTATACACATATACCGATGGTGAAAAACAGCTTTCTCCATGATTCTGTACAATGTAAGGAAACTTGTATTAATGATAAAAGCAATCACTACCCTCAACGCTATTATGTTTCAATCTCAAATTGCTTGTTATTCTCTTTCAGGAAAGGATATAAGCTTACTTTTTTATGGATAGAAATGGCGTGGTGGTAATATTTCTCAGAAACATTAGTCCTTAGTTTTGTGACATATATTCTGCTAAAAAATTTAAATATAGCTCGATCAATGACGGCCATCTCTTTAGAACTGCAACTGCGTATTTTATGCAATCAAGCACGCAGTGCCCAGTGTTGAAATTGTTCCAAACACGCGCGCTTGTTGCTCGAATGTTTTCGAAATACTACGTAGCCGATGCGTCTTTTGCAAGTTGACGCTTAAAATGCCGATGCACGTGGATGGTCTGTAGGAAATGACGTCATTTGAACGAGACCTATTGCATTGTGCCCTTTACCTACGTATGTATATTTAGCATTGTTTACCTAGTTCTGTCCGAGTGTTGTGAGGAAAAAATTAAAATGTCTCAGACATAAAACATTCAAACAAAATCCCAGCTCAGCAATCATACTCCGAGTATGATATATTCATAATAATTTTAAATGATTGGTTTCGACTAGTACTTGTACCACATAGAATTTCTTGTCTGCTCGATAAAATAAGGACCACCGCTCACCTTTTTTCGACTGCGTCTTTGAGTAATCTTTGGAGGTATGCATTCCTGCCCCTGGAATCTTGGACCGCTGCGGTGAGCTCCTTCACTTTGTCTTCCATGTACAGCATCTTCAGCTGGTCTAATTTTTGAGCTGGATTAAAAAAGAAACCATCAAGAGAAAATACTTTTACACCTACGGGATCATTGTCAGGAGAAATTCGAGAAGTTGCTTGAACATGTTGAATAACTTGTGGCTCTCCTACTTGCTGGATAGTTTCTTACCCTGTAATTGTGTGCTACCAAGCATGATCTCTCCCTCGGACTTCATTGATGAACTCGATGATTCTGCAAAGGTAAACAAATATACACGCATGTTACAATTATTTGTATTTATTTGAAACCATTTTAAATTTTGTTTGTTTCAGAATATGCATATGAAATAAAAGATTTTGTTATCAATCAGGAAACAGAATGACGCAAAAATCCAAACATTGATGAAAAAGAGTCACATATGGTGCAAAATTACATTTTAAAGGGCCCATGACATGAATTTTACTTAGAAACATATGTTGTAGAACTTTCTACTCCTCTTAAATGTATGAAAAATATTTAACATCCCTGTTTGGTTATTTTTATTGAAAAGTGCACTTCTATAAACGTTAACCATTTTCATGCTTTTCCTGACAAATGAGGGCGCTGTTGCTGTGATGTCATTTCAGGAAGACTGTTCAAATTGTGAACCCAAAATCTGCTCGCTGAAATCAATTGTGAGAAAAGTTTGCTCATTGGCTTACCCCCACGTACTGAAACAGCAACAGAGAAAAAAAACCCAAAAAGAGAAAATTTGTGAAAGCAAAATATCCAACATTGTGGCAAATTTTGATGCTGAAATAGCTGTAACATTGAGATTTCTGCCTAAGTAAAATGACATCACACTTTTGGTCATGAATATGCAAATTAACATTAGCATAAAAAAAGCACCAAAATGTCCTTAAAAATAGCAAAAAGTGAACATGGTGAAAATCAGGTTAAATGGGACGCAAAGGTTAAGGACTGCATTAAGACAATGACATTACCTGGGCCCTTTAAACAGCTTAGATTCTCTGTTTTTGTTTGTTTTTAAAGTTACAAGTCAGACATCACCCTTCCCCCATCTCCCCCCCCCCCAAAAAAAAATAACAATAAAAATCCTCAAAATTTATGGGCTAGCTTTTCTATGTCACTGGACGAATATGAGTGTCTGTGCTTACCTTTTTTAGGGCTTGATCCCCTTGCCATGATAACTTTGAAATGTAATTCTAGACAGAAAAAAATAACACAAATAAATCCACATTACTTGGCATGCAAATTGGAATTCTCAACAGTGGAATTTTATAGTGTGCGAGGTCATTAGCAATTCATGTACATTGTACAGATGTAAGAAAATCCACTGAAGTCGTCTGTATTCAATTTTTGTGCATTTTAAATTCGGTGCCGAGCGCATTCTATTCAATTCAGAGAAACAGAAGCAACATCATATAATGCATGATCACTGTGTGGTATTTCTAGAGTAACGTTTTGCATCGCAATACAAAACGCACCGCGTATTACGTTCTGGTTTAACACAACTGTCGAAAGTTCCACTGTCCACTGTAATGTTAAATGCGCAAATTTTATTGCAAGAATTTACAAGGCCCTTGATGCACAGTTTTAAAAAAAACTGTAGGTGATGAATCAGATGGTGACTTTTTTCACTCAGAACTTGAACAAAACTACTTTTAAGCTTGGTCATTAGAAAACCATTTTGTTTCTTTAAAGCTATAGTCCTTCATTTGCAGCCATCCGAAAAGTAACTGGCGTAATTATTGTTGAAAAACATACTTGGTTGAAAGATAGTAAGGGGACTAAACTCCCTGTGAAATTATTCTTTCTGGCAAGCTGTCATTTTGAAGTAATCAACGAAAGAAGGCCTTTCCAACGGTGCGTCTTAAGATGCACCGTAGGAAAATTTAAATTAGTAGTTTGCTTTGTTATTCGGCGCAGCGCGCGCAAGCATTGGCACGACGCACAAGCGCGCGCGGTTGCTATAATTCGTCAGATCAGTGCGCGACATCGCGTAGAGCTGCAATCGGCTTAGTGAGAACACGTCTCGGACTCAATTCAGGCCCAATTCAAAACATGATTCAGCAACTTTTGATTTGAAATTGAGATCCTAGAATACTGTTTTTCTCTGAATATACAGCTGAAGCTGAGCTGAAACTTCATCAGGTTAGTTGTTCAGTATTCTCATTAGATTTTGAACACTTTTGTTGCTTCAAACGAACAAAATGCACAAATTACAAATGATGGACTATATCTTTAAATTTTCAAAATTATGTAAATTTTCAAAATCTGGTGTTGAGTTTTTGGAGTATTGGGATTGGTTAGAGTTAAAATACGCAAATTACAAAGCAATTTTGATCTAACTAAAGGCACATTTAGATGTAGTCATTTCAAACACATTGATCACAGTCTTCACAAATACAATATCTCGACCAAAGATCAAGTGTTATTCCAATACTATGGGAACAGATGGCTATATGGTAAGTTGGTAATGCATACAGAGGTCAATGTTTATTGGCATTTTGCCAATAGCCAGGTATCACTTGTAGGGCAATTTATAACACAACATTATTTTGACCTTTGTGGAAATGTGTGTAGTTTGATCCTTTTTTTTTTAGATACTTTACATTGTACATGGAGTGTCATAAGAATTTTTTTTTTTGTTATGATCAGCATTTGCATGACACGCACAAAACTTTTAACCACATATGGCAAGCAACCTTGAACAGTTTGTGTTTCTGGATGGAACAATCTTCAACAACATTGATTTTAGAAAGTGTTTGTTTTGCCTTTGTTGTTTTATACTTACAGTGAACCAGTGATAATGGTTGATAATTCTGATTACAAAGCCTCAATACCTTTATTTTCTCTCTTCAAATCGTCAATCTCCTGGTGCAGGCTGAACAGCACCTCATGGTGTTGCCTCTTGAGGAACTCCATGCTGCGTTCCATGTGGTGCAGCCTCTGCAGCGGGTCCACCGCCGAAGCATCCGACCCGCCAGCATCCAGGCTCTCACTGTCAGCGTGAAGCACAAAGGAGGAGGCTCCGCTGGAGTTTGTCGGGGGGAGAATGGGTATCTGGTCCTTGAGGAAGGGGCGAGGGTAGCGGGCCTTGTCCAGGGATTGCACCCTCTGCCACTGGGGCAGGTTGGCCAAGGGCGGAAGTGTCATAGACATGACTGGCGATGCCATGCAAAGTCTGTATGCGTTACAGTTCCCTCTGTGCTCTTGTATTCCTTTTGCAAAGGCCGATGGGTGAATTTCCGTAACACTATTTCCTGAAATGGATGTATAGCTGAGTGCTTGGGCTTGTGGCAGGCTTTCTAAATGGAGTAAGGTGTTTAAAGTACTTCTGCTGTTGGAGAATCCAATGTTATCTATCCATATCCGTGTTGCCCGATGTGATGACAGTCCTAAGGTACAATCTGAAATTTTTCTGAAATAAAATGAAAATTAGAACGTTCGATTAACTTTCACGTTTACACAATTCCTAGAGTACATGCAGAAAACACAGCAGAATGTGAAATAAGCCTAGGTGCAATGTTAGGCCCATTGTTTCAAGTGTTCAATTAACCCTAACTCCCTACTGTCTTAGTACTGGACTAATTCCGCCAAAATCCATCACTGACCCTGCTCCACATAATGCTTCAGGACCAAATCCGCTGAAATCCACTACAAGACCACCACTACCATAGGTGGATTTTGATGGACTTGGTACAGATGGCTAGTAGAAGGAGGGGGAGGGTACCAGACTTTACCCCCTCCCTGTCTCTGCCCCTCCCATTGTACCCATCCCTTTCCAATGATCCCCGCCCCCAAATAGATCCCTCCCCAAATATATGTCTAGCTCCCCAAATATATCTTCCCTCTAGCTCCCCAAATATATCTTTTTTCTCTCCGAGTTGTTATATTATAAGTGGGGGACAGGTACCAGACTTTACCCCTCCCCACCCCCTTCCCCACCCCGATGATCCCCCTCCTCCACCCCGATGATCCCCCTCCCCACCACTTCCACCCCACCCCTTTTTTCTTCCCAAATATATCTCCCCCTCTCAATATCTCAGTCTCAAAATCAGACCAGACTCTTCATATTTACAGTCACCCTCTTGGAGATCTCAACACAGACTCACAGCGACTGGTGCACAAGCCTACAGTCACTTATAAATAAATAAACAAACAACGTTTTTTTAGGTTTACAAATCAAAGTTTGAACTTTTATTAAAAAACATGTTACTTTAACAAAACAATGTCATTCAAATTAACTCATTTAAATAGCTTTTCATACATCCTAATATATACAGTAAAAAGCCACTCCGAGTGGCTTTTTCGTTGTCATTCAAATTAACTCATTTAAATAGCTTTTTATACATCTTAATATATACAGTAAAAAGCCACTCCGAGTGGCTTTTTTGTTGTCATTTAAATTAGCTCATTTAAATAGCTTTTCATACATCCTAATATATACAGTAAAAAGCCACTCCGAGTGGCTTTTTTGTTGTCATTTAAATTAGCTCATTTAAATAGCTTTTCATACATCCTAATATATACAGTAAAAAGCCACTCCGAGTGGCTTTTTCGTTGTCATTCAAATTAACTCATTTAAATAGCTTTTCATACATCCTAATATATACAGTAAAAGCCACTCCGAGTGGCTTTTTGTTGTCATTTAAATTAGCTCATTTAACTAGCTTTTCATACATCCTAATATATACAGTAAAAAGCCACTCTGAGTGGCTTTTTCGTTGTCATTTAAATTAGCTCATTTAAATAGCTTTTCATACATCCTAATATATACAGTAAAAAGCCACTCCGAGTGGCTTTTTCGTTGTCATTCAAATTAACTCATTTAAATAGCTTTTCATACATCCTAATATATACAGTAAAAAGCCACTCCGAGTGGCTTTTTTGTTGTCATTTAAATTAACTCATTTAAATAGCTTTTCATACATCCTAATATATACAGTAAAAAGCCACTCTGAGTGGCTTTTTTGTTGTCATTTAAATTAGCTCATTTAAATAGCTTTTCATACATCCTAATATATACAGTAAAAAGCCACTCCGAGTGGCTTTTTTGTTGTCATTTAAATTAGCTCATTTAAATGGCTTTTCATACATCTTAATATATACAGTAAAAAGCCACTCTCAGTAGCATTATGACATCATCGTTATATTAAGACGAGAGCCACTCCCAGTGGCATTATGACATCATCGTTATATTAAGACGAGAGCCACTCTCAGTGGCATTATGACATCATCGTTATATTAAGACGAGAGCCACTCTCAGTGGCATTATGACATCATAATTATATTTAGTGACTAAGCGTTTTGGTCAATTTTTATATCATAGAGATATATCCAAATGGTACACGTTTACGTTCATTTTTACGAAACATCTCGTCGTTTTTAAACTCAAACAATGGTATTAGCGGTACTTGAAAAAATCTTGCTTGTGCGATAAACCCGACGTAAAGTTATAAAGCAGCATATCCTCTTTTTCACAGGTTGCGATGGGGGTCATAATCTGAAAATATTACAAGTGGAAAAAAGCATTTACACTCAATGTTTGATCAAAAACATCACACACACTAATGGGTGGCTAGACTTTTAGTGATTGTGTAGTATAGGTTGTTTTTTTAGAGAACAAAATCAATATGAAAACCTACATTATTGCCAGACTTTAATGTTAAAAACAATTTACCTTTTGGCTGGTGACTGCACGTTGGGCGTAGACGTCTGTACCGATCGACATATCATGTTGAAATGACACAGAAATACTGAATTGCACAACAGACAAAAATTCTAGAAATTTCCAAAGCTAAATTTAGTGACAGGCTATTCAACCCGAGTACAATAGGTTGTTCAAGGTCGGTTACCTTGCATATTTCAGTGCACAGTCATGATCGAACTAGAACGGGGTCGCAAGTCTTTTGTGTGATGTGACTGTGTCATGTATGGAGCGCCGATGGTATGGATAGTATAAAATGAGCAAAAAGGTATGAAGCGCCAAAATGTCAATATCTCTCTCACAAGCCGGTGAGTCTGATTGCTTATAAATCCAAAAGTCTGACCTCTTAAAAAAAATTAAAAAAAATTATATTGATATATATAAATGATGGATATGATTAGGCCAATCGTTAAGGGATTTTCTAGATGGAATAAAGCCACGCTGCGCGATTACGTCCAGCGATATAATGTACCGTACAATCAAAATGTTGCTCTTACGCGTAAAGTCTACATCAACGGGATAAAAAAATACGAAGCTCAATTTAAAAACTTGAGGAAAAAGAAGCTACATGAGCTCAAACAGATTGTAGACGATTATGATCTAGAATATAACCCGTCGGGTTATAAAGGTCGATTTTTGAAAAAAGATTTACTCTCGGCGATTCAAAACTCTAGGCAACCCGAAGATTTTCAAGAGGCTGAGTTTAGAGCGACAAGAAGATTTAGAAACAACTTTAGAAACTGGGAACTGATTCCTAGACTTTTTAACGACGATTTAGTCAGATTTTTTGATACGCACAAAGATCAAATAGTAAATAAAATCAAGTCAGAATTGAGAGAGCTAAGAGGTTTAAAAATGGAGCTCACAATCAAAATAAAATACGAAAAAACCAAACCGGATGGTACAATCGAAACGATCGAAGCTATACATTATACCGATCAGAGAGTCGTTTTAAATCAAAGTCAAATAAAACAGGTTTTAAAAGAAGACATCGACCAGCTATTTAAAAAGGATGAAAGGTATACGAATCAAGGATCGGGTTGGGTTTTAAAAAAGATAATGGCGTTGTATATCAACATCAACAGGTTTAACCCCGTGAGGGGTAGTTCTTATATTGACCTACCAAAATATATCAAACAGAAAACGGCGATGATAAACATTAAAAACAAAGACAACGAGTGTTTGAGATGGTGTTTGAGAGCTGCTCTTGGCTTGTATACGGATAAAGTAAAAAATAACATACAAAAAGATCCTAAATATAAAATTCATAAAGAAGAACCTGTTGTATACACCAAAGACGACGGACTCAAATTTAAAGGCGTAGACTTTCCAACACCGATCGACCAGATACCAAAGATAGAAAGACAAAATAATTTAACCATAAACGTATACGGTTATGAGGAAGAAATATATCCGTTATACGTGTCTAAAAACTACAAACCAGAGTCACGACCTATCGATCTGTTTTTGTTTTCTGAGGGCGACAAGCATCACTACTGCTGGATAAATAATTTTTCGAGATTGATTTACAACGTTACAAAACATAAAAGTAAGAAATATTTTTGTCGAAGGTGCCTGTGTCATTATAGAACGCAAGTAAAATTAGATAGACACATGACCGATTGTAACGGTATAGATACACATCCGTCAAAGATTGTATTTCCTACCGCTAAGCGAAAATATGTAAATAACGAGTGGATAGTCGACGAAAACGATGTGCCAATATTAGAATTTAAAACTACAGGTTTAAACAAAAGCACCGTTTGTAGTTTACGCCGACTTTGAATCGATATTAGAAAAAAACTCGGACGATAAAAAGGACAACACACAAAAGACAAACATTCACAAAGCAAGCGGTTATTCGCTAGTTGTCGTCCGATGCGACGGCACCAATGTGTATCAAGAGACTTATAGAGGTAAAGATGCCGCATCAAAGTTTGTCAATAAAATGTTAAAAATACAGAGCGACATAAATTGCATATTTAAAAAACCCCAACCCATGAAATTTAACGAGCGAGCTAAAGAACATCATGATAAAACAAACACGTGTTGGATTTGCGAGAAACCAATTTATCCCAATTACTCAAGCAACTGTCAGTGCCAGAAACCAAAAAAACCAAAAACAGAAAAACAAATAAAAGAACATCAGTACGAAAACAAAAATGGATTTACCGAGTCTAAATGTCTCGAATGCAAAAAGAAAATCAACAAATTTAGAAAGGTGAGAGATCACTGCCACGTCACGGGTAGATATAGAGGTGCCGCGCACGCCTACTGCAATCTAAAATTACAAGTTAAACCAGGTTTTACCCCCATACCGGTCGTCTTTCACAATTTGCAAAATTACGACGCTCACTTGATCATGCAGAGTATTTCAGAGTACGATGACGAAAAGGAAATACAAGTTATCGCTAGAAATTCGGAAAAGTATATTTCGTTTTCGATCGGAAATATGCGATTTATAGACTCGTTTAATTTTATGGCGTCTTCGTTGGATAGATTATCTAAAGCTTGTCCGAGAGAGTCGTTTAAACTACTCAGAGAACATTTTAATGGTCAAAACATCGACTCGTTGTTACAAAAAGGAGTTTATCCATATGAATACATGGACTCGTTTGACAGATTTCAAGAGACCAGCCTACCCCCCATCGAACAATTTTACAGCAGCCTAAAAGACGAAAATATATCGCGAGAGGACTACAACAGAGCTAAACTGACGTGGAACGAGTTTAAAGTTAAAAACATGGGGCAATATCACGATTTGTACGTCACTACCGATACGTTATTACTGGCTTGCGTATTTGAAAACTTTAGGCAAACGTGTATTACAAACTACGCGTTAGATCCTGCTAATTACTACACAGCACCAGGATTGTCGTGGGATGCCTTGTTAAAACACTCGGAAGTTAAACTCGAGCTATTGCAAGACGTAGACAAACATTTATTTTTTGAAAAGGCAAAAAGAGGTGGTATCTCGAGCGTGGGTGGTATGAGATACTACAAAGCCAACAACAAATACCTACCCGACCATAAGCCAAACGAGCCGTCGAGTTACATCACCTACCTCGATGCAAACAATCTGTACGGCTGGGCCATGAGTCAATACCTGCCGTACAAAGACTTTAAATGGGCGTCTATAAAAACGTTTACCGAGTCTAAGATATTATCTCTCAGGAAAACGTCAAACACCGGTTACTGCTTTGAAGTAGACCTCGATTACCCGGACAATCTCCACGACCTGCACAACGATTACCCCCTAGCGCCAGAAAACATCGTCATACCAAAAGAATGGATGTCTGATTATCAAAACGAATTATTAGATACCGAACCTAGTAGCAACGTGCAAAAATTAACGTGTACCCTTAATCCTAAACAAAAATATGTTTTGCACTACGTCACGTTACAGTTGTATCTCAAACTCGGCTTGAAACTTAAAAAGGTGCATCGAGTGCTGCAATTTAAACAAGCGCCTTGGATGGCATCTTACATCGACAAAAACACGCAACTTCGAACAAAAGCGACCTCTGATTTTGAGAAAGACTTTTTTAAACTGATGAACAACAGCGTGTTTGGTAAGACGATGGAAAACGTCAGAAACCGAATCGACGGTTACCTACTCAGAGACAGTAACGATGACGATCAAGATAAATACCAAAAAATTATACAGAAACCGAGCTACAAAACGACGACGTCATTTTCAGAATGCAAATTGTCATTTGTCGAAAAGTACAAGACTAAAACCGTGTTAAACAAACCGATCTACTGCGGAGTGAGTATCTTGGATCTCTCAAAGACGCTGATGTACGATTTTTATTACAACCATTTGAAAGACAAGTACAAAGAGAAAATCAGGTTGATGTACACAGATACAGACAGTTTGGTACTCGTAGTGCACACGGACGACGTATACAAAGATATGCAGCAAAACGGGCAACAATACGACCTTTCGAATTATCCGACGGATCATCCTTTGTACGATCCAACCAATAAGAAAGTGATCGGTAAATTTAAAGACGAGTTTGGAGGTAAAATAGTCAAAGAAGTAGTTTGCATAAGACCTAAAATGTACTCGATTTTAACTGCTGACATCAACTTGAAAAAAGCCAAGGGAGTCACAAAATCGGTCACCTCTAAGAAATTAAAACACCGACACTATTACGACTGCATCTTAAACAAGAAATCTCATTACGAAACCATGACTCACATTAGATCGGAAAATCACATCCTTTACACCGTATCTCAAAATAAACTATCGTTGAGTCCGTTGGACACAAAGAGGTACATTTTACCGGATGGAATACACACGCTCGCTTATGGTCACCGTAATCTAGATATTAATTAGGCGGTAATTGCGTGTCCTCGGGTACGACTTGAAGCTCTTGTCTCACAAAACTCCTTTTTGGGCCGTCTTGAAGGTAATAAAGAGTAGGACCCGTCGTGACTTTTTTACCTTCAATCATTTTAAATTGACTCGTTCTTTTTTCCACGTTGAAGATGTCTACGCTCCAAATGGGATCTGTGGCTCTTCTAGAAGTTCCACCCTCTTGCTCACCCGGGTAATATAAATATCTAACCATAGCGTCTTGCGGTAATTGTTGCTCTTTTGTTTTAACGGGGTTAGCCGGCGATTGCCGGACCTGTTTTAGTTTAACCGCCTCTGACGGCGCTTTAGCTATTAATCTCGTCGTTTCATCGTTTATAGCTTTGATCACGCTGGGTAATCGCTCGACCCATTGCGTGTTTCTACTCGGATTTAACATTTCTTGAGCGTACTGATGACCAAACAGTTTCTCGGCTAGCGTTCGATTAAATCTTTCTACGATACCCTGCGATCGGTGGTTTCCGGGTTCGCCTACGATAATCTCGGCGTTTTTGAGGCCATCCATTTTTAAATGCTCCTTTAAATTCGGTACCGGCGTCTACTCTCAATGTTTTAGATTAACTCAAAGGCGACCTCGCGAAAATCTTGACGTTAGCATCTCGCGGGTTATCTGCCGCTTTAGAAACCAAAGGATCTGCTTCGTGGTATCGACTCGCAACATCGACAACCGTCAAAGCGTATTTATAAGTCTTGCGTTTTACTTTATCCCAGGGTAGGTATAGCACATCCATTTGGTGAAAGTCGTTTGGTGTTTCAAACTCTCGCGAAGTACTCGTAGGCCTGGGTACATACGCAGGACCCGGTAGATAAATTTGCCAGATCGCTTGTTTTTAAGCCAATCTCTGATTACCTTTTTATCGATTTTTGTTTTATCGTGTAAATGGTCGACGGCACTTTCACCTCTCCAATAACCGCTCGGGCTATAATACAGTTTAGATAATGTTTGCATATTATTTAATATAAAAGACGTTTATAATAATATGGCTAGCGTTGCTATGATGTTAGGAGGCGCGATCGTCAACGCCTTAGCTTTTACGGGTTCAAACTTTTTATTTTCAAATCTGAAACAGAGTGACGAGGAGCGTAAGAGACACGATTTAGCGATAGAACAACTCTCAGCCGCCAAAGATAAGTGGCAACGAGAACGAACGAAATATCTGGATTTTCTAAACGAACGTATCAGAAAACAAAATGCTTCTAAAGAAACATTTTCTAACGTAGACCGAGCGTTGCGTTACTACAACGAGGTGAGTGGACAATCTACCGAACTACCCGTAGGACTGCAACGCGAACCCAAACTCGAAGATTTTTACGAGCCTAGCGACCAACAAATAGAAAAAGAACTGGTGTTTATCACGGGAGGAACGCTATTGGTGGGCTTCTTGGCTTACAGATACCTTTAAATTTAAAACTCGTATAAATAAAATGAATGCGTATGGAAAAAAGCTCAATCCCAGCAGACTATTAAAAATACCCAGATCTATCAAGGGTGAGAGAAAAGAGGTGGTCATTACCCACAATCCTAGTAGTATATCGGCGGGGCAAACGCTGAGGGTCAAGTTTCCTCAATTGGGTGTAGACGACGTGATCGTACCCGGCACTTGTAAACTAGCTTTCAATTTAGAACTCGACGGTGGAAGTGACAACAATAGAACCATTTTTGGTAATTTGGCCAGAAATTTAGTCAGCGAAATCAGCGTCAGGCTTCAAGGTCACGAAATTATAAGTTATCGTCACGCCGACGTGTATCACAATTTTAAAGACAATTGGCTCAACAGCTCGATGACTAGAAACATGGCGTACTCGGGCATAGAAAAAGAAAACGTGTCTAAACTAAGAACTGGGGCTGAAGATGCTAACGCGGGCGCCAACAACGGTAAGGATCAAGCTATCGCGCATGCCTATGGTAACAGATATTGTATTCCCCTAGACATTGACATACTGACTTCGCATCACCCTTTTTACCCCAGCGGTTTAAAACAACCTCTGACGTACGAGATAAAGTTTAACGATCACGAAAAAGTAGTCAACAGTTCAGATACGGCGGCGATGTATTCTATCTCAGACTTGTCTCTCGAATACGAAGTGGTGACCAACAGAGACCTAGCTATCACCATCAGGAATAAACACAAGGGGTTAATGCAATATCTGTTTGATAAAATCCACTCGCTAGAAGTTAGATCCGTCAACAAATCGGACACGCTTTGGAACGTCAGCGTCAATCAACCCATCAGGAGTCTCAAGGGTATTTTGTTTTTGTTTAAAGATCCGTCGGTCAAGAATCCGCAGCGATTTTACAATCCAAAAATAACCAAAACATCGGTGACCGTAGAAGGTAAACCCAATCAACTCTACAGTCAAGGTATGTTTCAGTATCAACACTGGAATGAAATCAACAAGTTCTTTGGAGACAGCGATACCGAAAGCGGGCGCGGAGTAGCTAAAGACTTAAATTTGACGGGTTTTGACCTCGGAGACTACCTAAAAGACAAGTACGGTCTGTGGCTCGATTTTAGAAGTAAAGACGACAATTCCGCCACGGATCTGGTAGGAAACTCGGAGACGGAGGAGGCATCAACATTCAATTTAACAGAGAAGCCGAAGGTCAAGGTGACCTCACGATGTACGTATTTTTAGTCATGGATGCTCAATTGAACTTGGAAGACGGAAATTTTAAATCTCTGTTAAGTTGAATGACACAACCGCATTGCGCTTTAATCGTCGGCAAAACAAATTCGGGCAAAACCAAATGGATTTTGGATCTGTTAGAGTCAGACTATAAAAATACATTTGAAGCGATAGTCATCATTTGCCCTACCATATTTAAAAACAAAACGTACATCGAAAGAAAGTGGATTCAAGCAGATCCCGAGGTATACCTCTGCGATCCGGAATTGTACAAGATGACGCTCAACGAAGCGATCGATTTTTACAGGAAAATATTTGAAGGTGTTGCCACGTTGTTTATCGTGGACGATTGCTCTTCGGATCAAGAGATTAAATATCGTAAAAGACGTGCGCTAAGCAAGATGGCATTTAGCGGAAGACACGTAAATCACAGCTGTTGGTTACTGACCCAAAAGTACAACAGCGTTTTAAAAGATTATAGAGAAAACACGGCTTGGTTGGCATTATTTTACTGCAAAGATAAAACATCGTTTGATCAAGCGTTAGACGAAAACGACGTCGTACCCATTGAAGAACGAGATTATATAAAACGACGTTTGAGAGATGTGAAATATAGTAAATTGGTCGTATACACCGAACCTCCAGTTAGTTACGAGCTACTTGAGTAGATTAATAACCTAACTGCTTAACTAAATTAAGCTAGGTGCTTAACTAAATTAAGCTAGGTGCTTAACTAAATTAAGCTAGGTGCTCAAGTTAAATTATCTAGCTGCTTAACTAATAGGACCTAGCTTAGTAGCAACCTATTCAACAAACTACACATGTATTACAATTTGTTAATCAACAAACGTCAACAAAATGTATTTTGTTGTTAGTAAATGATAGCAATATTCGAGTATATGCAGTTTTTGGCTATTATCATCATATCGCTTAATCTATCGTTTTACACCTACGAATACCTTTGCTTTTGTAACAAAGTTGCAACAGCTACAACAAAATTAAATTCCTTTCTAATTAAATGGAAGACCTAAAACTTACTTTAACCGAACAAGATCACAACGCAGAACATAAAGATCGTTTGTGCGGTGTCGTAGCAGCCGGAAACTCTAGAAAGTACTTGGGAAAGGAATACACCGTTAAACATATCGAAGCTCTTGACAGTAAAGAACTCGAAAAGCTGTATCATCTGTACGAAACTAAATTTGGAAATGAAATTGTTAAAACCGTTGGTAAATACACTTTAAGTCTATTTTCGAGAGTGTTAGCTGTTGTTACACCCGTACAAGTTTTAGGATATAACGTCACTATAGATTCTGAAGAAGAACTCACCAACGACTTGAGTTCTGATACTCTTATAAGAACTTAGATGGCTGGTATGTTGAGCGACGTTTGTTGCAAGTACGGAACTTAAGTTGCTACGATTATCACAACAAAACATTTGAAATTTAATAAACCTAATATAATAAATGGAAGATCAGAAAGCAGCGACAGCAACGCCTGCAGCTCAACCAGCAGAGACAGAGACGCCCCAACCGATAAAAACAACGTCGTCACCGACGGTAACGAGAGTGACCAAGACTAAAAATCCTAAACGAATTCAGCAGGGTAAAGCTTTAGCCGAGCACAATAGACAGATGAAATTAAAATTAGCAAAAATGAACGTAACATCGGACGAAGCTACGAGCTCACCAGACTACAACTCTTGGGTGATGTGGGGGGCTGTAGCGTCCATAATAGGGGTGGGGCTGCTGGTACTAAAAAGTAAGGCAACTGCGCCGGTAGTACAGCCAGTGCCGGTAGTCACGCAACCCACTACACCCAGCGTCCCCAAAACGCTAGACATGGAATAAACAGCAATTTAAAAATTGTTATATTAAAACGATGAGTAACTTTGACACCAACGGAATAGCAAATACGATTTACCACGGAGCCGTCATATCGGGTCTTTCGATGGGATACGCCATGATAGGAGCTAAACTAATCAAAATGAAAGCGCCGGATTTAAACAAACTAAGCGTAGAAGATATGGGTAAATTGACGGGCATTATAAGTGGAGCTCTGGCCACGCAAAATTGGTTGGTGACCCAGGGTATACTACCAGGCAGTATAATGAAAACGGCATAATTTAAATAGGTTTATTAAATAAATGGCTGAAGGAGGATTTGACTTTGACCCCGTTGATGATTACGATTATGATGGCGATGATGATGTAGCAGAGACCAATTTGGACGACAACTTTGATACTCCTGTACCACCAATCCTCACTACCGACATAGATGACGTTTTAGATCAAGGAAGAAGCATGATCACTAATGGTCGCGTTGATGAGTTTTACGATACTTATAACATATACAATAAACCAATCTCTCCGAGATACGAAAAATTTATTCTCAAACCAGACGGTTTATTTTATGACACTGGTAAAGGCTTACTAAGGTTAACGGATCAAAGAAAACCAGACAGATTCTTGACTCTGAGGACTATAGAGTTAAATGTAAGAAAGATGGGTTTAAACGGTAGAGATTTTATTAGAAAGGAATTAGGCTTTACGCATTACGAACGTAAGACACTCAGTGACGATCAAAGTCAACAACTGCAATCAATACAACCCGAGAGTATCCCCATGACAGAACTACCCAGAGTCACCGATGAGGTTATCGAGATTATAGACGATTTAGAACAAGACACCGGCGCTCAAACAGAAGGATTGAATTACAGAGAACTCCAGGGTTTAGACAAAACTCTTCAGACGTTGAGAGGTAACCTAGAACTTAATTTATCGCGTCTCACAGAACTAGACCGAGAGATTGCAGCCACGAGACAAGAACTCGACGAATCTCACAGCGAGGAGGGTCGACGAGAGTTAAACGATAAATTGAGCGACTTGAACGTTGAAAGATCTGCCAGATTAGAAGCCGCAAAAGCCAACGAACGAGGGCTCAAAAGTCAGATCGCTAGAATCAAAGAAACGATTAATAAAATATTAGGCGACGACACGACTCTGGCGGAAAAGATCAGAACTCTGTTTAGAGAACAAGGTGTGACCGTAGTGAGTATTTTAGCCGCTTTGAGTTTAGCCATCAGCACGATAGTGAGTAGCATCGTCGCTAGCGTGAGAGGTGCAGGTGCCCCACCCGCGCCATCGCCAACACCTGCACCAACACCAACACCAAAAGGTGGTATCAAAGAGTGGATTTCAAAACAACTCGCTAAATTTGCATCTGCTCTTCAAAAACTCGGAGTGAGCGCGTTGGGTGCTCTGCCGGGTATCATAGGCAGCGTACTCAGTTGGATATTTAACGCGCTGAGTAAGTCCGTATCGTGGTTGGCCGAACACGTGTGGGCTTTGTTTTTGGGTGTGGGAGCCTTGGTGTTTGCGTACCTGCAAGAGCGATGGTACCAATAGTTGTAATCAAGTTTAAACAAAAAAATAAAAGCCTTACCAGCACAAAGTTGGTAAGGCTTATTTTTTTTTGTCTTGTGAGATTAGAGTGTGACTTACCGCGTTGCCTCGTAAGCTAAAATACCCATACCAACGATAGCTAATATTCCTACCGTCAACGATAATTTTTCGTCTTGGTGAGTTTGTAGTTTAGTGGGCTCTTGGGTTAAAACTGTAGGTGTTGATGCTGGTGTTGGCGCTGGTGTTGGTGAGGGTGTAGGTGCAGGTGTTGGTGCTACAACATCGTTCGTCATAGGCTCTGGGGGTGTTGGTGGCGCGACGTCATCGGTGTCATCAAAAGAGTCGTCCAGTTGAGGTTGTGAGTTTAAATCTAACACCAAACCAGTTTTCATACTCTGGGTAGCGATTTGAAGATTGTTGTTATAGCCGTCGTGCGTTCCAACCCTCAAGTTCATATCCGATGGAATTAAATAAAACCCGGGTTCACTACAAAATTTAAAGGCGTTCTGGCATACTGCAAAGAGTCTTGAAATTGATCGATACTCGTTTCCATGTCGTCTGCTGCATTGATGATATCTTCAACGATGACGTTAAATTGTCTCTGAGCGTCTAATCCGTGCCTGGTGATAATACGCTCGTTTTTGTTTGAGCCTGCGCACCGAGTAAAGCGCACACGTAAGATCTGATTGATTCGTTGATCTTTATGATTCCCACGGGGTAAACGAACTCTTGGCGGGTATAAAATCTAACCACGCCTTTTGTACCGATTCGTTTTGTTCGATGTAAATAACCGTCCAAGGAACGTAACTGCTTCCACTCTTTTTAGGACTGTCTAGACCGTGGTAGCCGCCGTAAAGAACGTTGGGTTTGTTGGGTAGTGTTTTATCATATTCACCAACCGCCACAAACTTGCCTTTATTAAAGATATATGAGGTACCTAAACCGTTAGATTTTGTGTCTCTCGTCTGTTTAAAAGACTTGTTTTGATCTATGCCAAACAACAAGCAGGTATCGGTAAATGCTCTGTGATTATAACTGTTGTCTAGAGCGTTAAATGCGTCATCTCCCGGTAAAGGAGCGGCAATGTCGTACAGGATCTTTCTAACCGTAAAATATAAATGAAAGTTAAAGATGGCCCAAACGTAACGGTTGCTCGCGTTTAAAAGATCGAATCCAATACCGCAGCCCGTAGTAGCGCAGTAGATCGCAAAATTTAACTGATTTTGATAAAACGACATGGGGTGTGATTTCCAACGATCTACATCCTCGTCCGTCTCAACGTGAGGCAATTTGTAGTCCGAGGTTAAGTCGGGAAACATGGTTAAAAACCCGTTGGTATTATTAACTATGACCTCCAGTTCACTGGGTTTAGTGCTGTTTAAAAACTTTGCTTGGGGTGCAGCTTGATGTTTTAGCTCGTTTGCCTTGGCTACATTTTGATTTACTTGTCTCGTTACCTGATCGGCTATCGATTGTATCTGCTTTTAACGACTTAAAATCACTCATTATTTTAGTTTCAGTTTTAATATAAAAAGACTTTAAAATAAATGCATTCGTTTCACTTGTTTCAAAATGAGCAGACGTTTAAATTAGAAGACGTTGTAGATAATTTAAACGGTCAAAAATCTATACGCGTAAAAGGGTGTTGTTTAACGCCGGATATTTTAATATTTCCAGCGCCACGGAGATTGATTGGTTTACGCAAATAGATGGGAGACCCGCGTTTACCACAGATAAACCTCCTCATACCCGAGGAGTTTCTTTCAGATGTAGACATAACAACGCCGGATAGAGATTTGATAGAGCGATTGTTACCCGATATACCATACCACTATTTAGTTAACGATGAAAATGTTTTACAAAAACTATAAACGATCTTATAAAAGCGTACGAAGACGATAGACTAGAATCCGTTTTAGAATCAAACAAAAGAAAAAGAGCTATTATAGCTGAACGGCGAGGTTGATTTTAGCCGCCATGAATTCAGAAATAACAAAACTGAATTAGAACTTAATACGCTTCAATCTTTAGTAAGAATATTATTTGTTAGAGAAAGAAAAATCTTTGAAGGTGAGGAATTGGCTTTAAAGTTTATTGAAGGAGAAATGGGTGCGAGCGAGTTGAGCGAGTTGAGAGATAGTAGATAAGCAGCAGTGATTAAAAGAGGAAGTCTTATCGTGACGGGTGAGGATTTGCATTTTATTCCTCCGAGTCATTTAGGGCCGTTGCCTATCTGAATTCTCGGTTCGGTCATCATACCACCGGGGTGGTACGACGTCGATTGGTTCGATTTCATTTTAAATTCTATACCCGGGGTAAGTTTTGAGTATTTAGAGAATCTAAAAGGTGACGTTGGTGATAACCGACGTAAATCTCAAATTGCGCTTGAACAGAGAAGTCTCTCGATTACTCAATTTACCCAAAGGAAGACTGGTACCCAAAGTGGTGTATACGGGTATTACGATGTTAATCCGTTTAAATTTTTGTTTATTCGCTGCCCGCAATTAAGTGCAGTGAAAACTTTTTAATGGTCGACCGTCTGACATCTTGAAAATCGTACCGTGGCTACGCGCAAACCCCAGCCTGATAGAGTCGAGGATTTCAAAAACTTAAAACGGTCTAATCGACAAACTGACATTTTCTATCAGCGGTGAGAAGGTACAGGTATTCAACAATAAGGGTGAGGGTATCATTATCGAGAGGGAGATCTTTTAATTTTAAAATCTTTTTATATTAAAAACATGAGTGTAGATGGTAAGGCGTTATACCCGATATTTCTGGAGATGTGCTCCAATTACGTAGTAACGAAAAAACAAAAGTGTTCAGACTTAAAAAGATTGAAGAGATTCGATCTTTAATCTTGAAAGAGAGAGACCACCGTGAGCGCACTTATAAAAAAATAAAGAGAATGATCGACACTATTCATTACGTAGAGATAGGATTAGAAGGATTGGGGGCTATAGCGGGGGCTGTCAGTATTCCCGCTCTCTTGGGTGTTATATCAGCCCCGTTGGATTGGTGCTAGAAGGAACGTTTATAGGCGCTTTTGGTGTAGATATTCTGCTTAGAATCACGTCTAAGCGATTATCCGCCAAGCTGAAAAAGCACGACCAGATTAAAATATTAGCAGACTCCAAACTTAACACGATTGAAGAATACGTGTCTCAAGCCATCAACGACGGAGATATATCGCACGAAGAGTTCTTATTGATTACGAGAGAGCTCGCAAAATTTAACGAGCTTAAGCAAAAAATTAGAACAAAGACCAGCACAAAGCTTCAAAAATTAAAACGATACAGACTTTGAAAAAGAAGTTAAAAACGGGTAGACGAACGGCTGGCAAAGAAAAAAATCTCTTATCGAAAAACTTACAAGTTCAAATTCTCTGTAAATAAACATTATGAAAGCGATCCGAAGAGTTACACCTCTATTTCAGCTCTTAGTGATACACCCTCGGCCCGCCTTTATTGTAGTGGTCATCGTATCTTTTTAGTGCCTTATTAAATTGATTTTGAGTTACTTTAAATACATCTCTAACTCGTTCTTTGTTCCATCCAACGACGTGATGGTAACACGCCGCTATTAACGACCGTTTAACACAACCATTTCCCCTCAATGTTTTGTAATTAACGAGCTCGTTATATTTATTGATTGTTTCTTGGACATCTTCTGAGTCTTGCTCTGGACAAACAGAAAATATAAGTTTCTCCACAGTTTTTCTTTTGTTTCCTTTTAAAGTTGACCAATTGATACGATCTTCTTGCGCATTTTCTGCCGAAAAATCAAAGTAACGTGAAACTATTTCACCGCACGTTTCACAAACTAAAAAACCATTCTCGATGATTATATGATGATCGCACTGATCTGTTTTATTAGATAGCTCGAGGTTCATTTATTAAAAATGATTTATTTGTTTAAATAAAGTTTTTAAAATAGACAGAGGGAGATGCCTAGACAGAGGGAGATATGGGGTTTGTCGCCGTACCCCCCACTTATAATATAACAACTCGGAGAGAGAAGAGATATATTTGGGGAGCTAGAGGGGGAGATATATTTGGGGAGGGAGACAGATATATTGGGAGAGGGATCTATTTGGGGGCGGGGATCATTGGAAAGGGATGGGTACAATGGGAGGGGCAGAGACGGGGGAGGGGGTAAAGTCTGGTACCCTCCCCCTCCTTCTACTTGGCTTGTCTGCCAAAAAAACCCTCCAGAGCCATTAATCAGAAATATTCTGCAATTAAATGTATGATTAGATTTAAAACAATACAGAATTTCAGAAAGAAAACTTGTAGGCCTACTTTAGGGAAAATGAGGTTTTTTTTTAATTTCGAGCCCAATGCCAAGCATCAATCAACCGAAACATTTGCTCTATCTATTCGAAATGGTAACATATGTTTGCGTACATCATACACGTGTACGTGTGCATGCGTAGAGGAAGTGCTGGCACAAGAGCGGAAAAAATGCAGTACAGGCCTACCGGTTCACAGCACAAACAGTTTGTCAACATGGTCAATTGCAAACCTCAAATAAAAAAAGGCAGTGGATATTTTGCCGGAGACGGCAAACCTATAGTAAACGTTAGCTTGCCGGATATGCACTGAGCATGCGCAGATACTATTTTTTTGTACTGAGACATTTTCCGGTGACAAATTTTAGTCTGGCTCCATGCCAACATTATTGTTGTAACTTCGTATTCACAAGATGGGAAGCAGACCATTTTACAATTTCGGACTTTATATCCCTTTAAAAAAAATCCTCCAGAGCCACAAATCTGAAAAAGAAAATGTAATACTCTGCAAAAAAATGTTTGAGACATGTTAAAATAATAAAAGAAGAAATTCTTATTTATTTGGGGATGAGAAAAAAAACTTTAAAACTGTGGTGCGGTCGGAATCGAACCCGAGACATCCCGCTTACTAGAGCCTTTGCTTAACCACTACACCAAACGTGCTACACAACTTTTGCTGGGAAT
This sequence comes from Patiria pectinifera, assembly GCA_029964075.1. NCBI lineage: Eukaryota > Metazoa > Echinodermata > Asteroidea > Valvatida > Asterinidae > Patiria > Patiria pectinifera. The sequence continues at coordinate 20,715,950 of CM057147.1, read as the reverse complement.
TTAATACATCTTATAATTCAGCCCTATCTTAAAGAGTACAGCGCTCTCTGTTGATATGGATTGCCGCCGGCAAACCTTTAGTAAACGTTAGTTTGCCGTCATTACCTCCGGCAAAATATCCACTATAAAAAAAAACCCATGATTCGGCCTAACCAATTTAACTGTCGTGTAAGAGATTAACAATAACATGATTTAATTAAATATTCAAAATATGATTAAAAATCCACTGACAAAAGCAGAATACAAAAAAAATACTCATAATTATTTAGGCTAGGCCCACCACAAAACAAAATTGTCCAACACATTCTTTTCAAATGGAAACCCACACCATACTGCTGCACTTCGAATTCGACTATGTCAACAACAATGCCCGTTTATTGGCATGGCAAAAACTGCAGTTGAGTTTTGGTTGTTGAATGATGAATCCCATGTAGTTTATTAGTATTACATACCATTTTGGTCTGAATTACTGCTTATGAATTGTGCAGAAATATAGGAGTTTCCGCGTCACATCAGGAAGAAGTCAAAACAGCACTCAGCAGCCATTTTTTTGATTTGTTAATTATTATTTTTCAGCTATCGCGACGAACACTGCTCATTTCACTTCACGGGACGGCGCGGCACTACGATCGATATGCATTTATTATGCAAATTTCAGGTTGCCAAGTGACGTTTGACCCAAATAGTCTTATTCATGTATTCCATTTTTATTTGATAAAAAGAAACAAATGAATAATAAAATATTCTTCGTATTAGACAAATTATATAAGTTATTTTAAATATATTTCTTAAATGTTGTTATAAAAAATAAACTTCAGATAAAAATTGTTTCGATTCTTTTTGTTGTTAGAAATGTGAACGAGCCAGCGGCAACGGGCTATTGTTGTCACGATAGCGTGTCTGCGACTATGGCTAACAACTTTATGACGTGAAGCAAAGCCGCAGCCACAAAATACCTGATTCAGACACGACATCGGATCTTAACATTTTTAAAAGGTGAAGAGTGCAATCTTTTAAATTGATTTAATATTTCAAAAGCATAATTTTGTTTCTTTGTTTGTTTTAAAATATAGTTTTCCCCATGGTTCATATGTAAATTAAGTTAGTGTTTTGTTTTGAATGGGTAACAGTCTAAATTTTAACAAATATTGAGATTCGATTGCCCCTTAAATGAAAAAATGGAATATGCACAGAAAGTAAACAAGGGCACCAGCCTCTGCTGTTGATTTTATGTATATCCTGAGCTGTTGAAGTCTGGGTACAAGGCGAACGTACTTTGGCATGTTTAGTGTGTACACAAAACTCACGCTAACTGCGAATTTGGCCGAATACCTGGCAGCGAGTTGTTCAGCCGCAGATTCAGCCGCGCATTCACAAAAAAATTTAAAAAGTATAATACATACGGCAAAAGGTGATCCGTTTTTCCAACGAATTTCCCATAATAAACGACAAATAACAATATTTTTCACGCCATAAATAAACCCCGACATAAGCAACCGTTTTATCCACTAAGTAAGTGAAAGTAAATGCATCATTTGAAACAAAGTGTACCACACGTAATTATTTTTTTTAAAAACTCACAATTTTATTTCATAATTTACCAGATCATGTTATAGGCACACTTGATTTTGATATTAGTTAATTTACTAATTATACACTAATTAGTATTAGTGTCTAATTAGTAATTAACCCGTTAAAAAGACCCTGTTAATTGTTCTCTTAATGTTACAAAAATAAAGCACTCTTTGTGGAGACGATAACTCAAGAAAACACATTCTACTGATTTGAAATTGCGTCCCAGGCATAATTGACTGTGATAAACGACACAATCAGTTTGATATTTGACAGAAACCATTGAAGAAAAGAATTAATACAACAAAAACAAAAACTATAGTGAGGGCACTCCCGTACATTTTACCAACACCAATTTTTTCCAAAAGAGGGCGCGCTACTCAAATACTGGTCACCACCGTAAGATTTCTGTCCGATGGATCACGATATGCCCAAAAAGAAGTCGGCAAAATTGAACAAACCCCCCACACTTTGTGGAGACGATAACTCAAGAACAACACAGTGCACCGAATTGAAATTTCGTTCAATAATTGTTCGGGATATAGAACACAAATACTTTGAAAATCAAAGAGAACTTCTGAAGAATAAATTTAATATGATTTAAAGAACATACCGTTTATTAAAATTCAATCCGAATTCAAGTGAACATAAATAAAGCACACTTGTGGAGACGATAACTTAAGAAAAACACATTGCACTGAAATTTCGTACAATAATTGTTCTGGATATAGAACTCTGGATATTTTTGTAACATTAAAAGTGACTCGAATTCGAATTGAATTTTCGCGATAAATAAACTGTATTTTTTTTAAAATCATATTAAATATATTCTTCAAGTGTTCCCGGCGATTTTCGACGAGTTTGAGTCCTATATCCAGAACAATTATTGGAAGAAATTTCAATTCAGTGCAATGTGTTTTTCTTTAGTTATCGTCTCCACAGAGTGCTTTATTTTTGTTCACTTGAATTCGGATTGAATTTTAATTAACGGTATGTTCTTTAAATCATATTAAATTTATTATTCAAGGGTTCCCGTTGATTTTCAAATGATCTGTTTCCTATATCCCGCACTATTACTGAACCAAATTTCAATTCAGTGCACTGTGTTGTTCTTGAGTTATCGTCTCCACAATGTGTGGGGGTTTTGTTCACTTAATGCCGACTTCGTTTTGGGCAGATCGTGATCCACGTTCATTGACAGAATAGAAGTCTTTACGGTGGTGACCAGTATTTGTGTAGCGCGCCCTCTTTTGGAAGAAATTGGTGTTGGTAAAATGTACGGGATTGCCCTTATACACTGTAGTTTTTGTTTTTGTTGTATTAATTTTTTTCTTCAACAGTTTCTGTAAAATTTCGAATCGATTGAGTCGTACATCACAGTTAATTATGGGACGCAATTTCAAATCAGTACAATTTGTTTTTGTTGAGTTATCGTCTCCACAAAGAGTGCTTTATTTTTGCAACATTAAAAGTGACTCGAATTCGAATTGAATTTTTCGCGATTAATAAACTGTATTTTCGTAAAATCATATTAAATATATTCTTCAAGTGTTCCCGACGATTTTCAAAGCGTTTGAGTCCTATATCCAGAACAATTATTGTACGAAATTTTAATTCAGTGCAATGCAATGTTTTTTCTTTGAGTTATCGTCTCCACAGAGTGCTTTATTTTTGTTCACTTGAATTCGGATTGAGTTTGAATGTTCTTTAAATCATATTAAATTTATTCTTCAAGGGTTTCAGTTGATTTTCAAAGTATTTGTGTCATGTATCTCGAACAATTATTGAACGAAATTTCAATTCAGTGCACTGTGTTGTTCTTGAGTGATCGTCTCCACCAAGTGCTTTATTTCTGTTCACTTGAATTCGGATTGAATTTTAATAAACGTTATTTTTTTAAATCATATTTAATTTACTCTTTAGAAGTTCTCATTGATTTTCAAAATATTTGTGTCCTATATCCCGTACATTAACAATTTAAACGCCTCCAAAACTGATTTAGCATTGAAAAATAACGCAATTTAAACGTAATTTTTAGAACAAGACTTCAAAAATAGTGGATACAACGGTTGCTTATGTTGGGGTTTTTTTACATGGCGTGACACCAAACAAAAAATTATTTGTCGTTTATTATGAACAATTCGTTCAATTAATGAAGTTATCTTTTTTGAAAATAGATCACCTTTTGCCGCATGTATTATAGAGTTTGTTGTCTTTCGGCGAATGCGCGGCCGAATCTGTGGCTGAATACGCGGCCAGAAATCCGGCCAAATCATCGGCTACCTTGAGCTTGGTCGTTTAAATACAGTACCCCCTTTGCACACTGTCCATCTAGCTTTAGCGCATATAAAAGCCTAGTAATTTGATACGAAATGTCGGTCCATCTTTCTAAAAAAGATGCATTCCACAAGCGGTTGCTTGCAGAGTATCTGCGGTTATTACGAACCTATCCGATCATTACAAAATCCCTGACAAGGTAAGTAACCTCCCATACGCGTACCGCGCATACTGCGGCGTTTATCGCATGCATGAAAATGATGAATGGGTTGGCTTTAGCTCCGATCTACTCCTAGAACTATGCCTCACGCGGAGCCTCATAGTTCTAGGAGTAGCTCCGATCCGCTTCACACACGGAATCACTATCACTATCACTTAGTATCAGCAGTCAGTGTCAGTGAAGACCCCGCCCACCTAGCTGCTAGCTCAACGTGAAAACATTGGTGTCACGCAACAGTGACAGGATGGTTACATAATAATTACAGAAAGCTGGTGACTTTGGTGTAAATAATTTAATAGGGAAAGAATTCCATACAGAGCCACCACTCAGACCTCCTGCACAAAGTCTATGGGCCTGCAAAGGTAGAGTACTAGAATTTTTGCACTCCTTAAAATGGTGTTTCTTCATCAGATTTACAATTTTTGGGGAAAGATTCCCATATCATTTGATATCTGGCCATCAATAATTTTTCCCTTCAGTGAAATATCACAGTATCAGCGATCAGAAACAGAAAACAAGTAAATACTTACTGACTTTTAGCTTGAGTAACTCCAGCTTAACAAGCTCATCAGGAATTCACATGTGAGTTACTCAAGCTAATTTTTTAGGACATAATATGTCCTAAAAAGTTAGCTTGAGTAACTCACATGTGAATTCGTGATGAGCTTGTTAAGCTGGAGTTACTCAAGCTAAAAGTCAGTAAGTATTTACTTGTTTTCTGTTTCTGATTTTTTTCTGCTTGATGCCTCATATAAAGCTTCCCTTATTGTTCAACTTCTGATAACTCTTAGTGTTTAATTGTTTAAATTTAAGTGCATATTGGCCTAAGTTTTAGTTTAAACACATGGTTAATTCGCTTGATTTTTTTGCCAGTGGAGCCATTTCGTCAGTCAGCAACATCGTAGCACAAAAACTCTCAGGAGGCTGGAAGGCGCCGATAGCCTGGAGAAACATAGGAGCATTTGCTGCTACTGGGTGAGCAAAAGGAGTTAGGGGTGACCATGTGCATGGGTGCCACGGGGTCCGCTCATAAGTCCGACGCCTCATAGGTCCGACGCCTCACAAGTCCGAAATTTTGGACTTATGGCGTCGGAATATGAGGCATCGGACTTATGAGGCATACAATTTATTCATTCCGCTTCATAGGTCCGACACCACATAAGTCCCACACCTCATCGCATAGCTCCAACCCCACATAAGTCCGAAACAGCGCTTGTCCATTGTCGGACTTATGAGGCGTCGGACATGAGGCATTGGACTTATGAGGTTTACAATTTATTTATTCCGCCTCATAGGTCCGACGCCGCATAATTCCAACGCCTCATAAGTCCGAAACAGCATTTGTCCATTGTCGGACTTTTGAGGCGTCAGACTTATGAGGTGGAATTTATGCCTCATAAGTCTGATATTTCATTGTGTATAGTCTTTCCACAGAATTAAATATTTATCAAAGGCCATAAACTTTTCCAAAGTCATATCCTCAGCTGTAATGGTATTTTATCAATGTTGTATCGGTAGATTATGTCAACAAATGCATTACCTAAGGCATGCGTATAACATGTAGTTGAGGTCAAACCTGTCTAAATGGCTGAAACAAATCGAAATTCTGATGCAGAAAAACTTTTAACTCAAACTGTATGTTTTCAATTTTGTAAATGCAAGTTTGCTGTGTTCCATTATTTCAAATCCAAAATTTATTCACTTTTTAACCAAACAACCAAACATGTTTGTAGACTCTTTTCCCGACTTATTTTTGTTAATGTCTACAATAATTGGAGGGAAATTTCAGTCAGGGTTGGAATGTATTTAGATACAAAAAATTGACCGACAGCCTTATACTCCAGAAATGCACTCTCATCATTTGCCATTTCTTCCCGGTTTACAAAACAGAATTTTCTACACGGGTCCCATCACACATTACTTCTATCGATGGCTTGAGGCACTACTACCAGGCAAAGACAAAGTTTCTCAGATCTTGAAGCTGATCGTGGACAGACTATTCATTGCCCCGCCCTTCCTGCTGGGATATCTCTACTGCATCAGGAGGTTTGAGGTGAATGAATGTCATATGTAGGCCAACACTAATAATTGGAGCAGAAGTGCCCATTGCAATAGCAGACAGTCACCAATGTAACCAATTAGTCCCAATGGGCTCCGTGCGCCAACAAAAGAGGGCACATTTTACCACTTTTGAGAGCCCCTTGGATGGGACACCGCGTGTGCATACTGTACTGGTTTGCGCGCGTAGTACGCATGACTTATTTATCCTGAATGTGCACAAAGCTAGGCCATAGCGTCTTCGCGCATGAGCGTCAGGCATTGTCGGCGCGTGAATATGTAAACTTAACTTGCGATGGTCTCCCAGACTTATCCCCGCCCCCCAGTAACTTTGGACCAATCCAAATATGCAGTGGATGACCGGGAACCAGTCTAGGTCACCCCCAACTCTCCTTTTGTGGCGGTTGAAGGGGTACTTGTGCATGGAGCCCATAGCACCCCAAATGCTCTGGTACTCCCTGCCTGTAAACTGCCTCAGTACCGCCCCAGCACTGTTATGTTTTTATGGCTCATCAGAGAATGTAAAGTGCTTATGCTAATGGTTTAAACAGTATGCACACACAAAAAATCTTAAGAGCTACATGTATAATAAAAAGCACCAATTTGGAATGTTTTTCAACGATTTTACCTCGTTTAGACAAACACATTATTAGCCAGAACATAATTTCAGCAATGTGTTGCAGCTCGGGAACACAAAAGGAATACTTCTCACATAGCACACTCTGTGTTCCAAATCACGGAGTGATCTACAAGGAGGTCCCCCCTAACAGTTCCCCGGGACTCCCCTGATCAAACCAACACAGTCCAACCGGTGGGATAATTTTGCTGGGTAACTTACATGTACAATACAAACTCAATCCAAAAGAAACTGTGCCATATTTTTCCGCTGGTTTCAGAATGCAACAGAAACCAGCAGGAAGAAACAACGTGTGTTTGTTCAATCCAACAGAATCTAACTTAGCCCTTATTTCCCCATTGCCTGCTGAATGCAACAGACGCCAACATGATTCCAGCAAGCAAGGTGTTTTCTACTCAATCCAACAGGATCCTACAGAAATGCAAAGTAGTTGGATCCTGTTGGATTGAGGAGGGTTAGAGATTCGATTTGCATTTCAAATTTCTCTGCATTGTCTGGCCAGGGCAAAAGTCACCAGACTGCCGTGGAGTTTCTCAAGCAGGCCTACTGGACAGTACTTAAGTTGAACTGGAAGATCTGGACCATCGTCCAGTATGTCAACATCAACTATGTCCCACTCCAGGTCAGTAATTCAAACAAAAAATCTAGGTGTGCCTGAACCCGAATGTCTTACATTAGGACATTTTAACTCAGTGTTTCATTCAGTCGTTTTGTTAAGCAATATTTTGGTGTTTACCAATTTTAAAAAAATTTTGAGGATATTTTAAAGGACATTTTTTTTAAATCAAATTAGGTTTTGCCCTTCACCGACGTTTGCTACTCAGTGTGCTACCTCACACTGAGTATACAGTGTTTAAAAACGTCGGTGAAGGGCAAAACCTAATTTGATTTATATCACCCCGACGCAAAATTCCATCTTATAATAATTTATGCGATACCCGCTGCTATGTACATCAGATTCGAACCGGACAACCGATCCCGTTAGCTCGGTGGTCGAGTGGTAAGACATCTGCACTGGAAAGCAGGAGGTCGTGGGTTCGAGTCCCACCCGAGTGATTTTTTCCCAACTTTCACTCAGGAGGTAACACACTGAGTATACAGTGTTTAAAAACGTCGGTGAAGGGCAAAACCTCATTTGATTTATATCACCCCGACGCAAAATTCCATCTTATGACACTTATTTTATTTATGTAATTTTAACTCTTTTTTTTACTTTTCTTTGTATCACAAATGCAGTATCGAGTGCTCTTTGCTAGTTCTGTTGCCTTCGTCTGGTCTCTCTACATAGCTGTCTTAAGTGGGACTTAGTAACATCTGGACAAAGAAGGCTGTCAACTGAGTTGAAGAACGCCATCAACTGAGTTGAAGAAGGCCATCAACCGAGTTGGGCAGGCCTGAAGATTTCGTTGTAGGTGCCAATTGATGATTCATTCACAACTCGCGTCAGATCTTGCAAAGGCTAACGGGATTAACAGTTGTTAGCTACAACCTTGTAAATGTAAATTTATGCAAGGCTGATTCTGAAAAAAATGTTGAGGTGCTGATAATATAGAATCGTTGCTCTTTGAATGACAAGTTCCTAAAGTAACCATCATTCTCAGATGTGATGTAAAAGTACAATTTTGTTGGCACATCTGTCATAAAGGCATATATAGAAGCCAGTAGTAATAGTGGTGCAACAATGAAAGTGACTCATTTTCACAAGATAATACAATCCAGATTATTAGAACAAAGGCCCGTTGTTGTACTATGCAAATGAGACTGCAGGGCTTACTGCCGACCCATAACTAAGGACCAAATGAATTGTTCCAGCTCCGGTGAGTCAGTGGACAGTCACTGAAAAGAACCCTTACATGCTGGCAAGACTCATTTGAAGAAAAACAAAATGCCTTTCGTAATACTTTTTTTTCCAGGAAACTGAAGTAAATGTAGTGACTAGGTTTTAAGGTTTTTTCTTTATATTATTGTTTACACTCTGTATTAACAATAATCAATAAAAAAATTTCCAATTGTTTTTGGGTTTTTTGGTTGCCAATTCGGAAGATGTGTCCAAAATGAGTTTCGTCCTTTATTGTACATGTATGCATATCAGTGAATTGCAATGAAATCTCGCTGAAATTTTAAAAAATAAACCAACAAAATGCTGCCCTTAAATGTTGTAAGAGAAAATGTACAATTGTAGTGTTTGGTATATTTTTTAGTAAACGTTCTGCAGGACTGTGTTCAAAGGTTATTAAATCTGCCATTATCTGAAACGGCCTTTATAAATCTGGTAACCATGGCAATTTCAAAGTGAATTTTAAAATATATATGTATTTGGGGTTAAATATTAAAAATCTGTTCTGGGACAAAAAATGTCAAATCTTCCCTCCGAGCACAAAAGAAAATTTTAAGTAATGTTTACTTTTTTTATAAAGTATGTATTATCTATGACGATTGAATTTTTTTTGGTGAATTGCAATAAATATATTTGATTTTAAGAACATGTCAGTGTTTTTGCTTTTTCAAACATTGTGTGATGTATGTCAGTTAAAGTCAAGGTTTTGATGGAAAATTTCAAGAATTTTTGTGAACAGTTTTCCTTCTGAAAAGATTACAATGACACCACAATTGCATATTTCAATTCAAATTTATTTAAGCCAGTATTAAGTGATTATTATGAATTATTAAATTACAATAGGTAGACACCACAAATGAAATAAAAAGAACACAGGCAGTAAAAAAAAAGACACATAATAGTGCATGGTGATGATCACAGAAAAGTTTTTTGGGGGGGAAGGGTTAGAAAAGGATAGATCAGTTAATTTGATGCAATTAAAAAGTACGTTTCGGACAAGTGGACTTAGCACATCTTATGTATTTTTCAGAATGGACACTACGAAGTATTTTTCAAAACTGGTAAAGAAATCTATTCCAGCTTCACTTAATTCTGGGTAGTGAGTGCTTGCAAATAAAATTTCCGTTTTAAACTTAGGCTTTCAACTCGGGCGTCCTGTAAAAGTGCATCCTTTCCCGTAACACTGCCTTCACTGCCCCATAAAGAACCTTGCTCTTTTTTCGAGTCTGGAGTCAGAAATGCACTTTATTGACAGAAACACATCTCAATCCAAACAAATACCTGGGTAAGAATGCCTACCACTTTCCACTGGGGTTAAAAAATCGGATCAAGAAAGAAGAATTCACACTATTCAAAACAGCTTTTCCATTAAAAAAAGGATAGATAAAAACCAGAGCGTCTACTTGCTAGTTGGCTACATTATGCTTTGTATGTACAATATGATATTGCTTTAATACACTGTAGCGACCATACACCCCTATGGCAGCAACCGACAGAGAACAAACAATCTTCTGTTCGGTGTCCTCTCACTTGAACTGGCTGATGACAAAAAAATCAACCCGTTCAAAACTGTACAAGACTGGTTTACTGGTTTGTAATTGCTTGCAGGAACATCTTTATTTTAAGCTGTAAAAAGCAGTTTAAATTCTTTCATAACGTTTAAAATTACGTCTGAGAAAAGGACAAACATTGGTCATCTTATTGGTATTTTTTCAGGAACATAAAACTTCACAGAATTTTATTTCCTAAAAACTAGAAAGTCATGTCCAGTACACTTCAACTCTCCTCATAAAAAATGAAGAACAAAAAAGATGTCGTGATCAAGAAATTTAGAGCTAAATATATACTGTATCAAAACCAACTTTTTCTTTCTTTCAAAAAATGTCGGTGATCACACCATAATAGAAATCACACTGTACACTTTATAATACATTTCTATAACGTAGGTGCTGCCACCTCCAACAAATTAAACATTGTTCTGTTAATAAGTAATAAGTATTATAAGATTTTGCATTATTTTTTAACGATATTCTCCGACAAGAGTTTATGTAACTCCCATTGGGAAATCCCAGCTCGTTTTAGTAACCTCTAAGGGAAAAAAATTCCACACACAAAAAAACACCCCCTCCCAAAATGCTTTTTAACGCTATGACTCCTCTCGGTCTCCAAAGCAGCAATAAAAAAGGTTGATCAATGCTTTTATGCACTCGACCATAAAAAGGAATGTATCAGAGTAGTTTGGTCAACCACAATACGTACTTCAAAATTAATAAATAACAAAAGTGACTAGTTACGCTACTTCACTGCAAGTTAGACACAAATACACCCTGAAGTCTTATTTCAGGTTTTTTACTCCTTGTTGCACAGGTCCCGGTCTTGACTGGCATCTTTCTGAGTTCAAAGACATTTTTTTTTAAAGAGGAGGCAATACAAATCAGCAACAATGACAAACAAATCATTTCAAATGCAGCAATGAGTCTTATATACAACACAGCTACTTTCATGTACCTCTTTCTTTTGAACTCAGAAGGATTCCGTGAGATTGCCACATTTTTTTAAATTTCGCTCTCAATTTTTGCAAGAAACATAAATCACACCAGGACAAGAATTCTCAAATGAGACATGGATCACAGGCCAACAAGCATTCCGTTCCAATTATTTGTTTTGATTTAGATGATTAATGTTAGGGAAGATTTTGGCAGTTCAAAACTGATAAATTGTATCCAGTGGTAAGTCAATATAAATAGTTATCTTGCAAAAATGGAGTGCAAACTAACATTACCAGCCAAAACAATTCAACACATTCTTCCAAAAAACTTGTATTGGTAAACTGAAACACTTCAAGTACATGTACATATGCTTCCAATGACCTTATCACTGCAAATGCTCCTGGTCATATTTGGTTAACCTCAACTTCAAAAGGCATATCTGCATTTCTATTCTATACCGGTGCGTTATCGAAGCCGATACGTTCAAAACCTTAACGCACAATCAGTAAATGAGCGTTTCATTTTGCTCTGTGCAAACAATGCAAACACGCATGTTGTACTTGCACATTGCATTCAGAGCCCATAATTTGAAATTTATCCCATCTCATTTATTTATGTTCTACAAACACGCACATGAATTCAAGATGTCTGCGCTCAGGACGGCTTTAAAATATCTCCACGGCAGAATGAGGAGTTAGCGCTCTCGTAATTTAATATGCTCTATGGCGGAACTCAGTGACACATTTTTTGTGAAGTGCTTAAACTTTCCGAGGGAATACAGGCAAATATATTTTACTAGGATCAACACCGTTCTCAATCCTGAAAAATCCTTCAAAGCCTCAATGCGGATTTTGAATGGTCTGGAAAGTTAGGGTTGAGCTTTTGTTTCGACTGGTAATGAAAGTTAAAAGTTGGCTACGGCTAAATGTCACCGCTCATAGCTACTACGGCTGTAGTAGCTGCGGCTGTGACTGCCCGAGCGCGACCGGGACCGTGACCGCGAGCCCGAGGGGCTGTGAGAGGGGGTGCGTGAGGGGGATCGACTGTAGGAGTGGCTGTCGTAGGAGAAGTAGGAGCTCTCGCTGGTGGAGGGGCTAGCCGGGGCTGCACGATGGTACGGGATGGGCAGCTTGCGGGCGCTGTTCAAAGAAACACAATCAAAACGGTCGTCAGATTCTACACAAATACTGGTTTCAGTAAAATGAAGTTAGTTGCATTATATGTCAGAGCAAAACACATGCTTGGATTTTCAAAGCAAAAGCCGCACAGGCTCAAATCAATTGCATTCTTTTTTTTCACTGCTTGATAGTCTCAGACTTGACTTCAGGTTTATATTTGACTTGTAATTGACTTAATTGTCACTGTATATATAATTCAATTCGATAACAATTTTGGGTTGTTTCTCGCATAAGTATTTATTGTAATTTAACTTAAACCATGCCATGGTGCAGCAAAACAAATCAAATGCTTAGTTTTTTTTCCTAATATACTATAAACAATTTCATCATTACTGTATTTGTGTTTTATTTACTGGAAACAAAATAAGGAAGTTTGCGAGAACATGTGAGCCAAAGAATTAGGATGGGAAGAATTTAAGAATCCCCCCCCTGCCTAACCCCTCCGCTCTCCAACATGTCCAAGAAAAACCCTTCACATTTGACAAGATATTTAAGCAGTTTGCTATTTACATATATCCCTGTTTTAAAGATCTGCTAAGAAGAAAGCAGTGCTTTGTAAAATATAACTGCTAAACAAAAAATAAGCTGAGAAACAGTCCAAGGCATTTTAGCCAGCAGCCTGTTTCTGCTCAGCATTTATTTCCACTCAGCAATTTTGTGTGCTACTCAGAATTAATCCAAATTCACACATAATGGTGATGTTGCAAGATTAATAGTTTTAACTATGTGGTGAGTAAAAACATCGCAATGAGAACTAAATTGTGAGGCTCAATTTTTGTTTTAACAGTGCATGAATTTAGAGAGCTAATGTTCTACAAATGGATTGGCGGCAAGCTACATGTTACTGATGAATGAAATCTTTAGTGGAATTTTCAGAGACTACAAGTTAGTTGAATGCATGGTCATCAAGAAAGCAAAACTGTTGTTAAAGCTGTGAAAATGAAATTGGCAGTTAGTACATGGCATTATTAAAGGAAAAGTTATGTCATGGTAGCTGAAAACAATGTGCCTTCTTATAACACTCACTGCTGAGTTAACATAAGAAACGTGGCTTTAAATGTACTGTCATAACAACCATCCAATAAAGAAAATATTTTGCCGATTCTTTTATCCCAAATTTCGGTGTACAACTCTGTACAATTGGTCAGGGCATGAGTTTATTAAAAAAAAAACTGGTTAATAATGTCGTAAGTTATTGTGGTGCATTCTACTTTTTTTCGGTTTTGCATTGTTATGACAGTGATAAGTCCTCACAAGTCCATCAAAAATCAATCACAAGTCCATCAGAGATAAGCTATTCAAATGAACCGTAGCAAAGGCATTTCTTTGTCCTTGTTCTACATGATTTCCCCCGCTATTTCTGGCCCTTTTTGTATCGACCAAGCCTCTCAACCCGGGTTGAACTTTGCATCGTTTCACACTTGTTTTGTGCAAACCGAGGTTATTTGGCTCGGTTTCTACTGTTTTGAATCCTGGCGAGAGTTTCAACAGGGTGAAAATCTCAACCCTGGCCTGGAGCAGAGTTGAGTTCAACCCGGGGAGAAATCAATCTCGGGGTTGACGCGGGGTTGACGCAGGGTTGACGCAGGGTTGAAAATGTTCAAGTGTGAAACCCCGCATGTTTTCCACCCTGCGTCAACCCCACATCAACTTCGAGATTTGTCTAGTGTGAGGAGGCTTTAAGTGACTTGTGACTGACATGTGAAATGTCACTGGCTAGTGATTAACTCAGCTACAAGTCTGCGAACACAGCAAACTGAATGTTGGTTAGAAAACAAGCGAAGATGGAAATGGTGACATAATCCTGAAAACTGAATGAACGCCGATTGCGATCAGCGTGTGGTGGTGTAAAAAGCTGAAGAACAACGGTGACCTGCTGGGAAAAAGGCAGTTAATTAATGAATTAATGACTACAAAGTCAGCTGTTGAGTAGTAACTGGTATGTTTACACGTCAGTTGCACACAACAATGTTTCACAGCAAACTGGTACAGCAAACTTGAAGTTTGGGTTAAAATTAGTTGCTACTTGTCAATTACAAGTTTACTTCTAAAACAAATGTTTGTTAGAAAAACAGTATAAGTTAAAAACTAGTTTTTAATTAAATGTTAAGTTCAACTGAATTGTTAGAACGTAAAGATATTCACATGATCACATCAAGGTTGAATTTATTTTATGAATCAAATCTATCTGTTCACTACAACGGAGCTGGTTACGGTGTTAATTATCTGCTGGTGACAAGGTGCAGTGCATGCATTGCAAACAACAAGGAAAGGAGATTCATAACAACAGAACAATGCCACAACTTTCTTCAAAAAAAAAAAAGGGGATCAGACTAGTCAGCTCATGGACAATTACATGTACAAACCACCAACACAACATGCAAGAACAGAGGGGCAGATCAACGGATGTGAAGTAAGGTACCAGACTTATCCAAGTCAACACATGCATGGGTTACTATTACCATGAAACAGTAACAATTTATGGAACTGGAAAAAAAATGTTACACGCTGATCTAATGAGAGAACTACAACGTACTGCAAATTAAACCTAAGCATTTATGAACAGTGTTCTAATCTCAATGCTAACACAAAATGCATGTTTAGATTTCGAGTCCTGATTATGAACCAGAAACTGTTCCAACTCTTCCTTTACAAAATGGCACCGAAAGTTAACAGAGACACGCACCCTACCACAGGTACACTGCAGCAATGGTGCTTAAGTTCCTTCCCATTTTTTCATCATTTTGGGGAATCTTGAGCCCTTACTTCAGAGTGCCACATTACTAAGAAACATAATTGAATTTCTCATCTTGTTTGAATGACAAGGTTGTACTACTAGTGTTGGAGAACTAGGCAGGTGGATGAAAACGTTGACTCAACGCAAAAAAAAAACCACAAACGTATCATCAAAGATAAAATGGTTAAATATTTCTGCTATCCATAGAGGTCTAGATTATATGGCAAGAGTACTATCTGAAACAAAAATTGTTGCAAAATTTCCCCTTGGTTTTCCTTCCCCAAAACAAAAATATCATACAGGACTTGATCCTTAAATGTATTAAAAATCTGGTAAAACTTTGTTGCTAAAATTACTCCATGATACAAAACAAAAACAAAATTTGCTAAAAATGAATTTCAGATATCATCAGTGAAGTGAAGCATGCGAGTACAGTATGAAAGAAATACAAGGGCATGCAATGGTTTGATGAAGGTATTATGCATGCAGATATGTAGATATGCAGAGCAGCATTCAAATTAATATTCTACTCATGAATATGCATGATGGGCAGCCCAGCACCAGATGATGGTATTAATGCATGCTGAACACAATGTAAACAATGTCATGCATATGTATGAACACTCAAAACAAATGAATATGTATGAATGGCCCAACACCAGAAAGGAACCGTTTCATCCCTTTTGAAGGAAAAAACATTTTCAACTGAAAAACAAGACAGCTGCTGACACTTACATGTTATACCCAAGTTTTAGAAAACATTGCTTGACATTTCAGTCTTGCTTCAAGTTTATAATTTACTGGTCCCAAGAACTGTGTAGGCATGATGAATTAAAAATGATGCATTAAATGTTTGTTGTATCGTGTACAGGAATGTTTGAAGAGCTACAGCATAGTCTGCACAACAGTTACGTACGTGCCAATTTGTCCTCATTGTAGAGCTCTATTTGGAAGATTGTCTTTCATTTTTAAGAATACGTGCAATGCCAAAATATACGTCTTTACTTTCGAAACTGTTGTCCAGAAATTAATGAATTCTAGTGATGGTTCATTCATGTAAAATGAAGACTCTTTTAAACATTCCTGTTAAACTTATGGCGATGATTTGTAAACTATGGTTGTTAGTTGGGCGCAACAAATTAGTGGCATTCATCTTCCAGGCGCTACCACGGCAACTTGGAAGTATTTTTTTTAGCAAAAGTCCGCAAGATTCTCTCAAGATGCTCGGATGAAGGAAAACAAAACTTTTTAAAAACCAACAAATCCAAGATGGCGGATTTGATCTCATACACACATCTTTGCCGTTGAGTCCTCAGAGGGGCGGTGCGTATTTTAAGTTTATCTTCTGTAGCGATCCCGCCCTCTGGATCGGGATCGGCTGCGACTGTAGCTCCGATCTCGCCGCCTGTCGCTGTTGTCGTGGTAATAACGGTCGTCTCTGTCTCTACCTGGGGACCTTTCATTTACATACAAAACATCGATTTTGTGAAGAGAATGATACGAAAAAAATACAACCACAACAGCAGTACCAGTGATAAGACAATGAACAATGCAAAGCCGTTACCATCAATGACAATAAAATACCTCACTACGCGTGATGCTTAACAAAAGGTACTTCAACATCAATATTCAAAAGAATAGGGAAAAGCTTATCACAACTTACACAATTTTCACCAGCGAGAAATGAAAACGCACAAAGACGAAAGATGTCACATGCATACTATTCACTTGTACACAACACTTGTACAGCACACAGACATGTAAAAGACTTTGTACAATGTTCAACATAAATCCTTGGTATAAATTATATCTGAATACACACAATTCAATTCACACAATGTGCTATCACTCGTCATATAGTGCAGTATAGTGTGCAATTCAAATGTGGTTGGATGTTACTCAGGAAAACACAATCATCAGATTCCTGTGGAGTTTTATTACAAATGCTACACATTAGTTGTCACATCATCTTTTGGCGTATACATACTTGCCAATTTTTTATTTATTTTTTAAATATAAATATATTAGTCTGGTAGTGTACACATTCCCTTGCCAAGCCAGGTTCTCACTTCACAGAAAATTCACTTCACAGAAAAATAACAAGAATTTTCCCAATAGATTCTTTCTTGCAATTACTGTTTTACATTTTTCAACATGAAATCAACTGTACATTTGTAAATGGCTGGCTTTGAGGGTCACATGACATTAGTCACCTGATGGTCACATGACAGCGAGCTTCATGTCAGCTGCTAGCATCTCCTAGGTTAAAGGTATCCATTTAATGGTAAAAAAGAAAACTGAAAAGATACCCAAACATTTCATGAGCTTGCTTTTCTGTCAAAGAATGTAGCAGACTCAGAAATGCTTGAGTGTAGTTTTTGTACACAGTGTTTCCCAAGTATGAGGGTATAATACTGTGAAAGCACAGTGGAGGAGTCTGACTGTGGCAAGAGTCAGCGACCACGCTCAAATTGAAAATCACAAATCATATTGGATCACACTTTCTTGACCCCTGACCTAGATAATTAGCTGTGTGACCCTTGACCTGCCGCGATCCTCTCACCTGGTTATTCTCCGGCGATCCAGGAAGCTCGGGGAGTTGCGTCGCTTGCGGATCGGTGAGAAGTCCTTTCTCTTTTCAGCGTCGGCGGTAGTCTTGGAGGAGCGGCCCGGGGACGGGGAGCGTCGCGAGTAGCTCGGGGAGCGAGTCCGCCGCCGAGAAATTGGAGTTCGGGATCTTGTTCTGGCAGGGTGAGAAAGAGGCGTAATTAAGATTAAGGATAAGGCTACTGAAAAATCACTTTGTTGAGTTTAGTGGCTGCATGGTCTGGAGTGTCAAACCCAAAATCGGGTGAGTACCTTCAGAGGGGGAGGGTTTGATATTGTGTCAATAAAAACAGGGTCCAATTTCATGGCAGTGTGGAACAGTTAGCAGAAACGTTGAGCTTACTATTGCAGAAAATAGTGCGAACCTTCAGCACTATTTCATAACGTGAATGTGATAACTGCTGCGCATAGAGATTGCTATTGTTAATAACGTCACTGATTTAAGCAACTTTTCCCTGTGAGGTAAGCATACCTTTTTCTGTGCTTAGTGCTTATGGTCTCCATTAAATAGACGGATCGAGGCTCTGTTAATCGGTGAAATCATGTGCTTAGTAGTGCCATGAACAGAGGCACTGGGTCAATTTCAGGGCGCTGCTAAGCAAAAAAAGGTTACCAGCTAAGATCTCATGCACTGTATATTGCTTATGACTGGTACTCAGCTTTTCTTTTGCTTAGCATGTACATTTTTAAAGCAATATTTCTTTACTTTGCAACTCCATGAAATTGGGTGCTGCTGTTCACAGCTGAATTAAAAAGAAATTTGCTTTAGGGAAATATTTTGGCTCGGACTACTTACCTGCTACGACTTCTTGAACGTCTGCGCGGGCTCGGGCTCCAAGAGCGCCCCCTGCGGGAGGGTGACTTGCTGTAAAAGTGAAGAAAATGCAAGCACATCATGAACAGATTCTTTACTGTCCAATAACAAGCGAAATCAAGTTGCACACTGGCATTTGCCACTCCTTACACCCAGGTAGAATTTTACCCATGTACGGCATCTGTCTGGAAGTTGTTGCCTGAGGCTTGCTTCCTTTCATCTTATGATCCGCTCTCCTCCCAAGACAAATATAATTTTTTTTCCTAAATGATTGAATCTCTTTTCAGTTCTTTTCTATCTGATTCCCTGCACTTTTCTTTAAAGCCTTCTACCTTAAAGGAAACATATTTGCTATAATGTGCATAAATGGATGGATATGGAGGTTAGTATTTTATAGCAAATATTGTTACACTGACTTTTTTTTAAGTTTTGTGTTTGAAGATGCTGGAAATCCAAAAAAACAATCACGTTTCTGTAGTCTGGTTCCCTGACCCCACTTAATATGAAACGGAGCAATTTAGGGAATTGTGAGGTCAGTGAACCAGTCTAGCTGGCTTGTACCCATTCATAGGTGTGTAATCGATTGCAAACAACATGCGGACTAAATACTTAGGTAAATTGGCACCCTGAAAACTTTTCTTAATAGCCCTTTACCTTGAATGGCTTTCAGCTTTGTATAGGAAATCTTGCATTAAAACTATAGTCAAGCTAGACTTAATTCCCACCTGTGATGTGATATATGATGTGGAAAAAGGTTCCCTAAACCTGTGATTTCGCCTGCCATTTCTGAACTGAAAACTGTCTTCGTCATTTAGCTTGCAAGCCTCAGAGCACTTTATGTTTGAGATATTTTGAAGTATTCTCAGTATCATTTCAAGATTTTGTTGTTTGTTCCCACGAGTATGAAACACAAACCTGATGTCCCTCCTTCTCTGTGATCGCTCGGAATCTCGTTCCCGTGGCGATTTCCTGGGCGTCGGTGAGCGCGACCTCCGTCTGTGGCTGCCGTTGCGCGGGGGGCTGTCGGGGGAGCGTCGGGACCTCTTGCGGGAGTTGGACCGGGAATGGCGCGACCGACGCGGCGAGGGGCTGCGAGAGCTTCATGATTAGACACAAACAATACAAGAAGGAAGTTGTCATGGACAGCGTTGGAGTCAAGTCCATCACAAGTCATCGCAAGACCATCACAAGACCATCACAAGACCATCACAAGACCATCACAAGACCATCACAAGACCATCACAAGACCATCACAAGACCATCACAAGTCATCCAGTCCCAATTCAAGTAACAAGCTAATGGGATGGACGGTGACACAGGCACTCCTTTGTTTTTGTTCATTGTATGTTACTTGTGACCAGAGACGAACTTTGTGATTTACTTGTGACTGGACTTATGATAGACGCATGATGGACTCTACAACACGTTAAACCTGACGTATTGTAAAAAATTCATATCATTTTTTTGTGCACAGCATTGTTGATCTGCAAAAAAAAGTTATACATGTTCAAGAGAACATCAGAAATAGGAGTGACTACAAACAAAAGATCAACTCCTCCATTTTTTCAGCCACTCCGGAGTCTCGTCCATGGACAATACACAGTGTTCTTCTGTCTATAATCAAATTATGTTTGAGTCGACCTGGGTTGCGTAAAATAAACTTTGGTTCAACAAGACTCTGGAATGCCACACTGAAATGGATGTAATGTAACTGTATATAGATGTAATGTTTGAGTTCCTTTTCAGTTTGTGTAATACTGTATGCATATAATGAAGGACATATGTCTACATACAGGATAGTATGGGGGAGTCAGGTTAGCGTGGCGGTACTTTCATCGCCTTCCATCGCTAGTGACCCGGGTTCGAATCCCGCCTGGGCCAATATGTGGATTGGGTTTTCAGTCCCTGCCTGATTCCGTGGGCTTTCCTCAGAATTCTTCTGGGGTTTTCCTCCCACCTCTAAAACTGTACTTTCTTCTCATTGTCTTCTCTCCACAGGTTTCTTCAGGCCTGCGAGCTACAGTGCCTACGGCGCATTTGAGGAATCCTTTGATTCATTACCAGAAATAAATATGTATAAATAACAATAATAGTAAAAAGTCAACCATGAAGGCCAAGACTTGCCTCTTTGAAGCTAAAGCTTGGTGTTACCCTGTATGTACTGTGATTTGTTTCGATTGTACCAGACCATTTCAGAGGAATCATTATTTTTACCTTTTGCTGTCTGAGTCAGAGTAGTCGCTGCTGTCTGAGCTGTAGTCAGACAGCGAGTCGCTGTAATGGCGTCGGCGACGACTCTTTTTGTCCCCGTGATCTGAGGACCTTAGGGGAAAAAAACGTTATGGAGAAGGTTTTAGTTGTCAAGCACAGCATTGGTGATTTTCACAAAGTCCAAGAGCCTGACAAATAACTGGACCTATTCAATTACACTACATAACACCCCTTCACCATTGAAATCCCTTCCGTCTCTTGAAGACGGGCAGAGTATACTGTCTGAAACGTTCAGAACCTCACAAACTCACAAAAGAGATTTGTCACATGGTGCTACCGTGAATCAATTCAATTACAGTCAGTTCATCTGAAAATGCACAATTTAGTCAGTTTTTGCACAATGTACACACAAGTCAACTCACTTTTTGCTGTGGTGCTTCTTATGTTTGCGTTTTGAGCGACTGCCGGACCTGTGGTGATTTCAAAAAACAATTTGCAAATTATTTCCAACAAATGGAAAGTTTGTCAAAGAGATCAATACCTGGATTACCACACAGAAAAAGATAGGAATAAAGAAACAAAAAGAGACACTGTTATTGGGCTAATCAGGTATGCATTTTTACATTTTGAACTACATGTATATTGACCACAAATGCACTATCCTTCACTAAGGAAGCCATATTAGTTGCTACCAAGTGGTAATTTTTACAGAGAACAAAATGTGCAGAATGGTTTCATGGTTGGCACAAACGTGCTGAGTTGTGCTGAAATGTGTCTAGGTGGCCGAGATCGGCAAAATTTGGCTACAGTTGTCAGGGATGGCATAATCCATGAGTCTGCTCTCATAGATACATGCATGCATATGGCAGTGAGGTAGTCGAGACCATCGCAAGACCAAACACAAGACCAGACACAAGACAAGACACAAGACAAGACACCAGACCAGACACAAGACCAGCACAAGACCATTTACAAGTCCATTCACAAGTAAATCACTAGTCCAGTCACAAGTCCAGTCACAAGTCCAGTCACAAGTCCAGTCACAAGTCCAGTCACAAGTCCAGTCACAAGTCCAGTCACAAGTAAATCACAAGTCCAGTCACAAGTAAATCACAAGTCCAGTCACAAGTCCAGTCACAAGTAAATCACAAGTCCAGTCACAAGTCCAGTCACCAGTAACAGTGGATGAACAATAGCAAAGGAATGCCTTTGTCAAAGCTCATTTGAATAGCTTGTGAGTTGAATTGAGTCTGGAGGTCTTGTGTTGGTCTTGTGATGGTCTTTGCAGGGTCTCGACTACAACACTGCCATACATGTATGGTTCTATGTGCGACACACATAAATATGCATAAAGTAGGCACATTAGTGCAACGGTGCAATCAAAAAAAGTGAGTTGTGCTCCCCTCAAACAGTGATTTCATTTACATAAGCTTTAAAACACTGCTACATAATCAAGCATAACACTGCGCAGCGTAGCTACATATAAGCTTGCTTTCAACCTGTGTTTACTTTCTGTTCACTTGATGTATGCAACATGTCGGTGTATGAGTTCACCCCAAAACCACAAATTAATTCACCAAGGACTAATTTTCAATTTCTCACGATGAAATTTAGAAAGTGAAATGCAGAATGAAACAGACCAACGCAAGAAAAATGAAATGGCAAAGAGAAAACCATCAATGAAGAGTTTTGAGTAGATTTTTTTTCTCTCAATCGATGTTGCAGAAAGGGCCAGCTGGGCCCAATTTCATAGAGCTGCTTAAGCAGAAAATTTGCTTAAGCACGAAAAAACATTGCTTAGTAAAATCAGGTTACCGGCCAAAACTCAATGTGATGTACATTGCTTGTGACTGGTATTTAGCTGTTGTTTACTTAGCATAACAACGCATGGAGTTTTGGCCAGTAACCTGATTTTATTAAGCAAGACGTGTTTGCGCTTTAGCAAATTTTGGGCTTAAGCAGCTCTATGAAATTGGCCCCAGATCATAAGATTATCACAGAAATACTTGTGTATAAAGTAGCAGAAAAGATAGAATTCGTGGAAGAGCGTGCAGCACATGCTAACTAAAAAGCAAGGGGCCAATTGGCGCTGCTAAGCATGTAAACATGATGAAAATTGGCAAAGCACAGAAAGCAATTGCTTTGTAAATAAACTTACCGTCCAAAGTTCATGTGACAGATCTGTGTATATAATTTTGGACTGGTTTCCCCATTTTTTTTTTCAGCACATAAATTTGCCACACAATGTCTTTCACTTTAAAGCCTCATTAAATTGTATCTTGATGTGTGCATAATTTACAAGGATATCCATTTTAAGGGTACAAAAAAGCTCTATACATAAAGTGATCAGCAAAGAGGGTATGGTAAGTGTGAGGCGTTCTGTTAAATGAGATGGAACTGAGCATAGGCCGTAGTGGAGAAAAATGAAAAAATCTGAATGGTTTGATTTTTTTTTTCTTCGACTTTTGGATTTATTGATATTTGTAATCTTTGATATGTCTACTACACATACTTTAAAGAAATATTTTTAAAAATCGTGGAATAAAATTGTTTTTAAGGAAAAACAATTGGCATCTTTCATTTTCACGAATACAAAACTCCAAACTTTAAGGGCATTTTCTCAGTTACTTTCGCGACATGTTGATAATTGCGAACTTTAAACAGCCGCAACTTGTCAACGGAATGTCCCGTTGAAGTGCAATCAACAGTATTGCAAGGAGAATTTTATTCTCTTTCCTAATCACCACAAATGCTCAATTCGACCTCTGCCCAGTTCTGTTTAATTTTGCCAGAACGCCTCGCAAATATCAAAGTTAGGGAGAAAAGGTAGTCTTCAGTTGGGCAGGAAAGCGATCAAGGTAAACTTCACATTCACACCAATGCCAGTATTAAGTCAGGCAATCGGACAAGAGCACGAAAACAAAGTAACTGTGATTCACTGAATAAAATGTCTACTTTATTTTGTTTCCAACAACACCGCATGCACCCAAAAAAAATGTATAAATGCAAAGGGAAAATGACATCAAACATGTCAAATGCTCAATACTAAGCACACACGTGATATACTCTGCTACATGTCTAGAGTTTCTCTAAATACCTGTGTTTTTTACTCTTTTTTCCTGATCTGAAAGCAGCGTATTAATGTGACAGGGAAAAGACGGGAAAAGAAAACTTGTTAATAACGAGAGTTTGACGTTACAAATAACCCATAGATAACCATAAGAGCTCTGTTTAACATGAAGTTGGTTTAACAGCGTTTTTTTTAGCTTAACCTGGTTTAGCAAGGTGTGATTTTTAAACCAGTTTATAGTTAAACCGGTTTACAGCAGCATTTCAACCCAAGTGAAAGACAAGATGACAAGAGGGGTTTGGTGAAGGTTGAAAACACTTTTTTTTTTAGTTGGGTGACAAAGTTAACGATACAAGCACCAATAAAAACCATGTAAGTGCAATGAGAAGAAAAAAAAGCACAGCAAGATTAAACATCCCTACTTTTTCATCAACACATTTATTAACCTACCACAATTTCTAGTATTCATTCCAACACCATTACATACACGTATCAAACCCTTTCAATGACATCATGGATTTACATATAAGTAACAAGCAAAAGGTTGTTTGCATAAACAAAAATCGACTAAAATGAAGAAATACAAAAAAAATACAGCACAAACAAATTAAAGATGAGCAAAAAGTTGAAGGTTGTAATGAGGGAAAGGCGCATACAAGAAATCTTGAAAAACAAACGTAACTTAACAGCACAGGCATAAGATGGTGCATCCAGCTGTCAATCCATGTACAAACGTTTCTGCCATTGTTTTTTTTACAATGAAAGTCAGCGTGGCTATTTTTCGCATGTTTAACAATCATTTCAATCATTTGGAAACGAAGGATATGTTTAAAGCTGAATTCATAACACTGACTGTAAGTTATAGCTTTTCAACTTGATTAATCGATTTTCTCCTTCATATTCAAGAAAATGTTAAACTTGTGAGATCATACCGATTTTTTGTTTTTACGTGCAAAATGTACAGAGCCAAGGAAAATGACGGAAACATTACGTACAGTACAATGATTGACCTGGCGCAACGTTCATCTGTACATGAGAAATGCAAGCAACAGACTCTCCAAAAAAAGGAAAAAAAAATGGCAACAAAAAGGAAAATGGTGATGTTGGGGGGTAAAAAAAAGCACACCGTTAAACTTTGCTGAGTGCATTTGAAAAGGTTTATACAAGAAAAAAAAAATACAAAACAAGAAGATAGTGCAAGTGAGAAGTACAGTTAGTGTCTGTAGTTATTACCTTGGGTTTACAAGCCTGCGCGGGCTGTTTTTTAGTATGCTCCGGTATAGATGAGGAGAATAGAGCGACAAAATAACAAACATGCACACGTGATGAGGGTGGGTGATTTCTATTGTTGCTTTTTCGTGATTCAGATTGTCAAAAAAATTAAGAACCAAAAAACAAAACCAGAGCTGAAGATGTTTGTGTCTTTGGTTCTATATGGAGAAGAAACATGGTTCCAACCCCAAATTGCAAAGTGCTTGGAATTTTCGGGCGGGACTCGAGTTACAAAGTTTGAAGTTTGTATTGCTATGCAGTTAGAAATTAGATTTGTCGAAGACCTTCAATCGACACATTTCTACAGTTGACCTTTTTCCTACTTGGCACCCCTGGACTTTGTTCTTTAATACGTCATGTCGCGTTAACACTAAATAAGACAGCCAGAATATGAATGCTTGCATCAGATTGTTACACATCTATACAATTTATTCACAAAATATATGTTGATTACATAATCTTTACATGACAAAGTTTAAAGGGGCACAACTTTAAAAAAAAAATTTTTTTTATAATAGATTGTCCCTGTGGCTTGAAATGTTACCCAACGGAATGATAACCACAACTGCAGGGAAGGTTAAATTTTTACAGTCTTCAAATGCAACAATCTTGCAAAGTTAACAATGTTGTAAAACAACTTAAACAAGTATTGTTTTTCTTCAAGTAAGGGGCTATTCGGGGAGAGGAGGACTTAAAGGGCCAGAGGGGTAAAGTGATTAGAATTTTTGTAAATAAAAATTCCCTTGAAACTGGTTGAGGGTAAGTGAATTTGCTGAAAATTTTCAAGGTTTAAATTTGCTCTGAAGTGCGGAAATGACACCTACCGGTATATGTTTTGTGCAAGTAGGCTAAACAGGAACAGATTCTTCACGTAACGTGTCAAATTTCAAAACAAATTTTGAATATTAATTCCGTCCCTTTAACCCCCCCAACTAAACACCTGTTGTATCAACATGACCATGATGACAGGTCTCCTATTAATAATTCTTCCTGTGAAAATCCTGAATCCTTAGTTTATCTCTGAATCCTGACTTGGTTTGTAGCATAACTTTTTCAAATAAATTTATCACTGTTTCAATTAAATCTTACTCTGACTTCCTTTGCGTTATCAAAAATAATTCACACTCTGTCATTCACATGTTTTCTGAGCACTTTTTTTCCCTTTTATACTTCAATAAATCTTATTGGCCAGTATGTTTTGACAAGAATCAAACAGAAGCTTGGAATTTGTTCACTTTCTGCATTCTGGGAGAAGTTTGTCTCAACTTTCAACCCTTTTGATCAGATGATAGCTCAACACTTAAAATTGACAATTATAGAATTGTTTCACAATTATATATTTGAAAAAAAATTAATAATGCAGTTTTTGGCATAATTGGGTAATGACTGTTTCTTTAAGCCACTATTTAAAGGACTATTTTAAGCCACTATTGTAAATATCCATGACTGAGTTTAGGTGAATGGTTTTCTAAAATTATTTCAATAGTGAGTTTAGGCAAGTTAAATACCAGCACTAGCAAACCTTGCTTCACTAGTTCATTAATTAAATTGAAATCCAGTTCATTAATGCAGTGAGTGTATCAACAGCTGCTGCTTTCTACCAATCAGGCAGGCCCTGCCATCACGTTTGGACCAATGAGAGAACAGGACTGATTCATGAATATAAAAATCATGAATATTCATGAAGTCTTCAGTGTTGAATAGAAATAAGATATTACAGGTTTTGTGATTTTTATTTTCTTTTACAAGTCATCTGGGATGGAAAGCACACTGCAAAAATTTAACAGGTCTGCATTAGAAGTTTTTTGTTCTCTTTTACAAAACAAAGTAAGGCAGAAATCTTTACCTTCCGTGTTCCACATATAAATGCCAAAGTTTATGGACTATGGGTTGCGTAAGTAAGCACAGGAATAAAAACAACGAAAAAAAGAAGACGAATTTGAGGGTTATTCCAGGCTGGTTATTGTATAACGTACAAAGTAAACACACAGGTGAAGTGGTTAAAGTTTGCTGGTCAGAAAATGTATGCAAAGTGTATGCAAATGTGTATGCAAAGCAGCTAAGAAAAGACACGCCCATTCAACACAATGTCAAACCCCGTCCCAAAACGTGTTTCGATTAAAGCTTCATGCGGTTGAGAAATACAGTGTGAAGTAATGTGGTAACTGAAGTCAAATGATAAGAACATGCAAAACAGTGTGGCCAATCATGCAGTACATCTTTAAGAACCAGAACAAAAAGTGCAAATACACAAAGGTTTCAACAGGCCAAACCTTCACAAACAGAAAAACAGATCAAAAGCTGTCAATTTCGTTAACTACTTTTTTTTTCTTTTTTTCATCAAACTTGTTAACTTTTTTGGGGTAACATAATCAATCAATTAATGCACACATAATATGACACCTGTCACCAGGTCACCACTTTGAAAAATGTCAGTGCTACTTCTCAAAGGCTATTTACAGAAGCAAAAAGTGTGACATACATTTGGGAGTTTGGGCATTGAAGGTATGTACAAAATGAAAAAAGGAAGAAAAGAAAATATCAGTATGTGGTCTTTCTTTGAAATCGCACCAAGAGAAAAAAACATGTACAATGTGAGTTTAATACACAACGGTCAATATATAATACGGCTTTGTCAATTTACCAACTTCAAACATATTTCAAGCACATCAAATTACCTGTGTTCATTAAGACAACTGTGTACGTAAACTACATGTCTACACTGTACTATATGTACAATGTACGGGTACATATGTACCCGGTACGTGTATACACCTTTCTCACTCTACATTTCTCACTTACCAACATTTACATGTAAACTAATTTTTTTTCTTTAATCTTTCTAGAAACCCTAGTTTTTTGTTCTCCCCCCTCCATTCTTTGTACACACACAGTAGTACCATACTTCAACACATTCGAATATCGATGCCATGCACATGGCTAGTACATGTACGGTACATACGTACATGTTCATCTTTTCAAACCATGGACGAAAAATACCAGAGAACAAAATTGAACAGTATCGTCCACGATTCCCAGCACACGTCCGTGATTGGGGTCGTGTACAAAACCTACGGGAGTCTTCCTAAAATGTTAGGGTACAAACAAAAGAGGGACAACAGGATGTCCACGATTGACGGCGAACACACATTTCCATGTGCATAGACCATATACATTGTGTGTAGACCATACATGTACAGATCATAGAGCTTTGTACAATAGCTCGCACAAAGTTGTTTCACTGAAAGGGGCCTTTTGAATGCACAGTGAACCAGTGACCACCTTCCCTGAATTCACCCATAGACACTTCTGGGGCAAACCCATGTGGCCCCCTTCAATGGAGAAACCATTGTGCATGCTACTGTACGAAGCAAAATGCCCCTGTGATGGATTGTCTATTAACAATAGCTAGCACGATGCTTTCGCCACTAAAAGGGGTCTTCGTGATAGAACTGATAGCCTGAATTGATTGGTCTATGCCTGCTGAACCAAATCCATCAAATGCTACTCTCCAGCAAAATCAAATGCTGGATTGCGCAAAGTTCGGGAGGCTGAGATTAAGGTTCAAATCAGATAAAACTGGGAGAGCTGGGAGAACGTGTGACGTTTTGGAAACTTGGAAACCAAAACGGCAAACTTGGAACAAGAAACTCTGGAGAGCCGGCCCTAAAGAGATGCTCCAAGGAATGAGCTGCATGTACACTGTACATGTACTAAATCTGCACAGCATGAAAGTGCTACATGTACATGTACGTAACACGCAACAAGGAACACTCGGAACTTCATAACATGAACGGTACACAAATACACAGCTTTGTTTATACACGATCATGAACTAGAAAGCTGACATTTCATACATTCTATACAAATGCACATATAACATCCAGACAACGCAAAACCATTCCACTCTACATAAGTGCATTCTCGCTTATATCCAGCCCAACATCCCAAAATCCCTCCAAAACAAGTTTTCATTCTGACTGAAAAGTCACAAAATAAAAGAGAATTCAAAACGGCACAGAACTTTCTGCAAAGTGCTTGGATTCTCAAGTACACAAACAAGGAAAGTTACAAGTCAAAAGAAACACAGTGAAATCAACAGAGCCAGGGAAACATTACATGCAGTGATGAGTTCTTATAAATTAAGCATTTTTACCTGCCCAAAAATGCCCTCTGGGTACTGTTTGTATTTTGAATTAATACTGCCGCATGTTTTTCTCGGCTATCTCACAATAGTGGACATTATGTTATTAAAATTGGGTCGGTGAAGGCAAAAGCCTGCTAAAACAATTTGGATGTACAACATTTTCATTTCAAAAGTGAAAGTAGCTTGGAATTACAGTTGGTGCTTAGTCAAAAAAACAAACTCACTTTTTGTCGTTAGACATGGAAATATGACAGGGAACAAGTAAATGTACACACAGGGACATAGGGATCAGTTATGTGGACAATGTGTGAGTGCAACATAAACATGGAAAAAAAGTTGTTGTAACTATGAATCATTTCAGCGGCTCTCTCAAGACCCAAGACAATAGTTAAAGGGGCATTCAGGTGGCACTTTGTCATACATGAAGGTACTACAATTTCAATGGCAACTGATGATCACAAAAAAATTGGTTTTTTTTTTAGTTTTAGTGCTGAAGATTATAGTGCTTGAAATCATCAATTAAATAACCTACAAAATGTAAGTGGATGGCTTTATGTAGCATGCGGTATGCCTCTTAAATGTGGCCAGTCTTTACTTATTTCTCTGGTCATTATTTAATTAATTAATAAAAGGACAGATATATGTTAATGAAAGAAGTCGATAATTGGATGCAATACTCATATTGTGAAACCAACCACAAAAACAACTGATTTTTAACCAAATGCCAAACAACCGCGACAGGCATTCATTCTGTCCCTTCTAAAAAGAAATTCCCTCACGATAGCAAAGGAAAAGAGACAGAATGGGGAACCCAAAAGATGAATATTTTAAAATACATGCAGCAAGCTTCACCACACAAACACAATTCACTTGATGACATTGTTAGTTCAACATCCAACTCACTGATTTACATAAATATACACTCCAATACTCTGCCACTGGATTTTTGCTAGGGGGTAGCACCCCCCTTGGCAGAAGTGATATACGATGAACTAAGATCAAATCACCTGTCTCTCTTTCTCTTGTGTGACTTCTTCTTCTTCTCCTTGCGCACGGGGGAGGTACTCTCGGATCTGTTATGGGAAAAGTGGCAACATATGAGCTGGCCGAAACCAAAAAAATAACTGAAGTCCGCCAAAAACATCAACAAGTAAAACCTAGACTAACAAAATGGGCACAGTCATAAAAGTTTCATTTTCAAATTACTGTAACATTCCCATATGTGAATTTACCCAAAAAACAACAACATAAAGAAACCACCAAAAAATAGAGATATTCTGAGTCCCGATACAGAATTTTATTCATTGAAAGTAGATACGTGTATGTTGACTTTCTCACACAACTCATTAGTTTGGGAATAAATGAATTGCAGAACATTATTTGACATGTGCTGGTGTGACTAGCAACAAACACTGCCAATGATGTTTTCGTAGAAGTGATGTACATGTATGCACTCAGTGATTTTTAAGTCCCTACACCTGTCAGCTTTGCTACATTTTCAATCAATCATCACACCCGGACTCTATTTTCTGTGATACTTAATCTAAACCCAATATATTCTGCCTGTTCGCTTTCATATTTTTTCTAGACTTTTTGTTTTTCTGGGCTCTTTTGACCAGTGTTGTACTTGAATCCATCACAAGTCCTGGCCCGCAACTCCCTGCAAGTTCATCACAAGTCCTCCAGTCCCAAGTCAACTCACAAGCTATTCAAATGAACTTTGACAAAGGCATTCCTTTGCTATTGTTCATCCACTGTTACTTGTTGACTGGACTTGTGACTGGACTATAGACATATAATAAAACCTAGACACGACATTTGCTATTGCGCCTGTGAGCAAAATTCTAAGCGTATAAAATAATGTTAATTACGCAAACGCTCATTATTGGCGTGACGCGATCTTGCGCGACGCGTCACGCCCATGAGAGCGGTCTCACTGCGCGCATTATTTAGAATCGTTTGGTCCCGCACGCATATGTGGGGAAAAAAAACAACTAAGTGGTGCACGAGTGCGTTGGCGCCGCTGGCCTGAACGTACGTGGGTATACGTATGAGGTATGCGCGTAACGTAAATGGAAGCCACACGATAATTCGCACGTCGCGCCAGGCCGCGTGACGCAGCCCATTTTGCTCGCAGAATTCACAACATAAAAACAGATAATGTCGTGTCTAGGTTTTATTATATGGCTATGGGCTGGACTTGTGATGGACTCAACTACAGCACTGCTTTCAACTGGCACAAAATGGCCGATAAGGAGACTGACTAAGTTCCTGTCACATGTCTCGCAAATCATTGTTATTATTTTTTTCCATTGCTTCGCATGCACCCAAAACCTGTTTTACCTAGGAATCAGCATGCAAGCTCCATTCAGAGCAAAACCAAAGGGACAAATTTGGTTCTCATGGAATGATTTCTAGTCCATTCAGGAAGGGAACAAACTTTTAGCTCGTCCATTCCTAATGACAAACAGGTATAAAAATTTGACTTGAAACAAGAAACCCACAACTGCCGTATGGTTTAACCATGAACCATGCTTTAACTCAAGTTGCATGAGTCTCAGCATGAACAGTACCATAGATGGTACTAAAAGACCACTCATGGCAGCTGTGTGTGTGAGGGAAAAACGTGCGTAAATTTTATTCCGAATGTGCGCAAACCCATAGCAGCAGTAGTGCATGCAAGATTCTGCCTATAACTCTTTCTTTGTCAACGTTGAGGGGGAACTTGTGCATTAAGGTTCATTGCCTCAACCATCAGATACAATGTAGGAACACGTAACACAAGTTTTGGGGTACTCAGGTACAGGAGTATATACTGTCAAAAAAAATCATAACCATCGGGGAAACACTTTGAAAGTGACTAGTCTTTGCATCAGCCCTGCTTGGACCAGCTACATGTTCATGGACAGGCAGGATTGATTGTCCTGGCGCTGTACCAGTCAGCAGTGTGAAAGAATAATGTTATTCTGCGACACCCGAGCTCGACCTCCGAACCATTCTCTAATTAATTTGCTAGGGGGCCAATTTCCAGACACGGATCAAATTCAAGCACGACTCTAACAAATTGGAAAAATGGGGAGTAATCTGTAATCCCCATAAAGGGGACCCAGGGCTAATTTTCTGAGCGCTGATTTTTATGTCTGATATCGCTACAGCTACACTGTGTAAGTAGATGTCACGCCCCAACTACACCAACGTCCCAACTATAGTTGGGACTATACAGGGTGGATAAAAAAAACACCAAAACCGAGATATTATTGCTAATTGGAACAGAAGTAGGGCACATGTGAATCAAAGGGAGATATCATCTGTTACAGTTGAATCTCCTCTTTAAAATGACACCCTGATCATGTCCTTACATTCACGGTTGACTGAGCAGTGACCAATTTTATGAAAGGATTTATTTAGAGACTTGCGCCACTTTTCATGGTGAAATCTCTCTTTTTTTCCCACCTGTCTTGATTGGCAACCATGGCCTTTCACTCTGTGACAATTGACACAACAAAAACCACAATTGAAAAGCTACGCAAGTCTCTAAATAGACCCTTTCATAAATTGGTCACTGCTCAGTCAACCGCGAATGTAATGACATGATCAGGGTGTCATTTTAAAGAGGAGATTCAACCCTAACAGAAGATATCATTTTTTGATTCACATGTGCCCTACTTCTGTTCCAATTAGCAATAATATCTCGGTTTCGTTTTTTTTTTATCCACCATGTGTAGTTGGGATGAGACTTCCTTAACTATAATTGGGATGGTCCCAACTATATTTGGGTCCATTGCGATACATGTAGTTGGGGTGTGGCATATGCAATGTACATGTATGATGAGTATAACAAAACATGTTTGGTTCTCCTAAAAATGGTAAGGAGTGCATATTCTACAAACAAACAAATCTACATGTAGGTATGTGTCAAACTCGTGGATATTTGGTAGTAAATACCCGGTAGCAAACAAACCTTTTATTTTATCTACACTGATGCAGAACATACAAGTTCTGTACATGTACATGTACATTTATGTTCTGCAAAAGAATAGCAGAATGTACATGGACTAAGGGCAAAGCAATTGGCTCTGGGTACAAGACTTCAAGATGCACTGGCGTAGTCCCTTCTCTGGAATGGTTCCTTTTTATGTGATTTTTTTTTTTTACAATTTCATCATTAAAAATCCTGTTGGTTTCCTGAAATATTTTTCATTCTTCAATATTTAAATGCTCCAAAATACATTGCCTCCTCAAGATTTTTCACAGGTGATATTTTCAAAGTGACCTGTGGCACGTGAGAAAAACGATGGTACGATTCGGTTTAATGGAATGTTGACTTTTCATCTGTTACAAAACAGCCTGGGGTAGAACTTGACCTGATAAAGCCCCTTCATCCCCTGCGTGCAACCCAACTCCAAACCACACACAACAAACAACTTATATGCTTACTTAGATTTTTTTTTTCGTTCATGAAATCGACATCTTGTTGACACAAGCATACATTACCTGTCAAATTCTCCGTTTTTCCTTTTTTTGCTGGCAAAGTGCAAAACAAGTAATAAACCAAGAGAAGTTAATTTAAAGTGGTACATACGTAAGTTTAGCACTGCTGAAGTTAAGAAAAAAAATAATAATAACCACAGGTTCAAAAAATAAATTATGAAATTGGAACAAGAACTGAAATTTCTTCGATGGCCGAATATTATTACATGTTTGGGCCAGTAAACAAAAACTGGGTCATAAATTAAATTTGACAAAGAAATTAGGTCTTCTCTTTAACTGAAAGAGCCTTTATGGCTAATTAAGGGAATTACGTTGATTGAGGCAAATCCGAGCTTATAAGACTTCTATAATGAAAGGTAGTTATTAAAAATATAATCATTTAAATTTTGTTTTTAGCAAATTAGATGAGAAAAAACCATAAAACATCAAAACACCCCCCCCCAAAAAAAACAGCTCCAAATTTCATGTCACTGCTACAAGCTTCTGCCAATTATAGCAGACAAGTCCGCACTTACAATTCATGTGTCACACAAATTAGCGCTGAATTTTAGCATGTGGCTTGTGTACGTAACGGTAAATGTATGTCTGAAAACTTAGCAGTCAGTGATTACGGAATTTCTGTGCAAGTGATATG
The DNA here is from genome assembly GCA_029964075.1 of Patiria pectinifera. Taxonomy (NCBI): domain Eukaryota; kingdom Metazoa; phylum Echinodermata; class Asteroidea; order Valvatida; family Asterinidae; genus Patiria; species Patiria pectinifera. The sequence continues at coordinate 20,681,699 of CM057147.1, read as the reverse complement.
AGCACGCAAAAAATGTTTATCACAACTAGCAGAGCCATGAAATTTGTGCACTGATCTTCTGCACACACAAAAATATCTTGGTCAAGGTCCAACTTCTGCACCCATGCTGCAACCGTGAGCAATCATACATTCTCTCACTCACTGGCAGCAGGCTGAAGAAAAGGGCACTTCCCTTTACCATACGACACAAAAAAATCAATTAATTTTCTATCTTGATTTGATTGCTGGTAGCTATAATGGCCAGTGCCCATTGCGGAGCAGAGGGACGGCCTTAATGACTAACGATCCTTGGCCTGTGATTGATTAACGAGCAGTACGTGATGATTAAGTGAATCTTAATGGGGGACCACACGGACGAAAATAGGGACTAGAGAAAGCAAAACAGATACTTCTCATAAACGAGGAAAATATTTAAGCACTCTTGGACTTTGAGTTGTGCTTTACAACGCATACAGCTGCGTGCCTGGGTTTGCACAGCATTAAGCAACATACAGGGTCTAATTAATCTGAAAAGTGAACACAGGAATTAGAAACGGTTGATTATGTTAAAATGATTGGGTAGAGTTTTTTTTTTGGGGGGGTGGGGGTGTTTTGAGGGGGGGGGGGAATTTCAGCGTCAGATGTACATCTACCGGTACTGCACCGTTTGGTGGGCATTTTTCATACAGGTTAAGAACAATTGGCATCTCCAAGACCAAGATATTTGTGATTTGTTTTCCTCCTTCAAACCTAAGGATAAAACTTTGCACCAAAACCTTGCAAACTGTTATTAGGCTCTCTAAATACACTAAGCAATGAGAAAACATGTTTCAAGGATTCAACAAGATGTTCGGAGTGATGCAAATGGGGATGGAATTTTTTTTCCCCAGATGGATTATTAAGTTAGGTAATGGATGAAAAAAAAAAACTGAGCAGATGCAAGAAAAGGCATTTGTGACATTGTTTGTCCTTGTAGCAGACTTTCATTAGGTTTTTCCACAGCTTGCAGGCTTTCAGGGCTGAATTTTTTTTCAGTCGTTTTTATGGACCTTGGACTTAAAACTGTTTGAATCATTTTATCCTTTTTATTTACTGCCATATATATTTGAAGACCTAAACACTAAAAGCATTAGCACTAAAATGGCGTCAATGTTGACTGCTCAATTTATCACAAGCAGAAATTTCACACTATCAAATAAACAAGCCAAGGCTACTCAAAGCATACACAGCACATATTTCAAAACTTTCTTTCTCATACTGCTGGTTCCTTGCCAAAACTTCTCACTAGTCTTGATTCGAGGCTCCAGTGTGATGCTGTGTACGAATCACTGGCTACGGCTGGAAAGAACACGCACACCTATGGAAACCACTGGCTAGCGGCTGCAGCCTCTTCTCCATAGACTCATGTGTTATTTCTAGCCATAGTGAAGTGATTCGGACACGGACTGATGTTGTTGTTCAATTTGGTTTCTTGCACACTTATGGCTTCTGACTACTACCAATAGCGCCCCTTTGACAAAGACATTGACAGGGGCTCAGTTGGTAAAGCACCGGAACAGCAATCCAGAGGTTCAGACCCCGCTCCGGTCAATTTCTTTGTTCAACTTTTTAAATTATTATAATGCACCTAGTGAGTATCCCTTGGTGGTAAATTTTAAAAAGTTTTGGATTTTGGCAGATTCAGGAAGCAGTTAAGAAAAGCATTTCCTAAGAAACCTTCCTGAATCCATCAAAATCCTTAACTGTGCAAAAAACCAGTGAAACATTCTTTGTAACAGCCAATCGGCATCAAGCCCCATGTAAAGTGGCTGGACTCCACTTTCCATACTTCCCACAAAATCCTTCATAACCTACCGTTGGATTTTGAAAGATCAGGGAGGAGAAGGGTTTATGCAGGTTAATCATAGATTTAAGGTAATTTGACATTTAACATTTGAAACAATATATAATTAAATGTATCTGGTCTCAATCCTAAAAATGTCTGCATGTACATCATCATTTAAACATGAAAATGTACTTCGGATATCCTACGTGTGGAAACCTACCGGCTGCGATGGCGCCCAGATCGTTTCTTCTTGTGCTTGGTCGGGGGTGGCGACGTGCTTGGCTCACGCAAGATACTGTCAAAGTAAATGAGAGAAACAAAAATCTACAGGTGGAACCTTGTTCATCAAAAGCCCCAACAAGCAAAACAGCATTTGATTGACATGTACTGGTTAGTCAGAAAATAAAGAACACATACTTGTCTCAAGGAAACTCAAGGAAAAGTCACAAACGTAAGACGTCATATAATTAGTGACTCCCTGGGGAGTCAGGGAGTCCGTCAGTTAGCCAGTCAGTCTGTCACTGACTCAGTTTAATAGTCAGAAAACTATAGGCAAGCCCTTCAGGTCCAGCAAAAATTTGATGAAATTTCACATGTATTTCCATCACAAAGTTATGTAATATTGTTTCCTGATACTGGTACCATCCTACTAAAATTACACCCTAATGCCGATCAATACCTCTCACACAAGAAAATTTTAAGCAAAACAAATTTAATGACTTGAACAATTCCAGCTGCACTGCAACATTTGTCTTGATCCTAATGAATTCAATTCATTATTTCCATACACTTGATGCATGACCTAGGGTTTTTATACAATGTACAAGGCAAAAACAAATACACGTATCGGAATTCACAAGAAATGCCTCTGGAAATGTGGTTTTCCTCCAGTGTTTAATAATTGCACTCAAGTCAATCTGTTTGGACAAGGCCAAACGCCTGCGAGCAAAAGCATTTTGGCGGGAAAAGTGACAAGTCTGAATTGGATTAATTCAATTTCGAGTCCCGGTTGCCAGGGCAACTAATAGGTTTGTTTCCAGAGCCCACAGCGCCTGTCTGCTCAGGCTTTTTCTTATTTCAGAGACAGGATTGTTTTCTAACAGGGCTCGAGGAGAAAGTTTCTGATTGGAAATCTCTTAACAAAACAAGTACCTGAGAAAATTAGTCTAGGTTGCATGTAGTTTTTCTATTTGAACATTTTTCAAACAAATGCTTTCAGAAGTGTGCGGGTATTTGCAGATATGGACTTGTACATACACGTAAATGCGTGTACAACTCAAGCATACGTGATATCATAAAAGCTGTTTACACTTGTACATGTATTTCAAAACCCAGTGATTTCCACGCCTTTGTATCACTGTTGGTTTAGGATGAATAATCTCTTTAACCACAACCCTCCCGTGATTTTTGGTTTGCAATGGTTCTGGCAGGATCAAAAAATAGTACTTGTTTTAGGTATTTATGCATACGGGAAAAAAAGGATATAAATTCTCGCCACAAGGCAGTACATTCATGGACTGTTTGGAAGTAGTCGTAATCAAAAAATTAGTCGTTCTGACTTCATATCCCAGTGAGGCCTTTTCACATACTTTTTTCTTTTCATTTAAATAACATTGTTAGTGAGGAAGAAACATTTCTCACAACAAATAAAACTTAGCCAGGTTTGTGTAGTCAAGAACAAGGCATTAGATACATGTGTAAAGATGTAATGGACCAATCAGAACATGGGGAACCTGATCCATTTGGGAAAAACAAATTCTCAACCCTCCCAGATCCTTAAACTAAAGGTACAACATTTGCTTTTGCTGTGATTATTTAGAAATGGATGGATTCGGAGGATAATATTTTATAGCAAATATTGTTACACTGACCTGTTTAAAGTTTTGTGTTCATAGACATTGGATGCTGGAAAAACCAAGGGAAAAAAAATACCGTACTTCAGACGAAACGGAGCAATTTATAGACGTCTGGGAATTGTCAGGTCAGAGAACCAGACTAACTGGCTTGTATCCATTCACGGATGTGTCACTGATTGCAAACAAAATGTGGACTTATTAAAATTGGCAAATTGGGGGCAGTTTTTGACAAAAGCTAGGTTTTGGCACAATGATGGTTGGACGACCATTATTGGAAATTGACACAAAAATTCCACTTTTCTAGAAAATGACAGCACACCAGGTGTCATGATGAGACTATTATTCACTTACAGCCATGTACACGCATGTAAGGTACCAGTATTTCATACAAATTTGGTAGTTTCATTTGTTTGATGTTTGCAAAAGTTGTACAAAATATGACCTTTAAAATCCACTGGTCATGGGGTTTTGGTTTGGGCAATGTCAGGATTAAAGTACGTACCAGTAGGCTACAATTTACGTGTATTCAATACGTGTGCGTAATGAACTGTGCACTGAAATATTCTTGATATATTCAGTTTTTCGAAGTACCAACATAGAAAGTAATTGGCATACTTCATGTCATGTACATGGATGTAATCTGTCAACAGCATTCTTCATACTTAAGTACCGGTACATGATCAAGTATGCACTGATATTAGGACGTTAGTCACGACTCACGGTTTTCCCCCCACAACCAAAATCGGAGAACACGTAGTACAGACAAGAAAGCACCATGAACACTTTCGCAGTGTTGGAATGATCGAGCAGCTAATCTTCTCCGACCGAACCGGCTTTGATTCGTCCTGATTAAAAAAAAGACGCCAAAATTGAGCAGAGCGAGAAGCTAATACCTCACAGCTGAGGGATTAGGGTTGGAGGTGGCAGGAAGCTTGTCAGCAGAGTACCGTACGTGGGATGGCGTGCAGGAGGATAAATGATGACAATCATTGATCATCGGCTAAGGATAGCATTACTTATTTGCTTGAGCTTTCGTGTTATGCCCAAGCAGTTTAAATTAAAAAGGGATCAACTACGTGTGTGTCAATGGTATGTACATGTACTTCTGGGCAGAAACCAATGTTATCCCCTGTTTTTGACTTTTAAAGATTATTAAAACCCTCCTGTGCTCAGTGACAATTTGTAGAGTTTTACCCTACATGTCAAAAACTATCGGGTGACAGATTTTACCAAATCTGCAAACTACCCTCATTTTGGTACAATTGACCATTTTAAATTGGCTGCTACACAAGCTGTACCTGTATTAGTGGTCACACTGTCTGCCAAACCACTGAAAAAGGCTCTGACAGTTCTACAGTTGAATCCATAGGGATTTGTGGCAGTTTGAGAGCAGCCTGTACAAAAACTGTCAAGAGCAGTGGGGGTTAGAGTTTTTGACAGTTTGTGATAGTTATACATGTACATGTAAGTACAGGAGGGTTAAACCAGTAAATGCAGCTTTTTCCTTGTGGAATTCTCTTCCTCAACAGTTCATACTGTAATTCTTGCGAATGCGAAGCGAATTTAACGTCACAAAACATTTGCTGCCAAATTTGAAAGAGTTGACATAAATGCATTCAACTTTTGTGAATTTGCAGCAGGATACACATTTCCTGATACACATTTCGCATTCGCGTTCACTTTTGCGCCGAGTATGAACCGGCCTTATTAACAGTGGCAGAGCTAGTACCAAACGCAACCCTGCTACATGTGCATCCTCCAAATCTTCTTAAAAAAATTGGGGGTACTTGGATCGTTAGGGTAAAAAAAAAATCAGAAGCCAAACACTTTATTTTTTACTTTATAGACAAAAAAAAGCTCAGGTTACATGACCTGCATGTTAGTTTTCATCTGAGAGAAATGTCACGCCTATACGATGATGAATATTTCAATTATGCCTTTGTCGTGGCAATCGGCTTTTGTCGGTCATGCCCCGTCGATTCCACAAATCAAGACTTGGGCGCATTGCCAATCAGAAGATAGCATTAAAAAAAAAAAAATCTTCTAGATTTTGAGAGGCTGTAAATTGCAGAAAACTGCCGTCCCCGAGAGATTCCTTGCTTAATCAAGTCGGTATCATGACCCATCAAAGCCACAAGGACAAGTGGATCTATAATCACTGCTGTACACAAAGGTCCGTAATTAAGGCAACACCTCCGCGCTATGTTTCTTTTCCACTAAGGATGATTAAGGATTTAGTATGTTTGCCAGGCTTTCAAGGATGCTCGTTTGTCACCTCGCGTCAAATGGATGTTGACGCGGTTTTATTGCAAGCCATATTTATCTTTAGACCTTCAAGCTTGCTTGGACCATCGAGCTTGGACGAGCTGTCAAAATTAATAAATCAACATGGAGATTAAGTCTTTTCTAAAAGCTCTCTCATTGAGATGGATAATTTTCTAAAGATGAAATTCATCCTTTCAATTTATGAATATTTTATCAAAAAACGGAGGATGCATTGTGGATAAATTATATTAGAGTTTGTCTCCTTGGAGACAGTTTTTAATAGAATATGAAAAACACATACATGTACAATGTACTCTTCTCAAACATAAAAACAACTTTGTTGGAATTTCTAATTACTTCACAGAAATACTTTCCCTACACAATTTTCACAATGTACCTCCATACAAAGTTCAACAAAATGTCTCTTAACGTGTACTAAATGTAAAATGTGATGTATTACTTTACTTCAAATAATTTACAAAGTAATGAAAAACTTAAACAAAAAGTACATATTGCCCACATTTTAGCATGGTCAAAGCAAGACAGTTGACAAATACACCAGACCAGTAAGCGCGTAGTCCTTTTGGGACTGAAGATTGAAAATCACACTAGCCAAACAAGTTGGTCAGACTCCCGGCTCTGTTATGACAGCCAAGTCAATGACTATATCGCTATCGTCAGTCAGTAACAGGCTCACTTGTCCAATAAGGTTTTGGCCGGGACAGCCCGATATCACTATCGTCAGTCAGTAACCGGCTCACTTGTCCAATTAGGTTTTGGCCTGGATGGCCCGAGGGGGCCTCAAACCACTTGTCTTTGCCTTCTTGTGCACACACACACACAAACGGGTCCTGTGTGCCTTGTGTGTTGTGACCGATAATCATCATGTTCATCAAGTCTGTTGGTCACGGCGTTTCAGAGGATTAACCGGCCGTCGTGAAACTTGTTCAATTTGGCAAATGCGGGGGAGGGGGGTAGGGGCCAAAAGGCCAGAGGTTTATTGATTAAAATCCCAGTTGAAACATCAAGTGTATCAATAATATTTTTGAAGGCACGTTTGAATGGATGGAGTTGTACTGTATATTTGTTTCCATTGCCTTATAGATACCAATGGGGCAAAATTAGAACCGGACACCGGACTTTTTTGAAATGTTTCCAATATTTGTCAAAGACAAAAACAGATGTGCTGAAATAAATATTAAACTGAAAAACTTCTCCAATTTTAAAATTTGTGGTGGGGGTCATGTGCTCCTTTCCATCCACTTCTCAATCCTAATCCAACCTCACAATTTCTTACAAACTAACAATGAATACACTTCTAATACCTTACTCAAGTCTATTAATCAGTTTGTCAGCCTGAATGAAAACAATCAAGCTCTGTTGACCGGACGTCCGCGACAGCATGGATTAGTTTGCAATTAACCGGCCAAATCGCGCAGTCAAGTGGCTGCAATAACGGCTCGTTAAGCGGCCCAAACGGAAGGGAAACGATAAATCAATTCCGTCAAGAGTGCAAGATCCAATAAAACGGAGGACACACTGCAACAGTTGTACTTACAATGGTAACGCTCAGTTATTGTATACATACAAGTAGTTGCTAAAATGTATGTACCGGTATGTGCTCAGCAATAGTGTACTGCTGAGTATGTAAATGACAAAAGTGAAAACCTCACGTTCTTACAAGTAAGACACTCTCAAAGCTGACATCCCGTCTATCCACTAACAGCAATGTCCAAACGTTGCTAGTCAAATGATGGTCAGAACGTTGTCTCGAAAAGTCTCGGTCCTGGCTCCCTGCTATGCATTGTGATGCATGCTATTACTGGTAACCAGAGATGCGACTCATTTCGGTAGGCTGGTCCTGAAGAGTCATCTAGCCTAGTCCAAGTATAGTTCACTAGCAGGGATAAATTGAGCTAAGAAATTACTCTGTATAGATCTCACTTGAACTTTGTTTGTATGTTTGTAATTATTCAGCAATTGGCCGGGAAAGCCCACCAAAGTCCCTCGACTCATTTCCAGCGGGGTCCCTTGGTAGAAGATGTGGAAGGAAATTACAGTTTTAGTGGTAGGGAGAAAACCCCAGAATGATATTCTAGGGAAAACCCACGGAATCAGGTATACGGCAGGGACTGAAAACCCAATCCACATGTTGACCCAGGCGGGATTCAAACCCGAGTCACGGTGGTGGAAGGCGAGGAAAGTACTGCTACGCCAACTTGCTCTAAAATGTCAATTTTCTTCAACACTCGGTGTTGGAGACCAAAGGAAGCGGGAAAACTGGGATGCAAATTAAAGCTACCGTATAGTCCATCATTTGCAGCCATCCGAAAAAGTAACTGGCGTATTATTGTTGAAAAACATACTTGGTTGAAAGATAGTAAGTGGACTAAACTCCCTGTGAAATTAATCTTTCTGGCAAGCTATCATTTTGAAGTAATCAACGAAGGCCTTTCACCGGTGCGTCTTAGAAGGTTTTCCAACGGTGCGTCTTAAGATGCACCGTAGGAAAATTTAAATTAGTAGTTCGTTTTGTTATTCGCGCAGGGTCGTGGCAATTGGCGCGACGGACACGCGCGCGCGCGGTTGCTATAATTCGTTGGATCAGTGCGCGACATCGCGTATAGCTGCAATTCAAAACAATTCAAAACACGATTCAGCAACTTTTGATTTGAAATTGAGATCCTAGAATGCTGTTTTTCTCGGAATACACAGCTGAAGCTGAGCTGAAACTTCATTAGGTTAGTTGTTCAGTATCCTTCATTAGATTTTGAACACTTTTGTTGCTTCAAACGAACAAAATGCACAAATTACAAATGATGGACTATATCTTTAACTAAAGATAAAGGTGGTGACATACCAACACTATTTCATTTATCCGTAAACCTACCAGCACTCACACAACTGCCCCGATCAATTAAAAGCTCTTATGTATGAAAATACCATACTCACAAGCATAAGACATGCACAAAATATCTTCTTCTTTTTTAAGAACAAAAAATCACGCACTAGCGATCAGTCAACACTCAAAGTTTTCCCCACGGCACCAACACACTTCTTGTGAAATAGAAGACAGGTCCCAGACTACAATTACATGGACATCCTCACACGCGACACCAGACTTCCTCTACACGTGCCTGCTGTGACGTGACATCAAACTTGTACAAACAGACACGAGGAAATAGAAAGCAACCCAGGCACACTGCAAAGATTACTGCGTTCTCAAATAGCTTCAAGATATGTGCGCACTGGAGCATTTTAATCAGGGTTCCATTGGTTGTGATTTAGGAAGTGAAAGTGCAAGTGTAGCGAACACGCTGACAATCAGATGCGCAGGGGTAAAAGTGTCTGCGATAAGTTAACAAACATACAAATTGATCTCACAATGTAAAACATTGTGCACCATGAATATACCGATGTGTTTTCTTAGTCTGAGCAAGACAAGTGCTTGAAATTACAAGAGAATTACCCACGCACTCCAACATTTCCAAAGAACATGTTGATGTACATGCCTGAGTGTTTCTGATACTAACCCCTGAAGGCATATGAGTATGGATGTCAGACAAAAATGACAGAATCTGCTGCAGTGACACTTTGATGTTCATCTGTGTGTCAAAATTACACAGGGATTGCCTGTGACGGGAACTCTGCATCATCTATAATACCTGGCTGCTTACACTTGTACCCCCCCCCCAGATCCATACATTTGGGGTTTGAGATCACTCCCCCAGATCCCTTTTTTCACAAAACTGATTCGTGACCACTGGATGGCTCAGAATCAATTTAAAAAACTAAAGGAAGTTACACACATCTATTGCGGTAACGCTTTGATGTCCGTCTCCATGTCAAATTACACGCAGATTGCCCACGACAGGAACTCCGCATCATCTAAAGTATCCAGCTACTTAACCATCTCCCAACCGAGCTCTCTGCCAGGGGACAAAGACCTCCTGAGATCAGCTTTAAAAAATTCCTTGTATGTCAGTTTTGTAGACTACATATTGGGGGAAAAGACTTACTCGTATTTCTTGGCCTGCATGGCGCGGGCTTCCGCTTCCCTGGCCCTGCGCTCCGAGTCAAAGGAGCTGCCGTCCACGTAGCCGTCTCCGATTCCAAACGCCTCCCTCAGCTTGGCGTTCTGTTTCTCCTTGGCCTCAGCGAGGTGGTGGGTCTCTGTCAGCCTGAAGTCAAAAAGATAAAGAAAACATTCCAAGGAAATGATGAGTAAAGTGTTAACTGTCATGCCTGTTTTTTTTGTTTTTTGTTTTTTTTTTATTGGGGTGTCTCATGATGCATTGACTTGATGGCACGATAGTAGGCCAGGGGTTTCTTTACCCAGAATAAAATAGAACAGGTTCTAAACTCAGAATTGGGAGGAAATAAACAACTCAAAGGCATTAGGGATTCAGCTCTCTCCTGTAACCAATTCTTGTTGCCCGAGAGTCCAGTCCTGAACACAGGCTAATTTACCCTGACATCATGGACACAGATCTCAAGCTCACCCCAAAATAAAAGCATTATGAAATCTGTTTTGAGTGGCAAAAATCCAATTTTTATGAACAATTGTACCTCAAGGAAATAGGTCTCGGGCTCACCCCAAAATATAAGCATTAGGCCTACACATTTGTTTTGAGTGGGAAAAGTCCAACTTTAAAAGAACATGATCAGTGTGTTTTTACAAGTCATGTGAAAAGTGAGTGATTATACCTCTAAACCCTAACAACCCCAACCCTTCAAAATCCAAAGTTCCGTATGTTTTGTTGGAATCTGTTGGAGTGAGTTCTGCACTAGTAAACTGATTCTGCTTTACATGGGGTCAGGCATACCACCATAATCAGAGTCCAACAGTTTGAGTGTTGAGTTTACCATTACGGTGTTGAATTTTGTAAGAGTGGGGACGACTCTTTGTAAATCACTCAAGGGGGTTAGGTTTAATGTACTTGTATAAGCAAATTTGGTACTACAGTCGATAAGTAGCTTTCATAGATGTTTTTACCTTAATTTGCCAGAATATTAAAATTGCAGATGAACAGAATCATAATTAGGGCAAAACCTAATTTGATTTGAGAATCATAACTTGTACATGTACATGACAAAATTATTCCAAAAAGGTACAGCACCATTTTTGTTGTTGAAAATACAGTTTTGGGCACAATCCCAAAGCTGCAGAAACTGGAACTCAAAAGAACCGTTCCATTACACAGCTTTTATTTAATTGACTTCTACTGGAATTTCAACTGACAAAGTCACAGCACATCACTCGTTAAAAAGTTGAAAATCGTTTTTTCTTGTCAACATCCGCAGCTCTCCTGGGATGCTCTCCAGAGCAGACGATCCATGTTGACAAATCGGTAAACCTCTAGAGAAGTGCATTACTTAATAGACACATGTAGGTATGGATCAAAAGTGACAAGCCCGAGATATTATGAGGACAGTTTGTTCCCGTAGATTACATTAACGGCACACAGTCAGTGAATGACATGTATGCACCGGTACACGTTGACGAGCGCAACTCAGAACAAATTTCAAAATGTGCTCATCACATACAGTATCCATTACAAACTCAAATCTCATTTTAGCTCCCAAGAGAGAGTGTCTATGACATACTTCCAGGCCAAATTTCATGGAGCCAGTAAGGAGTAAAGATTGGTTAGCAGGTTTATAAGTACAAAGCAGCTGACAACTATTCACAACTATGTAGTTTGCACGACGCTCTGCCTGAAAACATTTTTGATAAGGCCGAAGAAAAACATATTGTGTTACAAATGTTAACCAGACCTATCTGGATTTTTTTTTGGGGGGGGAGGGCAAATTGCCAACCTCAAATGTTTTGTTACCACATTTGGGCACAAATGTTAACAAAATATTTTTGAAAACAAAAATTCTTCCCTATGCAAGTTTGTGTGGGCGTGTTCATCTATTCAAACCATGGACGAAAAATTCCAGAGAACAAAAGAGAACAATATTGTCCACGATTCCCAGCATACGTCCACGATTGGGGTCGTGTACAAAACCTATGGGGGTCTTCCTAAAAAGTTAAGAGTACAAACAAAAGAGGGACGATAGGACGTCTACGATCGACGGTGTGAACGCGCTTGTCTGTGTGGGTGTGCGCAAGTGATCTTGCTATCCTTTATGACTGAGGACTTTGGACAAACAATAACCCCAAAGGTAGGCTTTCATATACAAACCGTTTGGGAGAAGTACAAACAATAGGAATGAAAGAGGGGAACAATAAGAGGTCCTCATAAGTATAGGATAACACAGCTGTGTGTGGCTGTGTTATGATTAATTGAACAATAAAACAGGTTAATTACACAGAATACCATTGAAGGTACCCTATTGGTAAACAAATTTAAAGCACACATGACTGACAGGAAAACATAAAGTTATAAAATATAATTATTTTCCTACCCACCTACCTGGATAATTTTTAGGGCAGTGCCAAAATTTGTTCCGACCTAGGTAAACATTTTCTGTGCATACATAGCGAGTTTCTGTGCTACCGGTAGCTAGCTCTGTGAAAATATCAACATGAACGATCCACTTTAACAGCAAGTACTTACATGTACGTGTGCGTAGAAGCTGAATATATCCGGGAAAAGGGTGGAAAAAAATCACGAAAAAAATCTCAAAGACAACTCCGGAAAGAAACATTGAAGAGCACTACATGTGAATGTACCGGTATGCCACACCATTCAGAAACTGTATCACCTCTTCTCTCATGCACGAACGGAGGGAAAACACGATTACTTCCGAAGAACGACGCTGAAGAAAAGACACTCGCATCGATTGCACCGCGGACCAAGTTCACACAGCTGCTACAGGCAAGGTCACTGCTTGGCTTACGAAAACCAACATCGTTGAGAAATGGGTCCAATACAGGTCCAATTAGGGGGGATAATTGGCCCAAATAATAAGGCCTCGGGGGTGGATTATTGCGGAGGTATACTTTTAGCGTTCAGAATTTGTGAAATCAACATTGATTTTTATTTTACTTACAACCAGGGCCCAATTTCATGGCTCTGCTAACAACGGCCTTCTGCGCTTACAATCACCATTCTGACATCGCTAGAGGAAAAGTTCTGCGCTAACCCTGTAGGCCTAAGCACAGAATTCTTAATAGTCAATACGGGATCATACACATGTCCATGGATACATGTTAGCCATTCTTGGCTTACCATAAGCAAGGAATTTCCTGCTACAGTACTGGTAAGTAGTGATTTTTTCGCTAACGGTAAGCAGAGCCTGAAATTAGGCCCAGTGCATGGATGTGCGCAAAATGTTTCTCACCATAAAGCGGCACCACAAAGTCTTTAATAAGACTTTAAGTCAATGACTAATTTGTGATGATGGTCTTGCCTATATGTAGAATGTGATAAAGCATGACACAGTTACACAAGAGAATTGCAAACATGAAAGACAATATCTTGAGAAGCCTGACATCTGTCACAACCTCTAAATTTGCACATCCAGTGCCTTCCCCGTGAGAGCTATGAGTAAACAAGGATGCTCAGTATGTGAAATAAAGCTATACTACAGTGAACATGTCCCTCAAGTATACAGTGTGGTCCCAAAAAAAAATTCAAGACTTGATCACTAGGGGTGTATTAACATTTGTTCAGACGCACATTTCTCAAAATTGTTAAAATTGTTTTAAGATATATTCCTAAACTACAAGATCTTGGTGGTATTTGTATGGTGAAAATGGCGTTAAAAATAAAAGTCATCGTTATCTCAGTTCATCTGTGCACTCAGTGCTGTTGTTTTGACCATATCTCATGGACTTGCGTTTAGACAAACTGGTTTTTGACCCATTTTGCAAAATAATGACCGCCATTTCTTAATTTAGGCTTTATTTCCAATGCCGTATTCACCATATGCCACCCAAGATCTTGTAGTTTGGGAATATCTTAAAACAATTTCAACATGTCTCCCCAGTTTTGACAAATGTGCGGCTGAAAAAGTGTAAACTTTGTTTGGGACCACCCTGTACACTTCATACAAGTACACATGTACTTGTATGCCCAACATATTAAAAACACAGTTTTACAACATACGTATTGAAATTAAATTGAAAAAAAAATTGAAGAAGAGCATGGACAGTACATTTTAAATCACTCAAAACATACATCAATGCAATCCAAGTTCAAAGCATAAAACTGTCATTTCACCAATTGTCTCAGATGACAACACGGTGGTAGACTTTTCTGTAAAAACAAGCGCAGATATATACCTGTAGCCTGTAGGGCAAGATAACTCTTGAGAGAAACACCGCCGTGCCGCAGTCCTGACCGCCGCCGATTGTCCGTCCAGGATTTAGGGAGGACTAGATAACTTACGCTGCTTAAGACCATACCACTAATTGGATTCAGAGCTCAGGCCGGCCCACACGCTAGCCGTACAATACTGGGCAACGCACGCCTTCTTCCAGATGCCGTCACTAAGTGCGTGTTAACATGTGTGCTTGCCGGCTTAGGGCTTAGGAATTTCTCTCTCTCTCTCTCTATCAGCAGAATTAGGCATTACTTGGGCACGGCATGAGGAGGATGGAACGGATGTGGCTTGGTAAGCCTATGATCATTCTGGTGCATGGTGAACTGAAAAAGGGCCATCTGCGAGCACTGCCTGCCAGAGGGTGTATTGGAACATCAGCTTCAATCCAGCTTTGACTCAAGGTTGTACTGTATCGGCTCTCACTTTGGGCATTCCAGCTCAATATCAGTCCATAGTCTGCTTCAGGAACATCAAATCCTACATTTATACTATGAGATCATCTGAAATTGATTTGGTTTGCTTCTTAAATGACTCCCAGGCAAGTGATGAAGCCCAGCCTCCAGATAGATCCTAGGTTTCGAAAACCCCTGTTGGCCATAGATGCAGTTGTGATTTTGAGTGTAATACTCTTGATCGTTGCAGGAGGCAACGTTTTCCTCTTCTTTTTCTTTTTACAATTTGTAAACATTTCAAGATTCTAACTCACTAGGCTGAGTGAACTACAAGATCCAAATTGCAGGTGAATACAAATATTTTAAGCTTTCCCTCAAGTGTCTGCATTGGTGGATTTTAAGTTTGATTTCAAAATCTTCCCACACAGATCCTGGAGAGAAGATAAGCTTTAGGCACAGCACACAAAACTCTTACACTACACATTTACAGGAACAAGTCCTTGCAAAGGACTTTTCCTGTAAATCTGTAGTACATTGTAAAGCTGTTCTGTTCATCTGTGCATGTACAAGTTTTAAGTTTCACTACAGGTAGTCTTTTCCCTGGTCCCAGAGGGGTCAGCCTATAGCAATTTTCTGCGGTAGCACCAGGTAAAATGCACTCACTCCAGGCTCCTTCGACCAATAGGAATACCAAAACGCGTGTGTGCCTCTTCTTTAAGAATACAGTCCTCTTTGCACCTGACTGACTGACAAATGTGAATTAGACTTGCTTAGGTCTCACCTTGGCCCAAAAGTTTCAAATAGGATTACCCTGCAAGGCCAATGAATGGGCTAAATCCGCCAAATGTGTAGGCAACTTGCAAGGAAAGACTTCTAGTGAAATAGCCATTCTGAATCGATTGAACAGAATTGTGCTCTCTGGGACTAGCTTTACTAGTTCCACAAGACAAGGATACCACCTCAGTGATATATGGCGACCACTCCTTCATGGTAGGTCCAATGGGTCTTCTCTACCCATGGACCCAGTGAGTAAAAGGCAGGACAGTTTAAGTGCTGATTCAGTTACTAAAGGTGAACAGTAAATTTCCTCCCCCCTCTTTTTTTCTTTTTCAGACTCCTCTCAATAGGTTTTGCACACCTTTTTTCTTCTACCCATACACGTCACGATGACGACGTCACATTAAAGGTGCATTTTTCAAATCCCTATATCTTCTGAAGTACAAGCCCGATTAGGTTGAAACTTTGCATGTGCATAGACGGGGATGTGTTATAGGTGAAAATTGAAGTGGTGTCATGATGACGTTGTCACATCACAGAATCATTTCAAACAGCCGAAACAGCTGTGTTTGCCAACGTGACAAACACATTTCTAGTTCCCCTTGAAGATGTTATTCTTCCAAATGGATGTTCCTCATCCTCCGCTCACGCAGCCCAGGCAAGGGACCTAATCCCACCCACTGACGGACGACGACTGCCGAATGCGGTGCAGTGCGACCCTCGCAGGCCGACGAAAGATGAAGCAGAAGAAAAATGAAAACAATATACTGCTGGGGG
Organism: Patiria pectinifera; assembly: GCA_029964075.1. Classification (NCBI taxonomy): domain Eukaryota; kingdom Metazoa; phylum Echinodermata; class Asteroidea; order Valvatida; family Asterinidae; genus Patiria; species Patiria pectinifera. Next base: position 20,665,551 of record CM057147.1, on the reverse strand, counting down.
AAGGGGGGCTAAAATGGCAGGTGGTATTAGCATCATTTAATCAAGGTAGAGAGATGGCAAGTTATTCAGGGGCGACCAGGGGTTGTCTGAGTACAGGAAGAGCTTAAGCGTACTGCGTGTCCAAGTCCCCCTGAATGCAAACTGCGGATGGACAGAGTCACATCTATGGCAATCTATTACACGATTACTCTTGCTCATGGTTACTTTTCAAGAAGTGTTTTATTTTGTTCCATCCTTGCAGTGATGGACCTAAGCCCCCCCCCCCCTTTGGGCCGTAAAAAGAGGAATCTCATGTAGAAAAACATCATGCCTGCTAAACACCCCCCCCTCCCACATCCAAACCTGGATCCGCCCCTGCCTTGTCTGTTCTCAAACTCACCAATTAAATGCAGCAAATGAAACTACTTTACTGAACTATACAGCGCGTCCCAAAATACCCACAACTTCTTTTTTAGTGAAAATACATGTAGAACAAATAAAAAACACATTAGGGCCTCTAAAATACCAACAATACAGGCAATCGTTTAAAAAATCTTTGCATTTCTAGGAGTTTACAAAAGGTCCAAGGTAAACATGAAACCTGAGCTTGAGACAGGGGGGATTTTCCAAACTTCTTGAAACAGGACAAAATATAGGCCTAAAGATACATTTATGAGGGGAACAAATCAAACACTAAGAGGATGCAGAGAAATTTACCGAGAGCCGAGGGGTTTCAGAGCCTACAACAATTTACAGTTGACTCTGACTCTGAGTGACCCACGCGAGATTACTACCAAACCTCCTGATTACTTTACGGCACGTGCATCCTCCTGTTATGTATCCACAGATGTTCTCAAGTTACCACATCATTACCGGTGTAGCCGCGGCCAAACCATAACATGAGATGGGAGAGAAATGACACAGGTTTTTACTAAGTTCTCTTGGGAACTGAGACGAAAATTGGACAGGGGTATAAGACATAAGCTGGGTAGATGCGAGAGGGTTCTCCGTTCCCAGGGGGAGCCGTCATGGATGATTGATCAGGAGACAGGATGAGAAGGGATATTAAATGGAAAAAAAAAATTCCAACCCTGTTGACATAAACTAAAGTTGTGCTTTGAGTTGTCCTGAGTTTACACCGTGAATCAACATACATTGCAGGAAATATGAGTTTGCTTGCACCTTGAAACTTATTCTTATTCTGTGAAAGATGCTGTTGATGTCGAGCACCTCATACATGTATGGTCAAGTGAAGGCACAACAGGTTTGTGTGACATTTAGTTGATCAATATTAGGTTTTGCCCTTCACCGACGTATAAACACTGTATACTCAGTGTGTTACCTCCCGAGTTAAAGTTGGAAAAACCACTCGGGTGGGACTCGAACCCACAACCTCCTGCTTTCTAGTGCAGAAGTCTTACCACTCGACCACCGAGCTTACGTGATCGGTTGGCCGGTTACCGCATTTAACTATTCTAGTTGTATGTGTTGGCAGTCACAACCCAAATCTGCTTCGGTCAAGTGGTGGAAGAAACCGGAGATTTCAAAATTCGGTTATCCCAACTGTTTTCAACCGAATGACTTTGATTTCACCAAAAGTTTCCATCCAGCTCACAGTCATGCCAACAAAAAGTAACAAGTAAGGTGCCGCATGAAATGCCCTCCCAATGACTGGGTATACATGTAGCTTGCAGGATTCAATGCCCACTGGGCCTTTACAAAAACATTCCAGAGCTGTAATGTTGAAAAGAATGGATGGGAACTCTCTGATATAAAGTTGAATGGGCAGGCTATTCATAGACCAAGAAGACCACAAAAAGAGCAAAATTGGGGGATGTTCCAGTTGTTTTCTTTAGCCCATGTTGTCACCAAAAAGGAAAGCTTAATTTTTTGCTAAGGTTGGTTTCAAATATTTGGTTTGAAATGCAATTCAAACGGAATTTTAAAAAAAATCTGGATCTAAATCAAGTTTGGTTGTCAGCCTTGTTGTTTACCGATGGTTGAACGTTTGGTGGCTTTGATTGGGGCATCAATTACGTGTGATTACCGCGCTACCCACGTTGCCAAAAGACTCACAATCCCAACAAGTTAATGATCACCAAAACGCGCCTCTAACGAAAAGTTGCAGTGCATACTTTGGCAAAACATGCTCAAAACAAGTACGTGCAGGTGGTGTATCATGTTCACATTGAAAAAAAAAAATGAGCAAAACACTTTTTCACTGCACTAGTTTTCTCCTAAATTAGAAAGGTTTTTAAGATTTATATATTTCAGGGCAATCCAGTCAGTAAAGAGTTTGCAGTAGTCTTAATCATTTTCACCTCCTTAATTTAATGAGAAATTCCAGTAAACAAAAACATTTACATTTTTTTTTAATATTCATCAAATATTTCCTGCCTTGGAGCTAACTGTCAACCGTATTCATTCATCTCAAATGCAACATAACCATGCGTTTACCAGCAGAATTTCTGGTAAAATATGAGCCTATCGATTGCATACAGACAATCAATAATTACCCCAACATTTATTATTACAAAAAAAAAGAATATTAATATTCCGGAGCTGCAAGGAATTCCATTTCGGCAGACCGTGGCTTCCTGGATGCATGCCCATCCATAAGATCAGCCGCTCCCACGACAACGGTGACAGAATATTGCTATTTGGTTTGTTTACGGCCGAGGCTAAATATTGATTCCAAATTTTTTTCTTTCCTCTTTGGGGACGGCAACCGTGCATTCCTGCATTCATCGTTTCTCTGTCCGAAAGGACGAAGCCTCGAGGGGGATGAAGTAGAGCGTGACTTATCACAAATAATGTTTCCTCTTGGTCCCCGGAGCCTGTGGGGTGGGGGATGGGGGGGTGTTGGGCGCTGGTTGTGTCTTTGATGGGCAGTGGGTGGGTGATGAGGTCTATGGGGAAAACGGTGTTGAATTTCTATTTACTCTATAAACTGTTGACACTCAACGAGCTGTTCGAAAGTGGAACACTGGATGCTTAGCCAGCAATTCTACTGATTGCCAATTTGCCGTTGTTAAGTGCAAAATGGCAGGACATACACGTTACATGTCACTTGAACACGTACAAATTTGTACAGCTTGGAAAATACTGTTGCCTTGCTCTTGCTTTGTCAGATTTATGGCCGAGTCTTCATACATGTATGGAGGCATTCTGAGGGGTACAACTCAAGTTTCTTCTATTTGTAACAAAAAGATCAATTACGGTACATGTACGGTGCATCTACATGTACATGTACTGTACATGTACATTGTACAATGTACTGTGACCTGGTGACAGATATACGGTACACGGACATGTGTAACAATTACAGACATGTACAATGTACTACATTGATTAAGAAAGAATGATGTACATCATACCTGTTGCAAGTTTGCACTGTACACCAACTTACTTTGAAGCAATGATGGAAGGCACAGTGGACCATTTGTACATGTAGTTTGTGATTTTTTTAATTTTATTTTTGAGCAACAAAAGTGTTCAAAAACTTAAGAAGGTTTCTTAACAACTAACCCTGATCAAGCTTTAGTTCTGTGACATTGAATTCTGTATATTCTAAGAAAACACTATTCTACATGTAGGATCTCGATTTCAATTAAAAAGTTGGCGAGTCATGTTTTGAATTGCGCCTGAAATCAGCGCCCGGGACATGTTCACATTCAGCCGATTGCAGCTACATGTATGTGAACCCAACAAATAATAGCAACCTACAACCAATCAGATGAGGAGGATTTATTCAGGTGTTGTATAAAACAAATAACAAATGGAATTCACATTCGTGCAATGGAAAGAATAATTTCATTCGGTCACATATAATTTCATTCGCCTCATGGAATGGAACATTCCATCTGTCACCTCATGAAATTATTCTTACCATTGCACTCATAAACAGTCATTATTTAGAATAATAACACGTACTTATTTTTATAATATTAACTGAGTAAAAAAGATTAGAGTGCGTAACTGATCTGTTATCACAAAAACTCCCTTTCCAAAAATGCCAAGAAATTGTAGCCAATGTATTACAATATCCATCAAAAACTGCTAGGCTCACAACAAATTTGTTCATTTCATTTTGGCACAAAATTGCAACATGCTTAAAACATAACCAAAGATGACCTACATGTACATGTACCGTGTACTATAAGTCAAGTTGACACGCTTATTAGATTTACAGGCAGGAAGTGAACACACATACATGCACATGAACATGTACATGTACATGTACGTCTTGCTACCCAGAACCTAGATTAATTAAATGCGGTTTACAGAGTGCACGTCTGGGGGGAGAACGATGAAGCGCAAAAAAACATGATCAATCATTTACGACATCTCACCGTACAGGGCCGAGAGAAAATGTCAATAGGGCAACCGTTAATTCCCGTGATTTGTGCAATGTCTTCTACAATAACTGGGTCTCCGGTTACTCAAGACGGTGTGATTGGTCAATGATTTACGGCCAAAATAACGAATAGACACTCTGCGAGACGGCCGTAAATTACACATCGATCGATGGCTCGGTATGAGGATGGCTGAAGGTGGCAAAAATGTCGGCACAGAAACCGTAAGCATGTGCCAACCCCCATTTCCAGGTACCCGATTAAAAAAACAACAAAGAAACCCAACCCCAAAATCCAAGTCTCGGAAACGTCTGTTCAGACTGTTCGTAAAGTTTCCGCACGATAATACTACAGCCTTCATTTGGTGAGTCAACGCAGCAATTCATGAGTGTACAGTCACTGTGAGCTTTTTTTTCAGTTGAAACTGCTACTTTCGCGAGCGTCATAAACGTGACATCTGTTTTGTTTTTCCATGTAGCTCGGTTTTCACTTGGAAAACTCCCCACAAATGACACTCAAAACCTTTCATTTCCATTGTCTGAGAAGTTACTACATGAAGTTACTACATGTAAGTAATCTGGAACTGGTTCCCAACATCAGCGGTTGGTACTCAGATACCAGGTTACGATGCACAGCCCTAATCACTACTGACTACTACTACCGGTACTAGCACTATTGTTCTGAACATACATTGTATACTACAACTTAATATTTTACTTTTTTGGTGCTAATATGACTTGAATTTGCAATTATCTGTCCATGGACTCTGGCAACTGCAGCAAACTATTCCACCGAGTACCAGTACATACACGTACGTATAAATGTGTGCTTCAAAAGCATTTACATGAAAGTGCAAATTGCAGAACAACTGCCGACCCATCCAAACTCATGTACAATGTAATTTGAAAATTTGAAACTTTGAAATCCTGTCATGTTCACGCAGCCTGGTGTAAACTGTAACTGGACAACAGACAGTTTCAAGCATAACTTTCCACACATTACAAAATACAATATATGAATTTTCCTTCCTTTGGGCCGATATTTTTGCCATTGGTATCTATTTGGAATCTTGCGTTTCTATACTGGCAAGGAATCAAATACAACGTTTTGTGTGAATGTGTTACCTGTGTTACCTACGTCATCATGTATCACTGTGTCATCGTGAGCCTCTTTGATTCAAGGTGTTCCACTGTGGCCTGGCAGGGCCAGCATTTTAATATGAAGATTTCTACTGTGAAGATGTCTACTGTACATACTGAAAAATTGGACTGGCTTGTGGTGACTTTTTTTCAAGTGTCCCTACAACACTTTTTGTCCCCCATATATACGCCAGCACACTAAAACTCTGGGGCAGCCACGGAGGCTCTGGATGTCTGGAGTAGGCCTATAATCACTGAAAGGCGTCCGAGGCAACTGTGACAGCTTGGTAACTTCGGAGTGTTAACTCGTCCAAAGTGACAGTGATGTATGAAGCGAAATTGAAATTCTGAAGTCCTTATTCCAAGAGGCTGATAAAAATCATTTTCCAATCAATGTGCACTAGGTTCTGATGGGTTCTGCTTTCTCGACGCACCAACAAATTGTTTTCGTCTTGTACATGTAAATCCCAAACTCGAGCGTTGCTCTGGAGACGAGATGCATCTCTCAGGGTTGAGATTGGGAGAAATTGAAAAATCTGCAAGAAGGTTTGAGGGTGACCGAGGGCCCCAGAGCAACATCTACAGGTCTACGGTATATAAATTTGCCTAAAGGCACCCCTTAAAATACTCATTTTCTTTGTTCTATGAACCTTTTTGGTAAAACCAACTTTTATGGTAGAACACCAGGAAGTCTGGATTTTAAAAGGGGTTCTTTAAAAATACTGAAATCAGAAAAAATCCTGACAAAAATGTCTGAAATCAGGGAAAATCTTGGCAAAAATGTTTGAAATCAGGAAACTTCCTGTCAAAAATCCTGACTGAAAATCTTGAAATCAGGACAAATACTGACCAAAAAAGATTCTGACATCAGGAAAAATCCTTACAAAAAATCATGAAAATAGGAAAAATCTTAAAATTTGGAAAATCCTGACAATAAAACCTGAAATCGGTGACAATCCTGACAACGAAATCCTGAAATAAGAAAAAATCCTGACAACAAAATTCTGACAAAATCTTTAGACCTACATACATATCAGGAAAAAGCCTGAAAATAAAATCCTGAAAACAGGACAAATTCTGACCAAACAAATCCTGACAAATAACACCCCTGAGGATTCTTTTAATAATGTGGGGTTGCTTAAACTCAGATCTATTTTCTAATATTAATTAAAAATACAGACATGTACATGTACATGTACAGGTACAGGTTGGTGAGTACGATACATCAGGCTCACTATGTACATGTACATGCATCACTAGTGACAATTCTGGGCCTGGGATTCAGATCAATTTGTGTCAAGTGGAGGGAAGCGGCGAGCTGTGATTAAATCTAAATTACAACCAACATGTGAAGTGGACAGGGGAGGACGATTATTGACAGAGAAAACAAGGATTTGCGGAAGCTACATGTGCATTGTACATGTGGGCTGGCTGATATTCAATTGAAATATGAAAACATGTTTGCATACACGTAGTACATGTAAGCTGCATTCACGGCATTAGGCAAACGTGAAGTACAATGTATCACGTTGGCACACATCGTGCCTGCCATTCAGCAAAATCGGTTGATTTCACTTAACTGAAACCTTCCCAATTCCTCCAAAATCATCTTTGCATTATGAAGGATTTTGAAGGATTTGGGGGCCTTTGAAGATCAAAGCACTGGAGGATTTTGCAGGATTGTAACATGATTGTGTAGGGATTTTGCAGGATTGTGTAGGGTGTAACAGGTTTTTGCCTCTGGAGGATAATGGAGGATCCAGGTTAGCAGGGCCCAACTGATGCTGGTTGAAATTGGAGGATTGAGGCTCTGGCTGGTTTTGCAATAAAAAATGATTTTGGAGGATTCAGGCTGTTACTTGCTAAATGCAAAGCACTGGAGGATTTTGATGGATTGAGGATGTAGCAGGATTTTGCCTCTGGAGGATAATGGAGGATCCAGGTTAGCAGGCCCCAACTGAGGCTGGATGAAATTGGAGAATTGAGGCTCTGGCTGGTTTTGCCCATTAAAAAAACCCTCCTCTTTCACCAAGTTAAAGGTAGAGCAGATCATTTTGTAATTGGTGCATTTTTTTTTCGTTTGAAGAAGCAAAAGTGCTCAAAATCTAGAGGGGTGTTGAAAAACTGATGAAGCATTAGCTCTGTGAATGCCGTATCTTTCGAGAAAACACAACATTCTGGGATATCGATTTCAATTCAAAAGCTGCCGAGTCATGAAACAATCCCGAAATCAGCATTCGGGACATGATTCTCATTCAGCCGATTGCTGCTACACGTGTACGTGATGTCACACACTGAACAAATGATCCTAGCCAATAACAGCAACGTGTGCGTCGTGTCGACGCACTTGCACCCATTCTGCCAACGGAAATTTCAAAAAATTGTCACTTCACACATCATTCGAAATGATCTTCTTTTACTGTTTTGTTCAAAGTACTAACAGCATGCCAGAAGGAATAATTTCACAGGGACTTCAGTGCCATTATTATCTTAAGCTTTTAACAATATTTTGGTCCGTTGCTTTTTGGGTAGATATGCAAATGATCTACTCAACCTTTTAAGATGTCAAATGCGAGCAAATATATGTAGTACAGGTTGAAAGCCCTTTCATCTCTCTTGAAAAAAATATGTAAATCATCTTTCGCGGGCACCTGGTATTTAATGGAATATGTCAATTATTCATCGAATCATTTTCAAGATCATTAGAATGAAATGCATCGCCACGTATCACTGACCCGAATTGTCATTGAGCGTGTTGTGTTTTCTCCTTCTTGGGGTTTTCACAGCTCTCTTATTTGGCCCCAATTATAAGCCGGCCGTCAGGAAGTATCCCGCTGGCTACGATCACGACCGACCCGCTAGAAGTGAATAATAAATTAAATATTTACGTGGTTTTTTTTGCTTGGAAGTCATCAGAGCATGCAGTCACACATGTCTGTCCTCCAGTTTTAGCTGAGGAGGGTGGCTGTTATGGATTTGCCAGCGCCGGTGCGCGCAGACGAGCCGACGATATCTGCTTTCGTCGGCAAAGCGTCGAGACACTTAAGAGACGCCAACGGTTTTATTGTCAGGCACTTCCAAAAGTGAATATCTCCTGAACTCTCTTAATCCGTCACAACTGTGCCCGGATATTATACAGTTGTTGATACATGTACAGGCATGTAACTATTAACAATGACGTACTGCAGAAACCCTAAATCCCTCAAAATCATGTCCTGACTGTGCAGGAAATCAGTGGCACATTCTTTAAGTGTTTAACCAGTTCATGTCGGACGACTTGCACATCTACATGAATACAAGCAAAAGTTTGGCGGTATTCGGAACGGAAGATGGATAAACATGCAACGAGTTATTTAAAGGAAAAAAACAAGGCTTTTACTGGGAGAAATCAAAGATTTCACAATCAGGTTATCCTAATTTCTTTCAAAACCAAATAACGGGTATAAAATCTGATTTTGCCAGAAGCTCCAATCCCGCTCACAGTCACGCCAACAACAAGCGACAAGCGAGGCGCCGCATGCAATGCCCCCCCCCCTCTCCATGATGATTAGGTATAGTTTGCAGGATTCAAGAATCAAGAATGCAGTTACAGTACAACCAGAGACCATGGAGCAAATTGGGGAATGTTCTTGTTGTTTTCTTTAGCATGTGTCACCAAAGGTTAGTTACAGCATAAAATCTCACCAGCGGTACAAACTGTAAATTTTCTGCCGCAAACACCCCGTAACTGTCCCAAGAGCTCTCATTAAACTTTGATTTCCCGCACATGCCATCCTCCGTAAATCTGCATTGCCAATGATCCTGGCAAAAAAACTCCACTCAACACTCCAGAACCCAATATCCTCCTGCGCCCCGCTGCGCTGGCTGTTACAAGTCATCATCTAGTGAGACGTTAGCGGCCAGTGCAAGGTGTCAAGTGCGGCGGTCATTAGACAACCAGATTTACGTACACGCCGGCCGGTTTTTTTTTTTTTCTTCTAATTTGGCCGGCGCGATGAGGAGAAACAGTGATTTCAATTTGGGAGTCAGTGATTTTAACGTAAATGTTTTGGCCTACATGTACGTCTCCTTTTCGGTTATCCCTCAGTTTGCAACTCATCTCATTTTAACAGATTGCTTACACGCACACATTTTTTTGCATAAAGTATCTACGTACATGTACATGCACAGAATACCAGTACATTGTCCCATCTCCCAAGGACATACCAGTACATGTACATGTACCTGTACCAGTCAGGTTTGTGATGACCACTGATAAAAATAGCTGAAAACAGCTGAAAAAGGTGTAAAAAACCTGAACTTTGGAAATCGCCTGTACTTTTGTACACAACAAGTGAGGGAAAAAAGCTGAAATCCAAAACAAAAAAAGCTGAAATCAGCTTTAAAGCTGAGATATCACACCCCTGACCAGTACCAAGCATTCTGTTAAAGGTTATTCCAACGTCACGGACATTACAAATCAAAAACATTTTGTACTTTAGAAGCTCAGTGAATAAACCAGAAAATGCATTTTTCAAATCAAAAGTGTTTTGGATCATATCTCTGAATAATTAATTAGGTATCATCGTTAATTGGCTGTCATGGACATGTATACATTATCTTCCATATTAAACATTGGAATATTCCACCACAGATCCAGACTTCTGACAATTCAATCTCATCTGTTATAATGGCGTGAATGCTATTGATGTTGAGAACAGGTTCTCAACATCAATAGCATTCATGCCATTACATGTATATCAGATGAGATTGAATGTTCTAAACATAAATAGCATTCATGCCATTACATCAGATGAGATTGAATTGTTCTAAACATCAATAGCATTCATGCCATTACATCAGATGAGATTGAATTGTTGTCAGAAGACCTCTAAGTATCACCACTCATCAATCAGCCTTTTCATATCACAGCGATAGGCTGTCGACGTGCACCAAATTCAAGTCTTCCTGTACCCCCCCCATATCATCCCATTCCCCACTCCAGAACTGAGTGCATGCATGACAAAACCCAGCAAAGTGCCCTACGTGTATGGCATCCCTCGTTTCCTTTTTACCAAACAAAAAAAATGCAATTCCGAAATCAAGTGCCAAACAGCGACACCCGCTTGCCACCCCAGCCGTAAACATGTCAGTATCGTGTTCAACAGCGGACGAGCACTGAATACCCACTCAGTCGTGGGCTTGCAAGGAGATGGTGATTTACTTGTAGTCGGGACCCTCTGAATTTAGATTATTTAGCGAGTGTTAATTGATACGCACGAGACGGGAAACTGGCCTGCGTAGACTCTTGACCGGTCCACAATTGCCCACACTGAATTTTAAAGTTGGATGAATACGGTATGGTTGGGAAGAGAAACAACTTCTGAATGCCGGAAAGAGCCTCTCTGTTTTAAGTGCTCATGTGTATGTTTAATTAAGCCGTGTCTAGATCACTCGGCTACGGCTGGAAATCACGCGTGCACCTGTGCATGAAAGCCACTGGCTATAGCGGCTGTAGCCACTTCCCCATAGACTTGTGTGTTATTGCTAGTCGCAGCCGAGTGATTCAGACACTGGCTAAATACGGTACAAAGAACTTGGCATATGTGCATTTTCTCGGTCTGTGTGATATCGAAAGGAGGTGAACATACTGGTACATTGTACATTGTACTGTACATTGTACAATATTACAGGAGTACATGTGCACCAAGTGATAGACATGTCTAGGATTTAGGTTTAAACACTCCACTGTATGCCCTTTAAAGCACGGCAAGGATTAAATTAACGAATCCCCTGCGCGAGTCCTTTAAAAGGATTACTCATGACTGCAGGGCTATACTACATGTGTGTTTGGATGGCTCAAGTTTGGCTTTTTATGACTGTCCAGGGATACATGTACAATACTTGTAGTGCATTTTCAAGTAGCACATTTCTCATTTACTGTTCTGGTTCCAGGTACTTATATTCCAAAAAACACAAGTAGGGAGAAATTATCTTTTTTTTTTGTAATTTCAATTCATACATCAAGTTGACACACACCTCACTGACTAGGATTTCCATTTTGGCCTAGGATTTCACCAGTCCTGGGCTTGATTTCTGCAATCCGACGCCCAGCGCGTGGACTTCAGCAGGCCGCCGGCTACTGGCAAAATCAATTATCGCGGGAGCAGTGAACTTCTGTCAGGATTGATATTTGGCCAATCTTATTTCGTCGCGAATAAATTCTGGAAATTACCTGCGTGACAGGGGGAATTCCGACTCTGAGGGGAAACTGCGAGGAAGGTTTAACTAGAGTAAGGTAGATTGGGTTAACTGCGATTGACCTTTTTTCCTTGACCGTGTTGTCCATCACGTCTCCCTTACCGCTGAATGTTACCGTTACAGGCTAATACCTGCAGAGCTGATAATTCTAGGCAAATGGATCCGTTGTTGTTACCGGTACTTAAAGGGTACATGTACAGGCTCTGCAGAGCATAGTGCATACATTTGTCCAAAAATTATTGTCTCGGAACAGTGCAAAAAAATGAAACAGATTTCGCAAAAGGAATCATCTGATAAATTCAGGGTCCAAAGTACATGTACGACATTCTCCATGTCCCTGTTACCTTTGTACGTTGCTAAATTGTATCATCAAGAAAGTATCACTAAGAATGACTTCCATTGGTAGTTTATTTGTTGGGTTGGTAGATTTCTATTCATAATCACTCTTGGAGAAGGACTGCATTGAGGAATGCATTACAATTATAGAAAGATGCGATGTCAGATTTACCCCAAATTTATAGAATGAGCCACACATACCGTAACCTGCACAAGTTAAAGCCAAAAGAGCCAAAAGTATCGCCAGGTCTTATCAGACTCTCACGTCTCCACTTCAAACCCCTCTCTCCACATCGTTGCCTCCATACGAATAAATCTTCTTTTTGGGGGGCTGGACCACAAGAGCCAGCCCATCGTCCTCAAACTGACTGGACTCACTTGGCATTGTGAGTTTTATACTGTCCAAAAATGAAGCTTACAGGTCCATTTTGACTATACGAGCCTATTCTGGTTCAAAGAGAAAGGTTCAGGACGTTATGCAGGTCCATTCTCAGTTTTAAAGATTCAAATCTGAAATTCAGTTTGACTTCGAAGGCTGAAGAAAACGAGTTTTAAAATCTGAATTACAAGCCAGTTCGGTACATTCCAATTGCACACGTGCACATGAAGATTTGACGATTTTCCTTTCGGGTTAAAAACTTCTTTGTACAAGTATGGGTTCAAAATCATAGCGGGTACCAGCAAAATTAAAGAAACTGTAATTCTGAATTAAGCAAAAAAACTCCAAACAGTTTGGACAGTGAAGTGTTTTTAGGTGTTTTGTATGGCCCAACTTTTGTGCGAACGAATGTTTCTATCATCTTTTTGATTGCATAAAAAATTGCAGAATGCAGATTCAGTTGTCACGTCCCCCATAGATTTGTGTGCATTCATTCATCTACCAAAGTTAAAGCTTGTTATGCACATGCACAGAGTTTGAGTAGCGATTTGGCTTTTGTGAGACTTCAAATTTGGCATGCATTACTCACTGTGACTTTGTCAGCGGCTCATCATCGTCATCTTTGACTCCTTCTTTGCTCATCAGCATCTTGCGGAATGCCTCCACCTTGCGTGTGATCTCAGCTTCGGAATACCTGCAATTGGACGAAAGAAACAAATAGAAAACGGATGAACAAAACATTCTGGAAATGTACAGTAGCCACAGTGGTGGGGGTGGGCACCTCATTTTCAAGTATTAGCCAACACCGCGTCATGGGGAAGTTTTTCATTGATAGGGTAATTAGGACCGAGTTATGGGGACTTTCTGCTGTCCCACAGCATCTTCGGTCCACATAGTACCATGGGACAACTCGTGTGTAGTCCCCACAACTACGGAACAAGACTGTGTTTTTTTTCATGATGTAAAGTCCTTTTTTTCTTTTTCTTTTTTAAATAGAGGTCTGTTCTTTTCCAACTTCATGATTTAAAGAATTGATGTTCATGCATTTGATTGTTTTGCTTTATATTACCGTAACTTAGTTTTCAGTGAACATAAATTTACATGTACACTGTACATGTGAGGTCTGTGTACACACACAAAACCATGTCAAACATGTCAAAGGCATCACACAGCACTGTTGAGAAATGGGTTTTACATGTAGAACCTGCCAGTAGACTGTGGATATTGCAAGTCAGAACAGGCCACATTGTGTGAAGTTGCTACTGCCTGACCAAGGAGCAAAATACATTTAATGTGAGACAAAAGTTGATTACGTCTAAACCTGCGGACAGACAGTGACGTTAGGTGTCTGGAGCCAGCATACATGTACATGCTGGTACATATCCCTGTAGCTTCATCAGGCAAAACTTTGTCTCAGTTTTGCTTGTCACAAAATGACAGCTTTCTGTTATCCCTCAACAGCTCAAGAGGTTGAGATTCTTGTCTGTTTGCCTTGATGGGCTGCCAGTCTATTACACCCCCATTTCACTGCTCTGCTTTTGTACAGACAGACCCCTGTCAACTACAGCAGACAATTCATTATTTCAGGGATTTGGAAGGAACTTTTGCTTGAACCGTACATACATGTATGTGCTTGGATACATACTTATTTCTGGGCAAGTGCTGTTAGCACGATAAAGAGATATGTAAGCACAACATTATGCTGTTACAGAGCAACAAAAGTGAGCCCTGATGCCCAGTACCCATTTACCGGTTTACTCCTTGATGGTGCAAAGACTTGCCCCAAAATACAGCACATGATCGGCACCCCCTCCCTCCTGCCCCTACCCCTCCTCCCTCCTGCTCCTACCCCTCCCCCCACTTTCCCCCTCCCCTCCTTTCACAACCCACCACTAAATATCATATTCACCCAGTTGGAAAATAGCTAGGGGATGTGTACGCTACGCTCTGGAGGGAATACGATGACGGACTCAGGAATGTTGACGGACTGACCAGCGAAAGACGCTAATTGCAAGACCTGTTGACACTGTGATATAAGCATCATAAATCCTGCATGCTGTAATGAATGCAAATAAACCTAGGAAATGTATCGGCAGAGTACAGATGAACCTGCCCGTCTTAGATGTCTGAGTTAATAAATGGCCATCTGACATGTCTGAGTGTCGCATCATCAAGTTGCAGTTCGTTGGCTATTAACGCAATGGAATATTCTTTGTCAACCTCTTAAAGGAAGAATGGGCCATATGTCATTTGTGCATTTTGTTTTTAGTTTAAAACAACAAAAAGTGCTCAAAATCTAACAAAAAGCGCTCAAAATCTAACATGTCTAAAGGCGGGAGCTTAACAACAAACCCGATTAGTAAAGTTTTACCTCTGTGAAGTACATTTTGAGAAAACACAATAATCTGGATCTCCATTTCAATTCAAAATTTGCCGAGTGATATTTTTAATTGCACCCTCTCGAAATCACTAGTTGGGACAAGATTCTCAGAACAACCGATTGTACATGTACCGTATGGTACGGTACATTTACGTGATGTCACACACTGAGCCAATAAATAATTGTAACCGCACACGCGTGTGCCATGTCAACGCTCGTACCCATTAACGGATTCGTCCAAGGTTCTACAAACGGAAATTCCAAAAATGTGTCACTAGGCACATCTTTGTAAATTACCTTTTATTATTTTCTTCAACATGACAGCAATAATTTCAAAGGGAGTTGATTGTCGTTACTATACCAAGTAAGCTTTTTCAACAATTATTTGGTCGGTTCCTTTTGGGACATTGTACCGGTACCTGCAAATGGTCCATACTATACCGGTACCTTCAACATTTTGCATTGCATTCTGGATTCGGATGACCAATGGAACAAAACACATTGTAATCAAACCTATGGAGTCTCATTTTGCAAGAACGCCTCACAATTTATATAAACGAGGAAACAATTGACAAAAAAATTGACTGGCTAACTTCCACATAGGTTTGTGTGCAATCTGTCTGATTCGTCATGTACAGACCCAATGAAAAAATTGAATAGGTTTTTTATACATTGTACAAGTACTGTACACTTGTATCTAAACGCGGAGTACTTAACGACTGTGCACAGTCCCTGATGACATAAAAAGCCATTGCGCAAATCGAATCAACATCTCGTGTGAGCAATGAATGACAGAGTTTTGGATTTAAACAAACCCACTTGACGCTGTAAGCTCGCTATCTATTGGACAAGGACAGTGTGACGAGTTTTGTTTATCCAAAAAAATTGCATTGTTCACAACAATTTGCACATGAGTGAGTGAAATGTCGAATTGGCTTATTCATCCAAGCAAATCTTTGCCAAGATCCTCCGCAGCGATTGCAGCCCAGGGATCATTAGAGACGTGTATAATTATAGCCTCGGTGATGAGTACCGGCAATGATCACACCTGAATGGCAAACACCCAGATGCCTCACGCCTCTCACTATGGGGCAGTGTGTCATCACTCTGGGGCACTGTAAGATGTTATGCATCAGTGGCTTTCTACTCATTAGCCTCATGTGAGATCTATGCTATTGGGGTTGCATCTTAAAGGTAATAACTAATTTACAACATTTGCAAACATCAAAACAAAAACAAATACCAAATTATTATGAAATACATTGTACCTTACTTGACTGTAAGTGAATAATACAGTACCAGTAGTTTCAGGCATCCTGTGAAATCATGGCACCTGGTGTGCTGTCGCTTTTTTTTTAAAGTAGAAATTTTGTATTTTGGCTGACCATTGTTGGGGAAAAAAAACCTGACTTTTTTCAAATACTGCCATACCATTACCAGGCACACAGTCTTTAACTCTCCTTTAACCCTAACTCCATACTGTCTCTTACTAAGTAATGGACCAAGTCCCCCAAAATCCAATTATCACACGTTTTCCAATACATGCTTTGCTTCAGGCCTCCAGGCCTGCCTAAGTCCATCATACTCCATCAAAATTGAGTCCAATTATCAGGCCTGAAGGACCGAGTTCCCCAAAATCCACCAAAATGGGTGATAAATTTGATGGAGTTGGGGGGTTGGGGTTAAACATCCTGTACACGTGAATGACCTCGTTAAAGAACTTAGGAATAGGAGGATTTATACATGTACATGTACCTCACTTTCTAAAAAGTTTACATTAATTTTTCGAACCCAATTTTGTTATAATTTCATTCGTTTTTAAGTAGGCCAACATGTACCTGTCTATAAAAAGAGTCAAACGCTTCCCCAAAATAACCTCAAGAATTTGAGAAAGACAGAATGATGAATTTAACAATTTAGAATTAGTTGAGGACTCAAATCTTCAAGCTGGCACTGGGAATTTCGGAAAGACTGTGATCCCCTTTAAACTTAACCAAAAAAAAACTCATTCGCATCAATGCAAGTAGGCACAATCTTTACTTTCTCAATGTGCACGGGGCTGCTACATTGTACACATACGGTGCATGTACCAGTATGCTGTAATTTGTAACCAATTCCTGAACATGAACGCACGCAAAACCCCTTTGGGTCAGGATTTGCGCATTGTTATTACTTTATAGTAGCATACCTACCAGCACGTCTGCACAACACGAGACCATTAAGTGAGCCGAGAGCAGAGTAAAAGAGGAAAAAAAATGAGAAGCAAATGTCAGCATTTAAGGTTATTTCTTTTCTGTCTGGTCTGTCTGCGAAACTGGCATGGGATTAAAGGGAATATACAACATTTGCAAACATCGAAAAATAAAACTACCAAGTTTTTAAGAAATACATGCCTTATTAGGATGTTGGTAAATGAGAGTCTAAAGCATCCTGTAAAATTATGGCACCTGGTGTGAAGTCATTTTCAAGAAAATGGTATTTTTGTATACATTTCCAACGGTGGTCGGCCGACCACCGTTGGAAAAACCTAACTATATTTCAACTACTGCTCCAAATTTACCTTTTTTCAGTCCAAATTTTGTTTGGTATTGATTACAGGTTCATGAACGGGTGCAGGCCAGCTAGACTGGTTCCCTTACCTTACAATTTTCTGGCAACTATAAATTGATCCATTTCATCTTTAGTGGAGTCAGGGAACCAGACTACTTAAACAATTTTGGTTTTTTTGGTTTTCCAGCATTTTCGAACATAAAACTTCAAACATGTCAGTGTAACAATATTTGATCTATTATACTAACCCCTCAAATACTCCATTTCTGAAAATTACAGCAAACATGGCAAAAGCCAATGATGTACATTCCCTTTAAATAAATTTATTGCTATGTTCATTGACGAATTGACACATACATGTACCGGTACATACTTTCGTCTTTGACAAAAGATTCTGTTATGATCAAAACGTCAGTCTCTCTGACCTACTTTACAGATTGAAGCATACATTTTTGTACATGTAACGCTTTCATGTTTGTGAAAAATTCTGTTATGACCAAGACGTTGAGCCCTTTTACTTCAAACTCTACAAATTGTTTCAACAAGTGAACTTCTATACAAATGTACCCAGTGAAGTTTTTCGTGCGCCATAAAATGTGGGCGCTTAATGTTTTCAAATTTTTTTTTCAACACAATTTAATTAACTGCAAATTAAAATTGATCAGAATTGACCAGATAAAAGAATGTAACATCATAAAAACACATCTTACCCGGTAGCAAAAACACTATTTCTTTTGTGTCTTGTCATGCTTACTTGTACAATATGTAACAAGGAATTGTCCTAAAGTTCAACAACCGTAAAAAAATATAGGCCTATCAAGTGCAACGATACAAGCGCAATTAGCTAAGAAATCAACACGTACATGTACATGTACAAGTAAACGATTCTAAAATGAAAAATCCTCGAGTGCGGCGGCACGTTATGCGACCCTAGACTAACCGCGATATTTGGACGTAGTTTGCCGCTGCAACAAGACGAAGGGCTTGAGGTAGTGTTAATTACACACTCCATCAGTTCTACCCATGGTATCGGGTGGCAGACACAGCCAGATTGCCCCCAGCTACAAACGAGAAACATCGCGGCGCCAGCGTTCTTGTTGTGAAAGGATTAAAGTAAAAAATTGTCGGGATTTGGCCAAAGCAGAACCTGGTTGAGACACTGTGAGATAGATGCATGAACCTCATACATGTAAGCTGTGTGAATGGCACAATGCTATTTTCTTAATTTGGCTATGAAGTGGTCTCTAAAACAAGTCAGTTATTTTTAATTAGGAGGGAAAATTGCATTATAGAAAAAAATTCATAAAAAAGTACTCAAAATATGTGTCTATACCATTTGTCGTCAGTGTATGTAAAACATGTATCGGCATTATGTACACAATTATTTGTCATGTTTCTATAGCAAATTTGTATTGTACATGTGCATGTATACTGAACATGTACCAGAGTAAATGGTATTTAATTCAAAGATGTATCCTGCCCAAAACTGCCAAAGAAGTTATTTGAGAAAATTGAAGAAACACACTGCATTTTACGATAATGCTCACTTTTTGTCTAAAGTTCTAACACAATCATCAACAAAAATTGCATTTTCAAAATACATGTAAGCACCGTCGATATATCAATATTACTCGATTATCCGTTATTATTTTGATATCAATATATCGCCAAAAGCGATTTTTTTTTTCAATCATATCAAATATCGAATTAAGGAATGATATCGAAAATATCGAAAATGCATCAGATTATCGTCAAAATATATCTCCCGTTTGTGCTTTTTTTTTTTTAATTGCTGTATTTTAAAATGAAACTCGGCAGCAACTTGTCCTCGTGACTCAAAATAAAAGCATCGTGAAATGCCAAGCGGCGTCGCTTTGTGCTCTACGCGGTCTCCCCAATGTACGTGTAAAACCTCAAAGAAACTGCCCGTTCTGGACAAACTGTCAGTGCCGAGATTTGTTTTAAACAGTTTGAGCAACATGCTCCACAGAAAGCCGTGGAAAATTGGGACCAAAGATTGTTTATTTATTTTTTTTAATCCAGTGTCATCTTTATGGTCTTTAACTTTTACATGGGATAATCGATATCGAATATTCTCGATATTGGACTGATTTCCGATATCAATTATTGAAAATTCCGATATCGACGGTGCTCATTTCAAAACGTAATTATTGTTGTTTACCCCTGACCAAAGTCAAGAAAGCATATCAGCGCTGTTCTGACAAAACTTACCTGTCCATAAAAACTTGCTGCATGTAAATTGAATGTACATTGCGTGTACATTTTATGCACGTGCATATTTTTACCTTGGTTCCCTAGTTCCTTTTGGTAACTTTCACTGTGTGCCCCCGACCAACAGATGCGCCAACCATTTGCCAATGACAACGTAATAATGTGATCAATAAGTCAATACTGTGTTAATTAACGGGATATTGATTGTGATATTGCGATGTGCACTTGATGGGTGGATTGGTGGAAGTGCATTGGGGAGGACATTCAACTCATGACACAAACACGCTTTCTATATTGTATTACAAACTGTAAATTTACCGGTATGTTCTACAAGCACACAACACGGTTAAAAAACCTAAGGGGGAAAAATCAATTTCATTTCCGGCTGTGTAGGCGGTGCACTACTATGACTACTGCCAGACACAAAAGTAAGGCTATGCATCAGGACTCGAATACCTGACCGCTTATGTCAGTCCGGAACCGATTCCATACATGTACATGTATTATGGGATCGGGTACCCGTAATCAACTTTACAAATTAATTAGTAACTTCTCAGACAATGAAAAAGAAAGGTTTCCAATGTCATTTGTGGGTGATTTTAAAAATGAAAACCAGGCTACATGTACATGACAAAATAAAACATATTTCATGTTCACGACGCTCGCCAAAGTTGCAAGTTTACACCGTAGAGCTATGAGCTCACTGTACACGCTGTACCAACGCACCGATGTAGTAGTATTATGAACAATCTGAACAGCAGCTTCTGCGATTTGAATTTTGGGGTTGGGTTTCTTAAATGAGTACCCTGGTACCCGTGTTTGTTTGTTTTTCAATCGGGTACCTGGTTCCCGTACTATGCACATCCCTACACAACAGTACTAAAAATTGTGACCGACTCTTTTACAACAACACGTACAAGTTGCTTAAAATGAGAATGCCGAGTAGTTAAACTTTGGCACTCTTGACCTGGACAGCAGTGTTGTTTGCCATAAGAGCAATCCATAAGAATCCCTGACGACAGGACATGTTTATGCCAGCAATCCAGCCATCCCACTGAATGACCATGGATCATACTGCAGTGATTGGCGGCCACATTTGCCTGTGCTTGATCCCGTCGCTGTGCCGTGCCCCAATTAATGAAATTACTCAGACAGCATATAGTTTCACTTTGGAGTTTTCAAAACATTGGTTTTGTGTCCCGTTTCAGATTCTTCTCCGGCTTCAAAATTATTTTCAAGCCAAAACCAAACGAAAATTCTCAAATTTCGCTGAATGGATTTGACGTTCCCTGCAGCAAAACACAGACCTATACTGAGCCAAAAAAAATCCCCGAAGTCAGAACCTAAACAAAATCTACTCAAGTCAAGGCTACAGACAATCCTGGATTTGAAAATCCCTCAGAGATCAACTGAAATATTTCTGCTTTTGACCAAAAAAAAACCCGAGACAAAGCCGAGACAAGGTTTGAATACAAAAATCCAAGAGATCAACTTGAAAAAAGGGAATTAAAATTACCTACCCTTGTTCCTCCATGATCTCCTTCATCTCCACACATTTCAGCTCCACCTGCCTCTTGCGCTCGTGGGCCAGGATCTCCTGGTTGGGCCGACGCAGCAGCAGGGCTTCCTGCTTCTCAATCTCCTCGGGGGACTTGTACTCCACCTTCTGGGACTGGTTGCGCACCAGGGCAAAGTTACGCTGGACGAAGCCGTTGGTGCCGCTGCCCCGGGCCGTGTTCAGGCCCACGCCGTTGTACATGGTGGCGCGGTGGGGTCACAGTTTACGGCGAGAAGCCGATTGGGTCTTTTACAATGGGGACCGTCTTGTGGTAGTCTTAGGGAAGCAGATGACGGGCTGTAATGAAGAGGAAACGAAACGAAAGAAGATTTAGATGAGTATCTATTTTGTAAGCGTTTTCATATAAATTTGATATCCAATGCTTATCACTATCACGTTCAAACAAAACTGTTCAAACATTCATTGACACTTTCCAAAAAGAGTTTATTAACAAAATGCAAATGGTCTGTTTTCTGAGACTGAGTGAAGTGGTTTTATTAAATAAACAAGTTTACAAAATCTTAAATGTAGCCGTATGTTGAAGAAGGTCTCAAGTTCTCAACTGCTGTGACTGTGAGTTAAGACTTTTTCCATGCATTCAGTGGACTGAAGCCACAGAAAATACATGTAATTTGGGGCCCCACTTGTAAACACAAAGAATCCCTTTGAGTCAGCAATAACTACCAGTAACATCACATTTAAACACCAATCTGAGTTTACCATGTAAATTTAAATTGCAAAATACGGAAGTCAATGCCAAAGCTTAAAGGTAATATACCGATACATGTACATTTGCTTAGATTGCTGTAATTTTCAGAAATGGTTGGATTTGGGAGTTAGTATTTTACAGCAAATAATGTTACACTGACCTGTTTAAAATTTAGTGTTCATAGATGATGGAAAAACCAAGAAAAATCGGGCAATTATCATGGATGTGTAACTGATTGCAAACAAAATGTAGACTACTAAATTTGGTAAATTGGGGGCAGTATTTGGAAAAAAATCAGGTTTTTATCCAACGATGGCCGGCCGACCATCGTTGGAAATTGATACAAAAATTCCACGTTACTTAGAAATGACAGCATCCCAGGTGCTGTGATTTCACAGAATGCTTGAGACTATTATTCGCAGTTAGCAAATGTTGCATATTACCTTTAAATACCCCCCCCCCCTTTTCAGTGTTCCAACAGTGCCAACACGCGTCATAACATATCAAGAATGTCACTTGACGGTATCCACTTTGCTCGCTTACACACACGCACCGACAAGTGCGAGTATGCACAAAGCCATGAACACTACACATTAGACTGAGTGCTTTCATTGTGATAAAGAACAAGACTGACAAATGGCATGACACCAAGCGCGTAATTGCACCATGCATTTTGAAATGAGGAAGCGTTCATCAGCCGCTGATCCATGTGAACAAGTTCAAAGGAAAAGAAACGTTCAGTCAAGGTTTTTGTTGCTGTATGCAGTTTTGTAGTTGTTTCTAGTTAACCTGAAGCACACATTTGTATACGTACACAAAATGTACACAAAAATGTAGATCCTTGGACATGTTGGAAAAATACATAATAGTTTGCATCGTTACGCTTTTTAACAATTCATTTAATTCTGCATTTATTATACAAGGGGTAATAATTATGGCTATTGAACCTTCAGTTTGGCATAAACAGCCTCAAGTGGTGAAGGTTATTAATTAAAGGTACAATGTACAACGTGAACGTCACGTACCGGGATCTATGGGGAATGCAAGTTTGTAACAGCTTTTGGGGATAATTCACTAAAGAAAAATGTGTACAATTATATACAACGTATCCGATTTCCATTATTTCTAAATTATTTTGTCAGGTTCCTATTTTTGTAGTCTATGCAAAGCAAGTGCCTCATGATATTCACGCAGATTCAGCGATTAATTGTGCAAAGCAAGACTGCGTCTTGACCTCCAGATTCCGACCACTCAGCAGGCGCCCTCTATCTGGTCTTTGGAAACCCCTTGTTGTATTACAAAACCATGGCACAGCCAATTGACCAATCAACAGAGGCTAAATTTCTGCTAGAAATGGCGTCGCAATTTTTTAAGTCGACTCTGATTGGCTGGCGCATGGGGTCGCATAAATTTTGAAAAGCTCACATATCAGACGTTATTGTGGAGCTGGCGGGCTCCTCGAACAACGAATGATACTACTATTTTGTTGGTGCTTGCATTTGACTGAAAATGAAATGAAACTGATCTGAAGTGAAGGTATTTTCACCTTACACGTACATGTTTGAACACAAATGAGCAAATGCCCCCTTTTCAAAAAGTAGGGAGAAAATATATTCTTTTACACATGTACATTTGAACATCTGAAAACCATTTACATACATAAGTTGCATCTATGATTTATTAATACTGATCCGATTGTAGTTGCATAGTAACCAATGTAAATTTATGATAAACATTAAATTAATATACAGGTGGTATCACTTCATATCAATGAGAGACCACAAAAAAATCACAAAAATATACATTGTACCGGTACATGTAACCACACAAACTGAGGCACTCCAACTCAATTTCAAATTTAGGTGTTGATAAGAAATTTACCCTTTTTTTTGTATAGCTGCATGCAAATATCTACCATTGTGTACAGGTTCAGGCACACACATACAGCACACACGTACACAATATAACATTATGTAAACACTGTGTACACAATACAAATATCATACCTTTTAGAAATGGTTCTCACTCATCTACAGTTAATGGAAAGAGGAGTCACAGTTAGTAAAACGTCTAGTATCGAGAAGACAGCGACACTGACTGCAACGCATCACAACACAGCCCAGACACGCACTGTGAAACAAGCAGATGACGCTCAGCCATGAAGCATTATTAACATGTAGATGGTGCTAGCATGCTGAGGGCTGCATGCATGGAAAGGACACTAGGACAGCTTCGATAGCAATAATGCACAAGGCTACCGTCATGATTTTAAAACATGTAGGTGATGCCAAATGTTTCATTTCAGCAGTCAGCACGTGGCATGCATATGCAATCACCAACTGCGTGATGAAAAAAAGATCACCCAGTTAAAAAAAAAATTCTATCCAAAACGCCACAATGATGCAAATAATCAATACTGGTTCACTGCACAATTCCATTAACAAACGCACACAATACAGGTGCTTGGGTACCAGCGGCTGTAATTAATCAATATCGGTTCCCCCGCCAAAACACAACGTGATTATCCATGATTCTGAGGATTTCGGGGCCAGCTGTGATCAATACTCCATGATAGCACTTACGCTGTCTGAGTTATGCTTCCAACGGTACGGGAAGGACCAACAAAGGACAAATCAATATGACACATGTACATGTAGATGGCGCTAGAGAAGAATTAATAATTAGACTGGGGCAACGGTTGGTAGAGATGCATGGGTGTCATATCATCTGCTACAGGCTTGATACTTGATGTGCTGAACAGCAGAAATCAATGTAACAAAACTGAACTAGATATCAATTACTGAATGTAGCATGTAAGGGCGAAACTCCTCCCAAATAAATTACAGAAATCCTCTCAAATTTGCTTTTATTTGTACAGCATCGTAGGTGGTTTTGATTTGGGTCATCCTATAAATACATGAATGGAGTCCACTTTTTTCCTGTCCCTGTTACATCCGACATCTATGATTTTATAATTCTGTTGCACTCCTCCAAACTATCTACCCAAGAAATAACACAAAACGTTAAGTCATTCTTAATGATACTTGAATGGCAACTTGCAAAGAACCAAGGTACCGTGCAACAGGGACAGGAAAAGATGTCACACTTTCAAACTTAAAATTTACAGAATGATCCATTTGTAAATAACACCAATTCAAGATTTCTCAGTTTTGGCAAAGGCCTCCATCAACTCAAAATAATGCACATTAATGGAAGACATTTTCCAGCCTAGCTTTGGTGCAATTTCCTCTTAGAGTCATGGCTTTTCAAATTTCAAAACTTGACCAAAGAAATTGACTAGAGCGGGGTTTGAACCTGCGACCTACAGTGCTCTACCAACTGAGCTATCCAGCCTTATGTTGGCGGTTCCCCATTTTGTTGATGTCTTTGTTCAAGTAACTAGACAGAAACCTTAAATACACGTACCGAGATTCATTAGGCTGAAGGGTGGCACCCAACAACGTAATTTACTGAGCTGCATTAGTTTTAGATATTTGAAACAGGAGTTGAACACGTACCTCGAATATGTTAGAACGCCCTCTGGCATTGTGTCTGGGTATGAATATTGTCCATTCAAAAAGTGCAGTATGCAAGCAGTTTACATCACACACTCATTATAAGCACATTTGTTCAATACCGAAAATCGAGTTAACTGATATTTAATTTGTCCAAATGCAATTTACACTAAAACATCAATACGACTGCTCGACAAAAGCCAATGATTCGTCACGTTCAAGTAAAGTAAATTGATTCTTTGTACAAATGCCATGTCTGTTTTCTTGACTGTTTGGTCAACAATGTGTGAAAATTAATTTGGATTAAACTGTGCCCAAGCTGGCACCAAAACTCTTTCACTGTCAGACTGTGGCGTGAACATACCAGCTGTCCGAGTCATGACAAATGGGTGCTTACAATGTAAACCGTGTGGTCACTCGTTTTGCCATCTACATGTAACTATAAATGGTACACAATGTTATTCAATGGGGTAGTGTGGGGAGCGTGGGGAATCAATAGAAACATGCTTTTTAATCTAATTCCTTAACACAAAACCCAATTGTTTACTTAACTAATGGCCCTAATTTTGTCATTAGGGAGGCATGCTTTTAGCCGTCACGGAACAAGCTGTCCTGGCCTCAATGTTTACATAAACATACATTTTACATTTTACATGCATCTATCTACATGTATGTATGCAGATCTGTAGAAAATGTGAGAAGTTCTACCAGTAGTAGAACTTCTCGTGTAAATACCAGTGGTTTGCAAAGAATTTTTCTTAAAAATAAGACATTTTCACATCTGCGAACTACATGTACATGTAGCTACCTGTTCCTCTTATCCAGCAACTATTGTATATATAACATATCATACAGGTACATGTACGTACATGTATGTATTGTATGATGTAGCTCACGTTTACCATGTTTCCATGGAAATCATCTTCACCATTTTTTCTTCATGGTGTTGCATTACTGTACATTTGCTCCAGTGGCTCTCTTGATGTGTTCATTTTGTATTATCGTGTGCTTGTTTCTGAACCCTATATTTTTTGTGCCATACTTCTACAAATGCCCATAGTGAATGCATTTTCACACATTTTGATTTACACTTTAGGCCTATTGTCTGATGGCGCATCTAGTTTCAAAGATTTACCAAATGAGGAGAGAGGCAAAGTTTTTACAACAATCTGCTCCATGGCAGAATTAATAAAATGTTGGGAAGCTTGAGAATTCATTAGGACAAAAAAGCATCCACACATCATGTATAAGGCCAAATAAAAAAAAAACATGTTTAGCGTCCCAGCCCGCTTCGTTTATGGAGGCTGTCTCCTTTTCTTTTTTTTAACCGAAAAAAAAGATAAATTTTAAACAGTGACATCATTTTGGCCTCTTGGTCTGTTGCATTTATCCCACATAAAGCTGGTATGTCATTTCCCGAGTCAGGGGTATGAGTGACCACTGATAAAAATAGCGGAAAACAGCTGAAAAAGGTGTAAAAAATATGAACTTTAGAAGTCTCCTATACTTTTGTACACAGCAAGTGAGGGAAAAAAGCTGAAATCCAAAACAAAAAAAGCTGAAATCAGCTATAAAGCTGAGATTTCACACTCCTGTGAGTCCAAGTGACTGTCATTTTTTTTTTTAAAAGGTGGCTGCCATTTAAAAAATAAGCTGGCAGCCATCTTGAAGAATTGCCTGGTCGGGCGGCCATTTTGGAAGGGAAAAAAAAAGGGGGCCTCCTCCTTCCTTTTTTTCAAAAAGACAAGACGCTAAACATGTTTTTTGGGGTTTTTTTTGCCTAATGCTATGGAAAACCAATACGTACAGGCCAAACATCTTTGATTTTTGTGAGAGTGCAATAGCCATACCATTATGTAGGCCAGTAATGCAAACAGGCCTTCTGTTTGCTGCCCTCATTGATGCAATTGTATACTCGGGCTTTTAGCAGAGGGGTCAGTACAGCTTTATGACTTTCATTTTCTATGGCTGAAACTTCCCTTATTTAATTGTTGTTGTTGTGGATTGTTTCATATACACCATGTATATTGGGTGTTTAAAAAAAAACCTCTAGTCTAAGCGGGTCCTACTAAAATGCGTCAACAAGCATCAACTGGTGTCAACAAGCGCCAACCCAGCGTCAACAATTTTTAAATAGGTTTTGAACATCAGAAGTAATATGGTAGAAATAGTGAAAAAAGAACATCTTCAGCATATAGGCCTAAACTAAAGTTATAATTATTTTTAAAGTTGGGGTTTTTTTTAAACGCAAAACCTACGACGAGTTTGTCAATTTAGTATTGGCTGCCATCTTGTTTACATCTCGGCTTCACGTGAACAAGATGGCGGTCAACATTAAACTTGTTGACGCATTTTAGGACCGGTCTAGGAGCTCCCTATTTTCACAGCTTTTGAAAAAAAATACATTGCAAATATATATTTGGAGAGTATAATTCATTAGTTTTCAACTACGAAAAAAAAAAATTACCAATCAGGTAAATAGTTATTGAGTCATGGCCAATTCAAAATAAGCACAAATTTGTCAATCTATCCAATGCAAGGTCTCAATTGCCATTTGTCAGGGCACAAGGTAATGGATTTGGGGTGAGGGCAGTTTTGCATGAAAACGTGAATAATTAACAAAACAAAGGATCCACTTAAAACCGATCAAAACTGACTAAAATATTTTTTTTAAATGATGATTTCGGCGGCTGTATTGAGGCCAAATTTCACGGCCTCCTCCATTTCTAGACCGCTGGCTACAGCCTACATTGATTTCCAGCTCTACATGTCATTGACATTGTCCAATTCCCAATGAGCAATGGGGAGTAATTGCAGAATACCCCGCCACTCGGAAATATACCCCTACAATCTCTGGCTAAGCGGTTGGAATCACTGGAAAAGAAATAATTCAAGTCCATTGCCAGCTACATGTATGCGGATACTGAGTGGGGGTCCCCTTGAAAACAAAGCAACAGCAAATAAGTCCAAATCAACTACCTTGTTGCCCATATGGAGCAAGAAACGAGACGATCGGTCACGCACCATATGTCATGCAGCATTGCTACACTGCTACAGAATTGAGCATGCGCAGTAACGATATTACACATGTAGCACTGTGAAGCATTTCATTTTTGCACAAGTCAATGGTGTACCACTTTTTTGCTACTTGGCACGGCCCCTTCCTTTTCGCTCTTTGATTTACGCGTGTAGCACTGTGTAAATGAAAGGCCGAAAAGGAAGGGGCCGTACCAAGTAGCAAAAAAGTGCTACACCATTGACTTGTGCACAAATTAAATGCTACACAGTGCTACACGTGTAAATGAAAGGGCGAAAAGGAAGGGGCCGTGCCAAGTAGCAAAAAAGTACTACACCATTGACTTGTGCACAAATTAAATGCTACACAGTGCTACACGCGTAAATCAAAGAGCATTTATTTTGTGCACAAGTCAATGGTGTAGCACTTTTTTGCTACTTGGCACGGCCCCTTCCTTTTCGCCCTTTCATTTACGCATGTAGCACTGTGTAGCATTTAATATGTGCACAAGTCAATGGTGTAGCACTTTTTTGCTACTTGCCATGGCCCCTTTCTTTTCGCCCTTTGATTTACGCGTGTAGCACTGTGTAGCATTTCATTTGTGCACAAGTCAATGGTGTAGCACTTTTTTGCTACTTGGCACGGCCCCTTCCTTTTTGCCCTTTCATTTACGCGTGTAGCACTGTGTAGCTTTTCATTTGCGCACAAGTCAATGGTGTAGCACTTTTTTGCTACTTGGCACGGCCCCTTCCTTTTCGCCCTTGGATTTACGCGTGTAGCACTGTGTAGCATTTGATTTGTGCACAAATCAATGGTGTAGCACTTTTTTGCTACTTGGCACAGCCCCTTCCTTTTCGCCCTTTGATTTACGCGTGTAGCACTGCGTAGCATTTCATTTGTGCACAAGTCAATGGTGTAGCACTTTTTTGCTACTTGCCACGGCCCCTTCCTTTTCGCTCTTTGATTTACACGTGTAGCACTGTGTAGCTTTTCATTTGCGCACAAGTCAATGGTGTAGCACTTTTTTGCTACTTGGCACAGCCCCTTCCTTTTCGCCCTTTGATTTACGCGTGTAGCACTTTGTAGCATTTCATTTGTGCACAAGTCAATGATGTAGCATATATTTTGCTACTTGGCACGGCCGCTTCCTTTTTGCCCTTTTCTTATAACTTGCCAAGCGTTCAGCGTTGGTGCGTTCTCCCTTGTCTGGTTCTTTGACCTTAAGGTGGCTCATGCCCATTCGAATAAAAGGCATCAAGGTATCACCTGACTAACTGTTTCCTGTAGCATGTAGCACTGCTACACACACAGGCCTTGAATTCAATTGTCTCAAAACTTGCTGGGTATATTGTTGCCGGCTACGTGGCTATGAGGTGGGTGGGAGTCCCCTTGATATGCTGGAGAACGAAGCAACACAAAAGGAATGGGAGTTGCTGAAAATTTTTTAAGTCCAAACCAACTACCCTGTTGCCGGCTACGCGGATACGGAGTGGGAGTGCAGTGCAGCATGACATGTGAAGACCTACATGTATACAGGTAGCGCTGAGAAGGTTTATTGAGGGCAATCAACTGTGACTCCATAGCCGGCCGGTTACGAGGTGCATGGATCGAGTGGGGGGGGGGGGGATTCTGCAATTGTGCCAGCAATGGAGCTGGACTGAAGTTTACCAAGCAAGACATGCAAGACATGCAAGAAGGCTATATTCTTGTATTTATGGAAAGAATGCTGTATCCTCAACTTATGAAGCCACTTTTTTTATCATAGGCCCAAACAGGGCTCGATTTACCCGGGTGCACGCATGCACCAGTGCTTGTAGATTTTTGCTTGTGCACGTAGCTTTTTTACTGAGCATGCACGACGTGCATGTAACTTTTTTAGCCACCAAAATACTCATTTCATGCATATATTTACAAATGAGTGATAATAAGAATAAAAATGTATTGAATACTTGACCAGATAGTGTACAAACGTGTTATTTCTTTTATAAATCCATAAAATATTCCTCGCACCATGCTCGCACAGTCGCAGCAGATTCAGAGTACGAGGTAAAATCTCGACGTACGTCCTGCAACCTCCTCCGATCATGCATGTGATTTACCACGTGATACATGCTGCGGAGAATTTGGTATCGCACTGACGCTCCGGGCATTCCTTATGTCCGGATCATAAGTGTGATTCCAAATTATTAGCTGCGTTTATCAGGTGGTCTCGTTATTGGCCAATCGGACGCCGCCTAGCTATCATATGCGCCACATGAAGCAGACGGGTTTTTTGCACGCAAATGACCCTGGGTACTGGTGTCACTTTCCAGGTTAAAATCCGATTTCTACACGTTCGTATGGCATGTATAGGTCTTCATTGACGGCAAATTTCGTCGAAATGACACATTCTGAACACGCGGGAAGGCAAATTTAGATTTCTATGTGAGTACTCAACAAATGTACGAAATTATGTATGGCGGATCAATTTTGCCATGTTCAAAATGCCACAAAAGCGTGGCGTTGTATACAACGTCACCTTAACGGGTTTAGGCTTGAGCATGATAGAGTAAAAAAGTACTGTACCGTCTGTAGAAAGTTCGATAAATCAAAGAGAAAGAATGCCTTCAGAGAAGCAGACGGGTGTAAGTCAATTATGGTGCATGTGGGTTTTTCTTGGTGCATGTAGGTTTTTTGGTCTACATGCACCAGTGCATGCCACTTTTTTTTTGTAAATCGAGCCCTGGGCCCAAATCATTACAAAAAAATATTGAAAAGACATGAATTTGGGACTGAGATTGAGAACCATTTCCAATTTAGTACCTAAAGCCTAGGCTAAACATTGCTATTCTTTTGCTAAATTGCTTTGAAAATGTACTTAACTCCCCATAGACTTTGTACACAACTACAGAATTGACATCAGGACACTACGTTCTTCCCTTGTATTATTCTTACAAGAATAAACAATCAGCAATCTAAAGTGTATAACATGAGTCGCACGCGTGAACACAAAATACAATCATTATTCCATTAATGGTTAGGCCTATGTCGGAAATACACGGACGTTCAGGAAACTTGCACTGAAAGCAATTGCGGCTGCATTAGTGCAAACGATTGTGCCGTATATTTTATTATTTCTAGTAATAAATTACTTCTTTTACCTCAAACAATCTTCCTTTAATTGTAAAAACCATAGTTTTCACAATTTTAAACGGTCTTTTGACCGGAAATGCAACTTTCTTACCCAATTTTCCAGTTGGTTCCGTGGGATTCACGTTTAGATATCAAGTGCGTTGTCTTTTTTGCTGTGTTGAGCAATTTGGAAGTATCGTCGACAGAGGGCGCAATTTCAAACCTTTAAATACCGGCAGGCTGCGTCTCATTTTGGCTTCAGTCCAGCTTCATAATTTTAGATTCCAGATTTGACAGAATCTAGCAGTACAATTGTTTCTGGGTTTTTTGCTTATGGAGACACAAACTAGACCAATGCTTGATACGGTTAATTTGGTTTTAAAAAAATAGCAGGCCTCATGGAATCTTGCCGGGAAGATCAAGAGGAAGCCGGAGACGAAGCTTCGAAGCCAGGGTAGGGTTCTACATGGATAGAAAGCACAGCTCAAGACTGGATTTGGATTTTGTTCCGTTTCATCAGGTTCCTGACAAACACGGCCAAGCCGCCACAGCGGTGAACTGAGCTATTAATACGATGAATCAAATTTATTCTTGGGGACTTTGCGGCACGGACGCTTGCCGACGTCGGTTCGCTTTGTCGCCGACTCGAGATATGGCCAGCCCGTCGGTTATCCCATACCTGATACCTCCGACTGACGTCATGCATTCGGACTCTTGTCGGCGCACTCGATGGAGTGATTCAAAGCCGACACGTCCAACGTCAAGCAGTCTGATACTTTTACTTCACAACAACAATAACAAAAAATCAAATTTTGTGCACACAAATGCTGTTGCCCGAATGTTATTTGCCAGTGGTTGCCCTGGAACCGCAGAAGTGGGCACGGCTCCCCGATATGTTCCAACATCTCCTCCGCATCGCAGGAACATCTGTTCCACCTGGCAAGGGTATATATAGCCCTGGGTCCACCACCAGTGCGGAACTGGTTCAACTTGGTCCAGAGGTTGAGTTGGAGGTCCAGGGAGTCGAACAGTAGGGTCGGCGATCAGCTCCTTGTTCTTGGGGCTGCTCAGACCTGTCCCATTCCTCCTGCCAAAGTTGGTAGCTATCATAGGTTGTTCCATCGGGTTGGTCCAAATGGGTTTACGAGGTGGTAGCCGCTATATCAGAGAGGTAAAAGTGGGTGATGCGGGTGAGCCTAGATGTTGGATCTTCAGATCTGATGTGTTTCTTGGAGGCAGATGACGTCAATCTTGAGTTGGTTGCAGAGGGATACAATCGGGCCACTTTTTGGGAGCTGGCAAGCCTTCAACATTCAGACGGGCCAACATGATGACATCTTGAAGGAAGTTGGTGTCCGAGTCACACCATGGCAGATTTGGGTTGCCATGATACACCGGAGTTTGCGAGCTAGGGGATCATTAGTTTCCCTAGATAGCCAGGGTACTCACTGGGAGTGCGGCAAGAACGCTGATCCAGTGAGAAAAATATATGTGTTTAGCTGATGTCCCGTAGTGGGCATCAACAACTGATCTGATCCGATCCATTGGCGGAGCCGGGGGCGCAGCGGGGGCCATCTCCCTTGTATCCCCTCGCAAGCCATCAGCTACACATACCTTTTAATGTCACAATATGGAAATAGCGCACGATACTATAGACTTAATCCCCTTCCCCTTTTTGAAAAAAAGCCAAGCCCTCTTGCCCCCGCCCTTCATCTCATTAATAGCGCCCTCTACACTGCAAAAACTGTAGTGTTAATTTAACACCATTCGGTATCTATATAGGACAACACCAGTAAAATTTAACACCAGATGGTCCTATATAGATACCAATGGTGTAAATTTAACACTGCAGTTTTTACAGTGTAATGTCAGAGGGACAGGTTGCATTATCGCTTTTAGGAAACGGAGGGGGTTATAAAAGGGTGGGGGAGGGGTTGAGTATAAGGCGTGTTAAAGGTGACGCCCTAATACATGTAATAAGAGGCGCAGGGACTCTCAAACTGTTA
Source organism: Patiria pectinifera (assembly GCA_029964075.1). Classification (NCBI taxonomy): domain Eukaryota; kingdom Metazoa; phylum Echinodermata; class Asteroidea; order Valvatida; family Asterinidae; genus Patiria; species Patiria pectinifera. The sequence goes on along the minus strand of CM057147.1, from coordinate 20,632,046 downwards.
GGGCCTTCCAAAAAACTGCACCCTCGGTGAATAACACATTTGCTTCACTAAATTCATGCCACATTGTAGATTGATGTATTTCAGTTTTATAATTAGGAAAAACAGTATAGGTTCTTCGTTAAAACTGAAAATTCGCTATAGGCGAAAAATAACTTGTTCACGAGTATGGAACGTACTCGATTTCCCCTTTTTTATGTCTCACTGGAAAGATGAACGAGCTATTCCATGCAAAAAAAAAATGAACATTTATTTTTCGGGGTTCAACACTCCTCAACTAAGCAAGTTCATAATCACTTTATTGCACGTGCACGAACCACAACAAAGTTATTGGGCCTACCAGTTTTCATTGTAATTGAAGCTAAATTCTCTTTAGATTGGAATCAGGGATTAGCGTGAAAATCACTCATATTTTACAGTAAAATTAAATGTGAAATACAATCAATGCAGTGGAAACTAAATAATTAAGAAAGTTGCTAGGCTAATAACCCCTTTGACCTCAATTTCCCGAGAAGTATTTTATATCAGTTTATGTCAATACAATTAATCAAGGCATAAACTGATACAGGATTACACACAGTGGACCAAACAATAAATGGCCGAGTTGCGAGTTTATGATATTTATACGGCTGCGTGACCTTGTTCATTGAGGACCGACCGTGCTTGACTTCAAGTTTGTTGTCAGTTGCCATGATATCGGGTGCTCGGCTGGGGATATGCGAGGGTGACGTACTGGGTCAAATGCACATTGTTTGCGTGTTTGTCGTTCAGTGTCGGGTACATGAGCGGAAATAATCGCTCTTGGGGCCCAATAGCCTTATTCAGTATCAACAAGTGCATGTACACTCGAAGTTGTGCTCCATGTAGTGTCGTGAAACGTATATAGCCGTTCATCGATAACTGGTCGGGAGACCAATGTAGTCTATGAATTATTGAAGGACGCTATCTAGATGCTGCCTGGCCTCATACAAAGAGCCCAATACGCCTGCCTGATTTCTAGTGCCATTATATCCGTGTCCAAGCCTCAAGCCCATCAAATTGCAGTTTATCGTGTTTGATATGCTGCATGCTCTCATTTGGATCCAGTATCACCCTTTTGAAAACTACCGTGGAGGCGTAAAAGGCTTCAAATACCGGCCTTGATTAGAAAGAATTGTGTAGTCAGTGATTTCACCCGATCCACGGGTACACCGGGTACGCTTCGATCTCCACGCCAGCACTCCTTGGTTGATGATTACACCATGGTACAAAATAAGTGCAGGCTTTATGCCTTCTGACTTGGGAGTGAGCCTGCGCTGCATCTAGTTCCACCGGGTTACGGAACTCCGGCAAACTCAACAAATCCCAAAGATGACATTCATTACTGTGAAATACGGGGGTAAGTTTAATTCGTCGGTCGCACCACGAACCGGCGTATCTCGATTTTTTTGCCAAATTGAGTTTTTTTCATTAACGTTATTATTCCATCAAAGTGCTCACTCTCAGAAAGTTTTATTCTGATCGGAGTTCTAATTAACTAAGAACGCTAATTAGACTGTGTGGCGTATCTCTAAAAAATGAAAAATGCTGCACCACGAAGTGGCGTATCCCGATACGCCACTTTACACGCTTATAGGGGGGGCAGGGACATTTTGCCCCCCCCAACTCATTAATATTACACCACTATGACTTTGCGCCTCTTGTTCTTTTTTTTTCTTTTTTTTCCCTTCCTTTTGTGTGTGTGTGTGTGTGTGTTGCTTTCCCAAGGGGGGGGGGCAAGCGCCCCCCTTGCCTGCCCCCCCCCCTCACGACGCCCATGCCTACCAGTAGGCCTAATGTGTCTTTCAAAAATGCGCTATCACTTTTAATCATCTATTTTTGTTAACTGACAATAATTATCTTGCGACTTGTATACGATTATCTGCCGAAGGGTTATAATGTTTTTCATTTTCTTAGCATGTGATTGATCTTTCAAAACCATCGCATGTTATTTTCCATAATGAGCTGACGGTATAAAGAACTGGTATTGGCGTCGATTCCTTAAACAGTCCACTTGTCATAGACTAAATAATTATTTCCTTGAAGTAACATCGGGGATTGCTTTTCCTAGGTGGGCAGAAGCAAGAGCTTTTTTTCTACTTGCATCAATAGTTTTTATTTTAGGTGGCCCTATAGGTTAAAGGTGGTATCACTTTGACCAATGCAATTTAGAGAACGCCATCAATCGAGTTAGAGATTTGGTGCAGGTTCGCGAAAAGGACAAACAAATCTCTTCACTCTCAATTTTAACACTTGGTCCTCTTATCAGGCGCACAAAATGAAATCCAAATGTCAGCTCTTAAACCTCTTCAAAAAATCCCCTATAGAAATACTCTGCCTAGCCGAACCTCGTGCGTCAAAGGTTGATGCCCCCAACAATAATTAGTAATATGACATTTGTCTCGTAATTTTAAAACAGAAAATTAGCCTCTTCTAAAAATCCCCTAAGTTTAAAGAAATAGTCAGCCTAGCCGAGCCTCTCGTGCGTCAAAAAGGATTGAGGCCCCCAACAATAATTAGTAACTTGACTTTTGTCTCGTAATTTTAAAACAGAAAATGAGCCGAAAAGTTCCAACCCCTGAAATTTCCGGTCAACAACCGTGCCGGTAATAACTCGTTTTATTGACTTAACTAACGAGGGAGGTTGGTTTTTGTCTCTATAAATAACAAAAATCGAACCAGCTAAGAGCATTTGGAAATAAAGACCAGTCTTTGGCAAACTTAGCGGACAAAGCAAAGTTAACGGGACAATGCCCGCGTGGTTGCGGGGATGTTTGAACTTTTAATGGTCTTACACACATCTCTGAAAGTGACTTCATCGATTTTTTTCGGGGGGGGGAGGGAATGTCACACAACGAACTGGGCACAAGAGCTGGTCGATCATGGGTATCAAAGTGATGTGCTTATGTGCAAAACCTCTCCTTTAGTTTTCCATACTTCGGGATTTTTCCCGAACATAGGCCTACTTGGGGATTTTTCCCGAACAATTATAAGTTCAACGCGGCAGAAACATTTCAGCTGAGGTTGCATGTTTGTACGCTTATTAAATAATCGTATTTTTTTTTGCAAATAAGAAAAGCGAGACACCAATTGACATGATTTGAAGGAAATACAACGACATGCCCACCGAACAAAGAACGAATATGCACAAACTTATAGGTTAAAGGCCTACATTATGTTGAACATTTAACCGGCTCAACTTTGTCTTCGTATGAAACATGATATTCCTTGCATTAAGGTAGCGGGGCGGAACTAGCTTTAAGGAAACGAGGAGGGGGAGGGTTGATATAAAAATGGGGGGTTGAGTATAAGGCGTACTGGGTGGTCTGCGGCATTCCCCCCCCCCCCCCGTATAACTATGAAAAACATCTACAATGATTTCTCCTGGAATCTAAACTACGCAATTCAAGAACAAATTTAGGAACTTCCTTTTATTATTATTATTTTTTTGTCCCATTTTACTAGTTTCATAACATCAGTAAGCGGCCGAATGGGGGTTGTCACCTAACCCCCACCCCAACCACCTCTGGATTTGCTACTGGGCAGGCTTACAGGTTCCTTTAATTTTCAAGTGGCGTAGGTCCCCCCCCCCAAAAAAAACCCGACAATGATTACAATAGCGTTTCGGCGCTCGTGCAATTAATATTTCAGGATTTGTTCTTTTCTGCTCGTACACAATGCACTTAACACAAATTGTCCACCTCTCTCATTCAATAATTCATGTAATCCCTTCGTCCTTTTTTGCGTGTGAAACATTAACACCAGGCAGTATGCATGTTTGGCACCCGTAAGCTATTAATGATAAATGACAACTGACAATTACTCCCAGCAACCCCCAATGTATTGATGTATTGTAGGACATACTGTAAATACCTAACTCTTTTGTTTCCTTTGTCCACGCATAGCCGTTTCAACAAAATATTGGTTTAACTAGTCGAACGTTTGTAATCGAAAGCCTCTTCATTTTTCCTGCATAAAGTGGCTATTTATAAATATATCAAAAACCTATATTTAAAGGCACGTAGGAACATTGGTAAATACCCGGAAAGGACTTAACGAGAAAAGTTTTGCTCCAAGTAAGGATGGTTCCAAATACCCTGTGAAATTATTCCGCTTGAAATGGTATCGTTTGGAAGAAAACAATCATTGAAGGTGCTTCACCTTTTTACGTGCGACAGCAACGGAATCTAGTTACGAGACCCAAAACAATAATTGTGCATACGTTTCTCAACACGTATATAATTATATTGTCCATTGAGCTGAAACTTAACAGGTTAGAAGTTATGCACCCTACAATAATATTGCTTCAGACGAAACAAAAACATGCACTCACCCCCCCCCCCAAAAAAAAAACACCACATGATCTAATATACCTTTAACACTGCCTAAAATTGTTTATTTGATCTTCAATTGTCAATATAATAATTAAATTAACAATTGGCATTGGCGTTTTATCTGTTTTTCATCGAAATAGTTTGAATATTGAAGCACGAGGGTAGCGTTTATTTTGTCATTTTTTCCCCCATCCTTTATTCCGATAGACAACGAACAGAAGTTATTCAATCCCTACTGCTCCAGTCTCATTCTGCTGGAGTGTATCCGCAAACACTGCAATATAACGGATGCCAATGGTAAGTCAACATGCTGACACTGACCTTTGTCACTTTTAAGTCTTCATTTCGGTCCCTACGCTGTTTACATCTGGTAAGTCATGTGAATAATTAAGTTGGATTGTTTTGAAAGAGTCTTGCTGTTACCCATGCATGGCCCCGAAGTAACTCCAGATATTAAAACCTGAGAGAACCGTGGCGCAATCGGCCATATACTTTTTTTGACTGCTGATATTTACCGAACCTTAATGAGCTTACTGTCTTGTTTGTACATTGTCTTGAAACCAATTTTCATGAAATCTGAATATATTCTACTCGAGGAGTCTACACTCTTCGACGCAGGATGCATTACTAGATTTCATTAACCTAGAAAGAATCACCTATCAACGGTTTACAGAGTGAATTATTAATGACAGTAATTTTACAAAATTCCTCATCGGATCAGGCCGCATGAAGCTTTAGTGGTATTGTAACGAAATATAACGTTAACACGCTTTAATTTAGAATTTATTTTTAAAAATGTTTTGATTTTCATTTCCCCAGCAACATTAGATTTATCAGACGCAATGGGTAGTGTTAAGCGTCTCCCAGATAACCTACACGCGTACGCAAACACCCTACTGGATGGCAGAGAAACATACTGGGTCATCAAAGTAGAAAGTAAGTGGTATTGTTCACACACACATAAAAAACCCAGACCAACCACTGGCCAAATAGAGACAATTAGATAGCCAAGAAAATAGTTACCTAAAGTTCTTATTGTCAATGTGCCAAGTCCACCTAAATCTTCCCCAGTTCACAAAAAGGAACGATGATGTATTAAAGGTGTGAGCCAGATAAAAATGCATTTTACGACAATAGGCGACCCAAGAGACCTTATGCGTATGGCGGCCATCTTAGAGGGCATCTTAGTTGTAATTTTAATTTAGAAACAATGAATGCTCAAAAGCTTCACTTATGCATATACACCAGCAAAACAAAGGCATTGCCCTCCAAGATGGCTAATGTCTATTGGAGACAGTTATCAAGTCGGCTGTCGGCAACAATTTCAATCATAGGATGAGTCGATACCAACAACCGGTCAAGTGTCAATTTACAAGACATGCCTGTACCAGTACATTACCCTACTCTCTTGAAAAAAATAGGTCTCATTTATGAAAAAGAATCAACATCAGACCTATCTTGACAAAGAAAATAAAAACGGTCCGAACCTTTCTTCGAACACCTGAAACATCCTGTTACTAAAGCACCAACAATCCCATCATCTTGTTTGGTCTTGTTTCCCTTTCTTTTTTTCAACCAGAAGGTGCGACGGACACCGAGCCGACGAAGTACACATTGCTCATAGATGACCCAGAGAAGAACTGCCCAGATTTATCAAGTGAGAATTCAGTTGTTTTCCCTTCACATTCAAATTTCCATATTATCAAGAGTGGTTATATCAAAGCATATTTGCTCATAATATTAAAGCAATTATAATCTGTGCCTATTTACATAATGTAATATACTTCTATATGAAGCCAGCCACATATCAATCGATATTCTTTGGGCATAACATCATTCTGTGCGCAAATAAGTTATCCCCAGTACAGAAACAACATATTCTCTTTCATTTGGTGTTGGTATAAGGCATTGTGACACACGCACAGTGGATTAATTATCGCTGCATTATTGCTGCCATTATATATAGTTTGAATTGATTTGTTCCCTGTAAGGCAGGTGATTCTTATTTCCCCTGATGAGAGGTATTGTTATTGTCAAGATAAACCGGATGGACAATTCGCATCAAACATATTGTGTTGAATAGATTATTATTACTTGCCAACAATGGTACAATGACCCAAGGCTGTTCAGCGTGTCGGGGAAAGCAGGTGTACCGGGAGATGGGCGGTTGCATCGGCAGTGATCGAATGGTGGTTTCCTCTGTCCTTTAAATTCTGACGTCATTATAAGACATCCAACATCCCGTAAACAATATACACATGTAGTACACTTTGTTAAGGCTGCGACTTAAATCTGACCCCCCCCCCCCCCATTTTTTCTCAGGTAGTGTTGCCATTGCGGTAACGTTGATGCGCTTCAAAATAGGCTTACGACATAAAGACGTCACGCTTTGTTTACATGTACATGGATCTCGTCCCTACCTGGCTCACATAGGAAAAGCGCACATGTAAACAAAGCAGACGTCATTCAATCTTAGGTCTATTCACTCAGTCAATTACACGTATTGTATTGGTAACATAGGCCCTATTATCCCTCAATTAACTTTTGGGTCCGACGGTCAGAAAGTGACGTCCGGAAATTGGACACAAACCAAGATTTACGGCTGTCAAACTTGACGCGCTTGGAAGTTGCCGAACAAATCTCAACAAATCGGAAGTCGTGTAGTAAAGAACCCCGTTCCATACTAGAGAACGAAAGTACATTTTATGTTTTGGGACTAATATCTAAACATTGGGTGATCATACAAGCAGGAAAAGAGTGTTTGGAATCATCTAAATAGATTGTTGAGAATGCAGCTAGCTTAATTTTGTGGGCAGAGGGCATGGTAAGGTAAAGGTTTTGAGTTATGAACGGAACTTGTAAAACATTAGAAGTGTCCTAAACTACACCATTTCCAACAACTCAAACGTTGGTAAAACTGTGTCCGTTATGCATGCTGCAACGTGCTAATGTACACCTTGTTACTTTTAGGTGTCATCAATAGTAGTCCAGTGTCATTACGTTCGTTCCCCACAGGACAACACAATAATCAGAAGGTTCGTTTATACAGGAGTAAGGTTTACCTTTTCCTCTTATTTCAGGTCGTCTGCAAGACTTGTCTCGGCCGACGACACGAGGTCGGAAGGAGTCGCAATGGAGCAACCTCAGACGCAAACTACCACCACGCAACAAAACTGGCTCCGGTCGACCCAAGAGTAACACCAAGAAACGGTAGCTTGCAGCGTGGTCAAGAGTGACGGAATCAAAATTGGCGCCAAAAGTTACCGGCAGACGAAATTTACCCAACTTCGAGAGAATTATTTTGCCGGCGAACTTGCACACCGCCGCCATTTTGTTTGTCCTCTATCACAAACATTATTTTGTACATTTAAAGAAAAAGCGGGAAAATCTTTGATTTTTTTACCACTGAAGATGTTTTTTCCTGGGTATTTAAAGACGAAAGTTGTATTAATGGGTAGAATGAAAGAAGGGATCATCGTCAGTTTATAATTTATTGATTTTTTTAAAAAAGCCATATACGTTATGAAAGGATAACTATATCTTTTTGTATATTAAAAGAAAACAACGTAGGCCTATTCTTCAGTCATAGGATTTAGAAACTTGGGTGCAGAGTGTTTTAAAATAAAAACCTAATAAAACCATTGGATTTTTTTAACACTGAATGTTTGAATAATGCCTGCAAAAGTGCAAATAACGTTGAATATGACAGGGGCGGATGTAGCTTTCAGGAAATGGTGGGGGAGGGTGATATGAAGGGGATGTGAGTGAAGACGTGCCTTGCTGGGGGAGGGGGGGTCCAGGGGCTTTCCCCCAGGACATTTTGAAATCTACGATGTTTTCTCCTGCATTCTAAGGCAATTTGAGAATACATTATAGAATTCCATTATTCTTTTGGCCCAATTTTATAACATTACCCAGTGGCTAAACGGGGTGGGGGTGTTGGGGTTGGAGGGTGTTGTGATCCCCTCCCCCCCCCCTTAACGGTAGTAGGACCTATATGCCTACATTGGTTTCCAGTACATATGAAAAGCAAACGCATGTAAGATCAGCCGTTTCGCGATTTCAACACCTGATGAAAGTAACTGTTGGAAGGCCTAAAAAAAAAAAAATTACTATACCTAATTGATTTTAAAGAATATATTTTCCAGGCGATATTTCCATGTATGAGTTTATTGGTTTCTTTATTGTCATATGAGCACTATGTTATCTGAAATCAGCTTCCCGAAGTACAAAAATAACTTAACTGTCTTAATTTAATGAGTTGAGTAAAACAGATATCATTAAATTTAACAAATTACATTACATGCATACTGTTTCTCTGCTGTTGATTCAATCATTGAACATTAGCAGTTAGACTCAGTACCTAGTCGGACACAGGTTTTTTTTTAACTTGTCTGACCTGGACTTTTAAATTCCTTGAAAGTTTATTACTTCTTGTTTCAAAAATATAAATCCAAATAGATAATTAATTCTTTTTACTATAATCCCTTTAAACAGTGTTCTCATAAAAAAAACAGATATGGCTGAATTCTTTGTATCAAGGTTAAGGAAGCGTTGATATAAATTAAATGTCGAAATGTAGCGTAAAACCGATTAAACATTTTGGTGAAAGTTTGCATCTAATTAGCAACCCCAACTGAACAGATTTACAAAAACAAAGAAATTATACACATGCACAAATTGCACATAAAGAAGAACTAACAAATTTAAAAAGGCTATAGTGAAAAACATAAGATAAACAGTGACTGTCTTCTAACATAATTTTACTTCATAATAAAAAAACCCCACTAAATTGCAACTGCATATGTTCATAATGCGACAATCACATAGCTTGAAAGAAAATAAAGCCAAATTCAAAATAAACAGCAGTTCTGACGGAGTGTTTGTTCGCATATGAGAAGTGATACAAATCTCCTTTCTGCAAGCAACCACATCGGTCTAGGCCGTGTGCCACCAGAGATTCTATTGCCATCCAAATCAGCTGCGCATTGCTTCTGTCAAGATTTTAAATCGTAAACTAGCAAATTCTCTCAAAACTTTGTGAAGAGAATTACTGATCGAATGAAAATACATTTTTACTTGTACGGGAACAAGAGTATTGTTCAGACACCATCAATAGTTAAGAATGCAACCTTTTTTGACTGCATTGTTGTTTTGTTTGGTCACTCTTGATCAAATATTGAAAAATCGGAGATGTGTTGTCCCTGATCTACAATTAAGCCATTCATTAAGTGGAGGTACACAACATAAACTATGTCAAGTTTTCAAACAGAAACAACACAAAATTGAATACAACAAAACAGCTGACAGTCGTCTAACCATCTGCCTACAAAATAAATTGCAACACAAATACTGCCATCTTGCATGGTCACATTTTCTTATGACGCAGACACTACTGGCATTGAAATAACCAAAAGAATTGTATTCATGTGAGACAGAAAATTCTTTATAATGATTTGCACAACAATAACATTTAAGTCTGCCAAGAAGGCAGCAACAGGGGTTAACAGCTTATGTTTGCACTAGTTGACGGCTCAACTTTTCACTCAAACAAATTGTCCATGGCTTAATGAATATTCCCAAGTGCATCACAAATAAGAAATATCAATAGCGATACCAATTTAAACAAGTACCAAGTGGTACAACCCATGGTGGCCGGGTAACGTGTGAAGACGGCTATATGGCACCTTCCGTGCACCTGGGCCGTACCGGTACCTCGAGAGTACAGAAAACGAAAATGAATGGGGCGTGATCTAATATGCAAAAACATATGCAAATTAATGCATGCGCAACAGTGTTTGCAAAACCGGTCTTCGAATGCAAAGCTGTAATACTTGAGTTGTATGAAAACAATATATGGTCGAGTAAAGTGTCCACCAACCAACCAACTAACCCACCCACCCACCCAGTTTCAAAGTTTCAAAAGTTGTGTCTTCACATATGTGCATACTGCACTAATACTGCAAGTAGCATGCAAATGCCTGCATTTGCATATCCACTTCATACATTTTTAATATATTCATTCCAGGAAAACTTTGAGATTGATACAACCCTCAATGTATCACTGCAATTTGCTTATTTAAATTACACTTGATTTTAAACGAAAAAAAAAACTTATGTAGTCTATTTAGGCAAGCATTTGAAATCTTATTTATTTTATTAGTTAAAGTACTGAACTATAGATAGAAATTTCACACCCAATGCTGATTGCTTCTACTTTGCATATTAAATTTACATCATCACAGAGGTTTATCTATATAGAGTTATAAAGAATACCTTAGCAAAAAAAAAATACAAAACACAAAAATCAATTCTTAGAATTTAACAGTTAGGTGTGTGCATTGTTGAGTTTGAGGGGCTATATTAATTATATTTATTTATACAACGCCTGAATAAATCCCTGCCATCTGATTGGTAGGTCATTGATCACATGTCATTGACACATGTCCATGACACATGTTCTATTCAGGGTGACCGTTTTAGCCGATTTTCGGCTAACTTTGACAGAATTTTTGTTAAAAAACGAGTTTGACAGAAAATTCGACAGAATGGATTTTTTGGGCAGATTTCTGGCAGAATTCTGCAAAAATGGTTATTTGACAGAAAAAACAGCAAATTTGAACAAAAAAGTGTACCTTTTGTTTAAAAAAGCTTCAATCCTTTCAAACAAACCCTTGCATAATGGGACAGGTTGGCTGGTCTGGGTGCTGAGGTTCACTGGGAAACAAACTTCGTCGTGGCCGGATCCGCGTTTTGCCCAAAATGTACCAATAACTTCACAACATCTTTATGTGACTAGATTGTTTATTATGTAATTTGAATCTTAAATAAGGCAATACTACCAATCTGCATGTGATTTTAAGTGTTTATAGTGTATTTCGAGTAATTCTGGGGAATTTGGCAGATTTTTTGATAAATCTGACAGATTTTTGATGCGCATTTAGCAGAATTTGGCTCTGACCTTACGGTCACCCTGGTTCTATTCCACAGTGAATAGAAGCTCCACTGCACGGTCACACTATTGGTGGCTTTGGCCCATCAGACGACGGGGATTTATTCAGGTGTTGTATAAAACACAATTCATGCAATGGAAAGAATAATTTCATTCGGTGACAGGAGTGTTCCATTCCACTCGGCTTCACTTCGTGGAATGGAACATTCCATCTGCCACCCCATGAAATTATTCTTACCATTGCACTCATAAACATTCACTATTTGTATTTTATACAACACCTGAATAAATCCCCGTCATCTGATTGGTGGATCATTGATCACATGTCATTGAATTATTCGTCCCAACGCAGGGCGTGCGTGGCGCGCAGCGCACAGTGCAATGGAAGTTCTATTGCACGGTGAATAGAACTTCCATTACACGGTGTCACTGCTGCAGGTGGTGGCGCTGTTTTGAATCGAGATAAAATGAATATGGTGGTTCTCAACTTGCCTGTGTAACAGTTTGCATAAATGATATATGATGAACTTGTCGAACTTTTAAACAGTTTTTAACCTGAATAAATTGGCTATTAAAAGTCAACCAATCAGATGACAAGGATTTATTCAGGTGTTACATAAAACAAATAATGAATGTTTTCTTTCCATTCGGTGACGATGAAAATAATGTTCCATTCCACTCCGCTTCACCTCGTGGAATGGAACATTTCATCTGTCACCTCATGAAATTATTCTTACCATTGCACTCACAAACATTCATTATTTGTATAAAGCCTGGTTCATACTTCACGCGAAAGCGAAGCGAAATTCGTGACGTCAACAATACATTCGAAGTGCGTCCATCATTGTTGACGACATGAATTTCACTTTGCAAATGCTTTCGTGTGAAGTATGAACCGGGCTTAACAATGTATATTAATTTCAACAACATATTCACATTCATTTAGGTACGAATACAACTTCCTGCAATGGAACGCCTAAAATGAGACAATGTATCAAAAGGACCATTCAATGCACCAGCATCTACCATTTACATTGACATCTAACATTTACATTTTGATTTTCCTCTCTCCAGAGAGAACAGAAAAGTGACATCAATTCATATTATCTGTATGAAGTAGGAAGGTTAGCTCCAACAATGGTCTGCCTATAGCAGAAATGCCTAACCAAGAGTGCTATCAATTCGGGCGTTTCACAATGCAGCGCGCCACCAAGAGTTGCCATGGAGAGTCCATTTTTCTAGTTTACGGTCGACAAAACATGGCCCATTTGAATGAGTGTCAGTAGACAACTTGAACTAATTTGTTATATAGATTGGGGCCTAGCGTTCTGCCGCCTCACAAAAAAAACCACATTGATAAAAAGAAAACAAAAGAGCAAACAGATACTCGAAGCATACCTTTACGAAACTACTGACTGGAAAAACGAACAATTTCAAATGTCCCCGCGCTGTGAATTTGTTGACCATCTCCCACAATGCACTGGGAAAAATGAACTCTTCGTGGCAAACTCTTGGTGGCGCACTGCATTGTGAACCGCCCGAATTTTTACAAAAAAAGTGGAATGGTAGCCTGAATACAATAAGTTATATACGCATGAAACTATAAACTATGAAATTATAAATGCTGTATTTTACTCCAAGATTTAGGAGCAACTCAATGCTGGTTTCTTTAGGGCAGGCTGTAGAGCCCACATCTTACTTCATTTGTACAATGTCTCATGATTGATATAAAATATATTAGGTGCAAAAATGTCTTATTTGTAACAGCTTTTCACAGAAAATATTTGATGTAGCTTTATATAAAGTGAACTATGACATGCAGACACAACTTTTAAATTATGGAATGTATGTTTGTGTTAACCCCTTAACGCTGGCTGATGGCTTTAGACACAGCTCCACAAAAGCCGATAAGCTGGGTGACTGCTAGTGCTGCATTCCTGCAGCATAGCGTATCTATTCATAGACAACGGAAGAATGCCTTCATGTACACATTCCACCCAATGTGCAGCTGTCCATGACCGAACAATACCCGCGTCAAGGGGTTAATGATCATTTACAACTAGGTTGCAATGTATTCTTTGGTTAAGGGGGAATGCCTATTTTTCTTGGACGCTATACTATCATCTAAATGCACTACCACCTGAGGGCGCCATATAATGGCGAGCTGGTTCCATTATGCATGCATTTATGTTAGCACAGAGTGGAGCACCTTGGTCCAATGCTTATGGTGTCCAACTTGTATGCAATGGTATATGGGTTTGAACCCGGATGGGAACACGGTGCTTATGTTCTTAGGCAAGACATTTTACTTCAATTGCCTTACTCCACCCAGGAGTATAAATGGGTACCTGTGAAGGTAGAAACCAGAACATGCTGATCTCGAGCTGCTGCAGAAAATTGGTCTCATTACCCGATGAACAGGGGTAATAATAAGCCAGTTCGGTATTTCAACTGCGCATGTGCACAACGATATGGGTCACGGATAATCGAAAGATCGAAGGCGCATGAACGCGCGGGCGCATGACGCTTGCGTGTCAATTACCAGCAGAATGGGCGTGCGCGTAACATCACGTAACATAACGTCAGCGATGTTATACCGAAAGACCTCGGGTCATTGAAATACCGAACTGGGAATATTGTGAAGCATTTTGAAACTTTGGTATGAAAGCACTAATATAAATTGAAATTATTGAAATGCAATGAGAAACAATTTTTTTCTGGGGGGTGGTAATAAGAGGTAAATACACATCCTTCCCATCCCCTTTTGGGCACGCCCCTTTCTCTACCACTTGATAACCTTGGTCTCCGTCAGGATGGCAATGACCAGGAAGCACACGTAGAGCACATAGAGGCAGATGCCATAGACCCTGGTGGCTTGGAACTTCCTGAAGACGTGGTAGAAGAGAGAGAAGAAGAGACTGACGCCCAGCCCGGCCGCCAGGACGTACTGGAGCTGGCTCGACACCAACTGCAAGATGCAATATGAAAATTGAGCATCAAAAAGCCTTGTATCACTGGTTTTGATTTTACCATTTAACTCAGGGCTGTGCAAACGTTTCCAACATTCCCGATCTTTTTGTCCATATCTAAGGCCAAAAAAAAAAGTCGGTCTCTGGTCAGCGCGCGCGTCGATTTTAATCATGCGCGTCAACCTTTTTTTTTTCCAAAATGTTCCGCGGTAGCTCCAACAGCGCCCTCTATTGCCACAACTCCTCAATTTTTTTTTACCAAAGAGCATCAAGGAATGGGAAATAGCACCAAGGCAAATGATCGAGGGCACCAAGGCAAATTATGGAGGACACCAATGTACATGAGGGCACACAAAAAAGCAAAATAGTACCCCACCTTGTCTGTACAATCCAAACTTGAAGAAAAAAAAAAAAGCCGCGTCGCCGCATCAATTCTGGAACTTTGGCCTGACCAGAGACAAAGTATTGTTGTTTTTTTGGTCTAATAGAAAATCGTTTACATTGTTTGCATAAGTGGAACGTACCCCTGGTACTAAACTTCTATTTTTTTTTCCTGTTAAAAGTGCCAGTTTTATGCACTACTTAAATATAAATACGGTGATTCGGGCGCAGACCAGAAACCGGATACTTTTTTTTGGCCTTAAGTCTAATTCAAATGTGACAGTGAGTCAGTCAGTCAGGCAGATAGGTGTAAATAGGATTGTAGGCTAGCCCTCTAGGACCAGCAGGTGGCACTCCCACGCACAACCTTAAGAATCCATTTACTCGTGAAGACACGAGCATAACTTGACCGCCTAGCTTGTCCAGTTTGGCTGGCCAATTCAATTGGACGGTATTGCCTTGTACTATACCGTGGTATACCGTGACAAAAAAACACGGTAATTGACAATGCAGACATCAAACTGGATGCCTGAAACTACAAAGAATGGAATCAAACATGACAAAGAGGTTGCTTGTCTTTCTGTTTGAAAGGCTTTTGCGAAGATTCTGAACACCAAGGAAGAATACCGCGGTATTGAAATTCCATACCGAGTTCACCGGTGTTTCGGTATTCATGAATCATTAGTCGGTGTTAGTCGGTTATTAAAAAAAAACGTGACTATCCGGTAATACCGAAATACCGTCCAAGCCTACTGGCCAATTAATCCAAATCTGATGCAGCAGGTGGAAAGGAGCAGATTCTATTTTGGAGACAGAACAGATGAGACCAACAAAGCAAAATGGTAAAAAGTGGCAACAACTTACATAGAATGTGCCTCCGTGTTTAATGCAGGCTATAGTACATGAGATGCCGATGCCGAGAAGCATATCTAGAAGGTACAGTTGTCAAGGAAACCTCATCCTAAAAATGCTTCAATCTTTCGAAAAACCACCTAGTCTACTACTTCTCTCCAATGACTATCCATTGCCATGCACTAGCCTTAGTAGTGTCTGGGCTGACTGAATCTGCCTGACCACCAATCTTGAGATTTCCACAGCAAATTAATAAGCCAAAGCTGCCCTTTATTGACTTAATGGAATAATATCATATGATATCAGCAAAGTTTTGTTATTTTGTTATAGGTGCAGGCTTGTATACTTGGGGGGTGGGTTGTATGGTTCAACCCCCCCCCCCCCCACAATTGTTTTTAATAAGCATGGCCTCAAACTGTGCACATATGCAGGTACAACACACCATATGTCCTTCAGTGGGTGGGATAACCATGTAACAACATGGTGCAAGTTGTGCATGTTGAGATGAAAAGTTCCACTTAAACCCCTCGCGTACGGGAAGCGGTCATGGCCGCGGCCGCTAATCCTCATTGGAATGCAGTTGCCAGCTGTGGTATGCCGTGGCACACAGCTAGTGGGTAGTTCTACAGATGCTGCTTTTGTGCAGTCCCGCTACCACACAAAGGCTGTGCAGTCATGCGGGTCACTGCTCCATGTATGGGGGAATGTCCCCATTACGCCCTGTCCTTAAGGGGTTAAGGGCCGCCAATCCCCCCCCCCATAAAAACTTTAATATTTCACTGGACACAAAGGATACTGAAGAGAGGTCCACCGAAGCAGGCAGCTACAGCCATCCTTGGATAGCCCTGCTTAGCTACGGCAATGTCTGAGACCAAATCTAAACATGGACGAAAATTAATAGGACAAGAAAAATGCAAAACAAGCTATCATCATTAAAGATTTACAATAGATGGCAACCAAATTTCTTTTGTGAAAGAACTGCAGTACAGTGGATGACAAATGTCCTTTTTCTCTCTCCAAACCCTTAAATTTGTACAGGCGAGTTTTACCGTTTTACTGGCTGTTAGGGCTTGGCCGGGCCCGTCGCTCAGAGGGGCCTGGTGGGGCCGGACCCCCCTTGGCGTGCCATTGCCCCCCCCCCCCCATGGCAAAAGCTATACATATGTATTTTTGTATTTTTTATTGTAGTGGACCCCCCTGATTGATTCTATGGCCCCTCCTGATGTTCAGGGCTGGCGACGGCACTGGGCTAGGCCCATCTGATCAGGACCCACCCCTTTAAATTTTGTCTTTTCCACTAAAATATTCCAGTCTCGAGGATGGTTCATACTCCACGTGAAAGCAAATGCAAAGCGAGTTTCATAATGTCAACAACTGAAGCTCCACTGTGGCGGTCAAACTGATAGTTGCACGAAATAAGAATTCATGGTTTATGGACATTGACACAAATATAAACATTTTCTGCCTTGTATTTGAGCCAAGGCATGCTGAACCAGGCCAGTTTTGTGCACAGCTCCAACATCGAGCATGAAAGTTCGTTTCCTGTCCCATTATTATATCAATTAAATAAAAGATACCTTTTTGAGACTTTGATCACAGAGCTCATATCAGGAGCTTGCGACACCATCACGGTGTCTTTGTCAACTGGTGTTGTTGATCATCGCCAGGGAGGATGACCTCTGGAAGAGCAAAATCCGCGAGGCCGTGGAAATCCGCAGACACCACCCCCATATGAACAGAGATGGAGGGTACGAGCTGGCCCACATGTACGACCGCCTCCTGTCGCGCGACCAAGCTTGGTCACGTGACGGTTCACGTGAGGGCCTCAACAACACCAGTTGACAAAGACACCGTGATGGTGTCGCAAGCTCCCGATACAAGCTCTGTGATCAAAGTCTCAAAATTAAATTAATTTATTTAATTGGCTCCAACATCGATTCCATGTGCCATACGTACCTCCTATGCTGTTTCCCCAGGCCAACAACGTCAGCCCCAGAATAGCATTACTAAGTTGGAAGACTAGTCCGTACATCTGTCAACAGAAATTGTTGGAAGCAGGACTTCTTAATTTTCAATGAATACATTTGTACTTTGTGGTGATGAATGCAGAAACTGTACGATATTCTAAAATTTAAAGAAAGAATTAAGGACCGAACAGAAAAAGGAAATGTTCAGCTTAGATTAATGAATCAGGAAAAGCCGGGGAAAAAAAAGAAAAAAAAATCAACCTGAACAGGATCTGAACCTAGGTAAATGTAATCAAGGTAAGTACTACATACTACCATGGATGTATTTAAAGCTCCATGATACTACTATGCAAACTTGGATCCAAAAATATAATGAATACAAAACAGATAAGTCAATCATAAATGATTGTAAAAAAAAAAAATTCACCAAACAAAGATTTTCACAAATTAGGTTGAAAATGAGATGTTCTTTTAATCCTTCCAGCCATATTTAAAAAAAAAAACCTTTAATATTTCATCAGCATATTTTGAACCATTTACATCCATAGAATCATATAGAGTGATTTGGCGAACAAAATTAGAGGCCATTTTTTGTCGGTGGTGCCACGCTCGCGTGCACGCTGCACAGTTCGTAAAGACAATACGCAAGCACATTTTGGTAATCCTATTGACCTATCGCGGTAGAATCGCGTCAACGCAGCTTGTGAAACGCGTCAACGCAGCTTGTGAAACGCGTCAACGCAGCTTGCGAAATATTGTCCAATGACATGATATGCAAATGGACGCGGAACGCGCAAAATCTTAGACAAACAAAACTTAGTGTACAAAAATTCCATAGGGTTATCCAAGGGGCGTGGCTAACTCCCAAACGGCATAGGTCAATTGGTCTAGGAGCCCGGAGTGCGTGCGTACTACCTGAGCGCGACTCGCGCAAGCCTGGTGCCACTGTAGTTCAACCTCAGAAAATGGCTGGCGCCAAATTAGTCTCTAGGAATGGACAGCATATGGATACACAATGTCTTTGTGCCATTTCTGAAAACTCATAAAATCAACTTAGAAATCGAATCTACAAAATGGGAGCCACACGTTTCTCAGCAAATGATCAGACCAAGTCAAATTCAAACAAATTCAAGACTTTTATGCACTAACCTGTAATAGATTTACGATTTCATTTGCAACTGAATAGATCCACAGCACAGATACGCCAAAGGCAAAATATGCAAATAACTGTAAGAGAAAACAAAAAAAATGTTGGTAAGCAAATCAGTTCAGGCAAAATAATTTCATGAGCTGAGCAATGGTCTCCCCCGACTCTCCTTTTCTTACCGTTGAGGGGGTACTTTCCCACTGAGCCAATTGACATGTGATTGACTTGCTTAAATGAACTTCATAATGAATACATTCTGATTGCAATAAAGAACTGCACGACAAAAGATACTCTGACTTACAAAGTGGTAGACTGGTGGCTTATCCGATCTGGACGTTAAGTACACCACCAACGCTAAGAGGAAGCCAACACACAACATGAGCTCCCACAGCATGAAGTTACCAGTCAAGACCCTGGAAAAGTCTGGAATGCAGAAATTAATAATTTAGCCTAATGACCTCTATGCATATTCATGATACGTTTGAGGTTTGAGGAGCATACATAAAGCAGAAGGCATATATTACTGAGTGTACCATTAGGGGGACACCTTATTGTTATTTTTTTCGATAATTTGGAGACACCGGCTTTTAGGGAGACACATAAATGTCTCCCTAATGGCAAAACTCCCCTTTAGAGGCAAAATTTTACTGTTGCAAATAGGTTATATTTGTTGCTCGTGGTCTAACTAGTAAAAAAAATATCGAAATTCGTGGAAAAAGGACAAGGGAATATTGGGTTAGGGCACATTTAAGTTGGAAAAAATTATGTGCACAAGTCCATGGGAAAGTCTCCCAAATGACCCATTCCCGGTAATTATTACACTCATTATATTATAGAAAGATGATTATGTATTCATAAATACCTGAGAAAGTTTACCCAATTCCTTTAACCACCCACTTGAATAAGTAATTACACAACATTATCATTAAATATTTTTGGAGGAACCACACATCAAACATTTCCTACAGAAGTAATTGTGTGTGACCATCTGAAGATGTTCAGACTCCTGGATAAGGCTGAGAGTCTACTTACTTTTGGTAACCACCACACAGAAGAGTGGTCCAATGGCGAGCTGGAAGCAGTTCAGGAGTCTATTCCAACAGTGTTTGTCTTCGGTGTGGTCTACGAGTGGGACAGTCGCTTGCATCACCAGCTGGATTGGAGACTACAGCAAGACAGATGCCAAGAATATCCAAAATTATGACAAGAGTTTTGTTTGTGGTAGATGTAAAGAATTTATGCAGCAGCCAAAAAATCCAAACAATGCCAAAGGTTCCCAAACAATTCCAGTGGATTTCCAAAGAATTCCAGTGGATTTCCAAAAGATTCCAATGGATTCCCAAGGCATTCCAATGATTCCCAAGGATTTCTAGGGATTCCCAGGGATTACAATGGATTCCCAAAAAATTGAAGGGATTCCCAGGGATTCCCAGGGATTCCCAATGATTCCAAGGGATTCCCAAAGATTCCAAGGGATTCCCAAGGATTCCAAGGGATTCCTAAGGATTCCCAGGGATTCCCAGGGATTCCCAAGGATTCCCAGGGATTCCCAAAGATTCCAAGGGATTCCCAAGGATTCCAAGGGATTCCCAAGGATTCCAAGGGATTCCCAAGGATTCCAATGGATTCAAATAGATTCCCCAAGAATCCAATATTTTCCAATGCATTTCCAGTGATTCCAATGGCCATGTACCAGTCCACTAGGCCTTACCTTGAAGATCTCATACATTTTGCCAATGAAGGACTTCCCCTTCCAGTTCTCCGTGTCGATGGGGTTGATCCCACGCAGGAATTCCTGGATTTCCCCGCCAAATCCAGCTATGCAGGTTAATTGCGATTCATCATCATTGGTGCGTGTACCTAGCAATGGGGTACTTGGGTCATCTGTGCTCATTAAAATTTAAACAGATACTGGGTAAGGGTAAAGTTTTCTTCTTATTTTTAATAATATTTTCAGCTATAAAGTTAGTTCCAATGGCAAATTGGAGCTGGATGGGAATTTTTCCCGTGTTTTTCCCCCAATACGATGCCTTATACTTGTGTATAGTGTGTATCTTTCTTTCGTAAATATTTCCAAAGTGCTTGTAAATTGTATTAGTGTTACTAGTCAAACGATGCACTTTTTCCTTTTGAACATTACTTTACCTTAACTTCATTTCATAATCTGTAAAGTATGCAGGGCCCCAAAGGAAACCAGTTTTTTTACTGTTTGGGCATATACCCTGGGTAAACAAATGCAGTAAATTACCGGTGTTAGGAATGAAGGATCTATGTACATCAGGCAGACCGTTCTGATTGCTGACCACCGGACCGTCCTCTCCCCCAGGCGGCGTGTTGATTGATATGCCGTGCCCAGCCAGCAGTGATGCAGCAACTACCTGCTCAGAGTCCAGCAGAGCCTCGGTAATAGCTGTGGGAGAAAAAAGACGATCATACATAGTGAACGGTCCCTGCTTTGATCAAATTAGAGTCAATGGTGTTTTTTATCATTCAAAATGACCTTTTCAACCTAAAGCAGATTTCTCTGAATTTTATTGACACCTATTTTTTTGTAATTTTCAATAGTTTCTTGGGTAGAAATTATGATTTTCATAGGCGTTTTTAATATGGCTGGTGCCGTGTGATTCAGCACGGTATTGCGCATTCACGGTGCATCGCGGTGATCGCCATCTTGATTTTCGTGTAGCGTTTGGTCGTCGTCATCGCCATTTTACAACAGTGGGTTTACGGAGCAACTTCAACAAATGAAGAAATAATATTATCACATGTCTATTAGGATTCACCAACGATTGAGGGTCAATGCCACATGACAGCAACACCAGAGACAACCTAATTCAAATCAAGATAGTGACAAACAACCTGAAGAGTTCAGAAGTTCACACTGAGGAATCCGAGCCTGCTGATAATGTATCTACCAAGTCAATAATGACGCAATATCAGTGTGAATTGCATTTGATGTATAAGCCGTAATAAAATGAGATGATAATCATGATAATAGTCAATATTTGTCGGCAAATATCACGTGGGCTATTATATTCTCTATGAATAAAGTATGACCAGATGACTTTGGAAGATTTGGAGATTCCTAAGAGTTCTAACTGCTACTGTATACATCTAATCTTAAATTTCACAAAATAAATTTTCTGGATGTTTTTTTTTGGCTTCTTGAATGGGATGTCCACATGGTGCACAAGGGAAAGATGGGTCATGTACATGATCAAGATGTACAGAGTGAGACAGAATGATCTGGACCAAAGTTCACCATTTTTTCTGTGGCAAATAGAATATATTGAGAAGAAAACTGAGTGTTTCATATGAACGGTTATTACCTTGTCTTTCACAGGAATTTTGAATTTTTTTAAAATTAGTGGCCATTTTCCTTAAAGTGGCTCATTTTCCAGTCTGCACACTGAATTGGTTTTTCCCTTTTTTTACATGCATCAATAACTTCAAGTGAGTCAGTCAGCATGACGAGGTTTTTCTTTGTTATTACACTGCTTCACATCAGTACGTGATTTCAATAAATATTTTGTTAACCATGGAACCGCGGTCAGAGTATTTTTTTTAGCATGTGTTTTTTGCTAGTGCTACCGTGGATGAAACTTTCACCAAATACTAGCCTATAACATATCTCCTTTGCACTTGTGATGATAATTGCTACATGTTTTTAATATATTCTTTAATTGGGTCCAGATTATCTGACTGACTCTGTACTGTGCTTACAGCATGATTATGGAATGATAACACTGATCACACTTGTGGCAGAACAGGGTGAAACAAAAAAAAGCAAAACCCAAATGTCGGGACTACTATGGAAGTTCTGATGTAGCACTTTCAAAATCTAGGATATGAAAGCCCAAATTATAAGCTTTCTTTTAGTACAAGAATCATTCAAATCACTCATGTACTTTTCAAGTTACGGAAGTTTAAACACAACGACTGTTCTAAAGTTTTGTCCACATATCACAATGAGGTATGCCTTCTTTCAGCAAAACGAAAACAATTCACACACATCCCTATGTGATTTTTTTTTCCGTTTTGCTGATGAGCATTTTTAATACCTTTTTGTGATCCGTCGATATAACTTTAAAATGGTGGTTGTATTTAAAGTTCCGTAACTTGAAAATTACAAGAGTGATTTGAATGATTCTTGTACTAAAAGAAAGCTTATGAATTGGGCTTTCACATCCTAGATTTTGAAAGTGCTACACACAGAACTTCACTAAAACAATGGTTTGGACATTTGGGTTTTGTTTTTTTGACTCACCCTGTACTCCTGCTGTTGAAAAACAATGCAAAGACTATATGTGCCCAAGTGACCTGTCAATGGTAACTAAGAGGTAAATGGGAGGGACCACAGGAAGGGTATGTTGTATGTATTGCCGATGACCCCTGACGCTCATATGAAGATGGTATGGTTTTGTGTGCATCCGGAATAAATTAACCATACATACTTCGCGCACCAACCAGTGCATCTACGTGTGTTCCTTCGTCTGACGCCTTCGTGTGTGGTGACGAAGCGCCCTCTTCTGTTTGTGTGTACGGAGTCCATACAATCACCAATGTTATTTTTTACCATTACAACCTCGCTTTCAAATCATACACATGTACCACCCCTCTCTAAAACAGCATGACTTTGAGAAAACCAGGAGTTTGAGCACGGCTACCAAACTGTCACTTCCCTCTATGCATTCCACAAACATCAAGTCTCTACCATGCAAAGATCCAACCTTCAACCTCATGATCATCAAAGTCTGCTCAGTGGTTTGACATAAATGTACCAGGCTTCAGCTTGCCTACTTCGCTGGGTATGCCACTTTGCGGAGGAACTACCGATTCAAGGACGAATGCCTGCTTTGTGGACAAATGCCCACTTATAAATGCGGGCGATCAAGTTGTGAACACACACATGCAAACACGTTTTTGTTCATGCTATAAATCAAGGATTTTCTTTTGTTCCTCTTCCCTTTTCCTTTGTTTGTACTATAACTTTTTTGCAACAACTCTCACTGGTTTTGTACATGTTTTTCAATCGAGGTCGTTCTCGATTCGAATCCTGTCCTCGATTCATTGATGATGTTGCATGTGTGCGTCCTCGATTTACAAAAAAAATGTACACCATAAACACGCACATGCATATATACTGTACTTTTGAGATTTTTAGTACAGACAAACCTGGGTACACTGTACACACACGGACGCTCCATTCAATGGCGATAGCATTGTGCAAGATATTGTAATTGTGCAAAGCAACTGCCCCATGATGGATTATGTGAACAATAGCTAGCACAATGCGTTCGCCATTGAAGGGGGCCTTCGTGACAGAATTGACATCGTGCCAGGATCGGTCAATGTTTGGTTCTATGTTCAGTTCATCATGAAGGTTTCTGACACAAAACACTCCAAACGAAGGGTCGCTATTCAAAATGTTGATCTGGAGCACGTTTTGGCGGCCCTTGAACTGGAACATGTTTCTGACGTCACAGCCGTGACCTGAAACATGTTTCCTGTGCACCGCGAAAAAGGACTGACCGGAAATGTTACTGCCTACGTGACTGCACACAACCCAAAAAAATCACACGGCGACCGGACCTGATTAACAATAACATTCAAAGCAAAAGTGGGAGGTTTTTTTATAGCGTTTCCCTAAAGTTCTAAAAAGAGTAGGCCCAATATTCTGTATCAACTTTCGTACCAATTGAAGGTAAAAACCCACTATTTAAACCCCATTTATGGTAAAAAGTAACGGCGCCTGCTAAGCTTGTTTACCTTTCCGCCATCTTGAAACATAAGTGAACCGACCGGAAACTTCGGTTCAACTTTGGTCGAAACAATGACGTCATTTCCGTGTAACCGAAGCGCCAAAACGGCCGCGAACCAGAAACATGTTTACGGTCACAGCGCCAAAATGTGCCCCTGCAAATAACTTTGGTTTAACCGGACATAAAATATACCCCTCCTGAATCAATTCACCGATCCCAATTAATCCGGTAGAATACCTTGGATATTAATTGTAAATAGAAAGTGCTTACCACGTGGAACAGGTACATTCCCACCTGGGGTGTAGGTTTCACTGACGTACCGCAGCAGAGGCCCATAAAGTCGCCTATCTGAGTCAGGCACTGTAGAAACCACGTTCCCGCTTTCTGTAAAATCTGCAAATAAGGTCAATTCAGACAAAAATATGACCAAAGTTCATAGTGGGGTCACATCAAATATCCGAGTATACAACAGAAGCCAAAAATATATAAAGAATTTTTCTGGCAATAAATATCAGATAAGAATGAACAGTATTTCAAAACCTAAGTTGTGTTTAGCAATGGGCTCTGTGCGCGAACAAGAGGGGGCGCTTTTTTAACCACCTCCGAGACTAATGTTATTTTGAATGTGTACAAAGCCTGTGTCTTTGCGTGAGCGCCAGCCATCGTCGGCAATGCGTTCGAATGTCTCCGAGGAGTGCCATTCTTTTTACTGGTCTACATGTATCATCTCAATTTTTGTGAACAGTGAAAAATAACATAAAAATACATAAGGCCAAAAAACGAAATAGTTCTGCTTCCGGCTACATGGCATTTGAAAATAGGGTAGGTAGATAGGGAATTTTTTTTGGGGGGGAGGGGGCAATTTTTTTTTCGTGTACGATCATATGGAGGTGTCTGCGTGAAGTAAAGGGTAAAAGGTCGTAATTGATGGTTTTCAGGTTTTTTCCACATTTTTCCCCCATCAAAAAAATTTAGGGTACCGTCTGTCAAAATAGGGTAGGGTAACCGGAAGCCGAACTATTATTTTTTTGCGGCCTAAACTTGAGAATGATTTCCCTGCTGAAGGACAATTACTACAGCTAACTACATCTAAGTTTGGAAGGGGTTCGCAAGTTGTGGATGAAAACACAAAATTTTAAGATATCGAAATGAAATCAATTGTTCGAAATGGCAATAAAACGTCTCGAATCATGAATCAACTCACCATGGCCGGTTCCGTTCATGACTGTGGCAGTCAGTCGTACCTCCCAAGGCTTGATCTTTGATTGGTACAACTGCCGACCAATCAGAACGAATAATACATAGCCGACGTAAAGTAGAATAAAACCTACAATGTAAAGAAACAAACAAAGTCAGCATAATTTGTTAAGAACAGCTGAAGAGGTTAGAGTTAATGATAGTTTTCACCCGTCCAAAAATATTCATTTCTGAAATTGTATTTCTGAAATTCCAATTGTTTCCAAGCTAACTTTCACTGAATGTAAGTCAGTGAAAAGTCATTAAATAACCAGATTAGAAGTCAAACAGCAAAATGCAAACACACTTTAATTGAATAGTTTTAGTTCATGGTTTCCTGACAATTTACTATACAATTAAATTAACACATCACAATGAACTCAGTTTTGATTAACCATATTAGATCACATGTTTTTGAACAGACAAATAGACATTTATATCAGCATACCAACTGCCTCTGCAGTCCATATTTTCCCCGTGTATAAAACATAAAATGTCCAGAATGCTGCACCGATGTAGAAAATGGCATCTCGTAGAAACGGTCTCTTGGCCAGCTCAAAGGGTTGGGCAATAGAGACAGATCCAGCTACTACTGTAGTCACAAAGACACCAGCCCCTAAAAAGAAAAAAGAATAGCGTTTTCATGTACAAATGTACATACATGAACAACGTGTTGCAAATTTGTGATATACACATGTAAAGGGCAAGTATCCAAGCTGCATATTAGCTGAGTTAAAGACATTTTTAGTTTACACTGCTATTTTTCTAACAATTCCAAAGTTATATTCACTTTCCAAATTAAACATCCAACAGCAACAAATATGATAGACCAGCTGGGAACCATCCTGTTGCACAGCCGATCTGTTTTGTGCGCAAAAAAAAACAAGCCTTAATAAAATTCTTTTTTGAAACGGTAACCCAAAAAACCATAAAAGAAAAAAAGTTCATTTTGATGTCAAAATAAAACAGAGAAATGTTTTGTTTTTTAGAGCATGGGCATTAGATATTCTGAACTCCAATTAATTTTGCTGCAAATGAACCACAACATGTATCAAAACCAAAACACTGAATAATAAACATGTTTGTGAGAAATGAGGGCGTACCAAACAAAGCTCCGATTGCCAATCCAGCATTGCCATCCTTTGCGTTAGAGATCGCCGCTATGGCACTGAAAATATCTGGAGCTCCATTGCCAAATGCAAGGAAGGTCACACCGTGACATGACAAGGTTAAAGAGACAATTTACAAAGAGACCAGAAATACAATATTCTAAAATTATCAATGAATCATGCATCCCTGAACTCTAAACCATGACCACCAAATCAATTAATTTAATCAATTGCTTACTCAGGTAATCATCAATAATCACTCCAATCAATTAATCAATTACTTAATTAAACAACTAATAATTCCGCCCTTCAAAAAAAATAACTAAATCAGTCAAGAAATCATCCCATCAATCAGTATATATGTCAGAGATTATCAAATAATTAGTCAACCAAAGAATTTGTTTAATTATATCATTCAACAATTAATATCATTCAACTTTAACTTGAAAAAAAAAAACAATCACAAAATCTATCAACTAATTATGAGAAACAAAATTTTTAAGAGACCGACAAATCCATACCACAAAATATTAATGAACAAATCAACTTTGTTAAAAACAACATCCAAGAGAGAGTTGCAAGGGGTTGACAAAAAGGATATTGCTATATTCTGGCTGAGCTTGAGTGATTTGGAGATGGCAGTCAACGACGGACAGAAACTGAAACAAAAGCAGACAAAAATCATCATTAGTCCAATAAATGACTTTCATGGAAAGTAAATAAATATGACACGAAAATACACACTGTCTGGCAATTCAGGTGTCAAAAAAACATGTCCTACTTTTGATCTTGAATAACTCTGTTGTTGGCCAATGGAATTAACCCTAACTCCCTCAGGCGGTTTTTGAGGATGCAACCTCAATCATGCAACATCCTCAAACTGCCTCCATGTAAAAAATTGCACACAGCCTCAATCCTGCAAAATCATCCGTTTATTTCTTGAATGTGGTCCTTGGAGGGGTGACCACTGCCTCAATCCTGCAAAATCCTCCAGCAATCACTGTCATTTTGTCAATATGTTGAGGCACAGCCAGCGACATCCTGGAGCAGTGTGGAGGATATGGTATTTCAAGTGTACCCGTAGGCCTAAATTTATGCACGGCTGAGCATAAACAACACAAGATCCGGCCCAAGACCTTGACACAGTGCATTCTCAGAAATAAGCCACACCCTTTGGCCAGAAGCCTCATTCCTGCAAATTCAAAGAGGATTTTGGAGGTTTTTGGAAGGTTAGGATTAAACCAACTTTTCAGATCATGTAAACAAGGCATGATTGTGTGTTTCGCAAACGATGGAGGAGGTGATGACAAACCTTTGTGGTAAAAACTCAGGAATTCAAAATTTCAAAAGGGATAACTTTAAAAATCCTCAAAGCAGGAAATATCCTGACAAATTTCACCCCTGTACTTCTCATCAATTGCTTTAAAAATACACGCACAGGTACAGGAAGAGTAGTCATCCTATAAAAAGGTTTTGTTATTTGAAATCAGAATGCTCTCAAAACAAACATACACAATGTATCACCGTTCATTCACATTCAGGAACTATTTACAGATTAGAACACATTTCCTCGCAAATTGCTTCCTCATTCAGCTCCAAACAAAACCTGGAATTTTCCGTTTCTCTCACATCTGAAACCCAGATTTTATTTCAGTCCTCTATCCTATCATGCGGCCAATTACAGAAATGCTGTTAGTGTTTTCCTCAATTAAAAAAAAAAAGACAAGAATTCAAAACAAGGAACCGAAAACGCAATGTACATTACACAGTGTCTGGAAAAACATGTCACAACTGGTCTAGGTATAAGTTCCCCCAATGGTTTTTTTTTCTGAAACTGAAAGCAATACAAAGAGGAACATCCATTCGAAAAAAAATACTGCTTGTTTACTGACGGTAAATCCATACCTGCAGTCGTACGAAAACAAACATTTCAAGGGAAAAGCAATAAAAATAGCCTGACAATCCGTATAGGGGGAAGTTTGAAATAAAAATTCAAAAAACCCAAAGGCAGCCACAATGTAATTGTTCATTGCATGTGTTTCAGGTGACCAAACCTATATAAGGAACCAGGTAGACGTACCGAGTGCGACGGGTGTTTCTTTAGTTGCACCTTCTTTATGCTTGCCCGTGACCTTTGTGGTCCATTTCTTTCAGTATAATAACACGAATAGAGTTGTTCAAGGCTTTTTGTTTGTTATGTTAATGTGGGTTCACATGAGCAAAACAAACCAGTGATGTCATCATCAAGGCAGGAGCTTCCATTGGGTGAGAATGCTCAAGTAGCCAAGGTCAACTCAGTCTGTTTGGCATTTCTTTGTTCGTTACATGTGATAGTAAACAGCAATCATTCAATGAGCAAACTAAATGTTCAGGCAAAACAATTATCAGAGGCCCACTAGCTGGGAGGCAACTAAAAACAAAATGGGCAATTCCATGAAAATGTGGACATGGCTGAAAAATTGAAAATGTATGAAATCTATAACTGGGCAATTTCGTAAATTCCAGCTCTTTTTGTAGGTCCGACCACATGAATTTACAACGTCGTAAAGGTGGTAGTATGTTTTTTTTTTTTGGCCTGCAATTGTCTTCTCTTCATAAGAATAAATGCCACATGTACATTAGTCATTACTCAGTTTAAAGAAAAAGGTTGAACATTTATAATACAACCACTCTGAAAAAAACTAACGTTTCCGTGAAATAGACATTGTCAGCAAACCCAAATCAATCACATGCCTCTGTTTTGCGTGATAAAAATGCTGCAATCTTTAATAACTGACCTGACTCTGACCTATAAATCAAACACACAGTACAGATTGGAATCGTGGGACAAGAACGGTTTATCGTCTGGTTCAAGTGGTGTTTGAGTGATCGGTGATCATGTGCAAGGCCAGCCCCGTCATGTGACTACTGCGGTTGTGAGTCAAGCTAATCTTGGCCAAAAGTTCAAATGCCTTTTTAGGAATTCAGGGAGTAAATGTATGTTTTGAGCAGAATGATTCAAGTTCAACAATAATCATTCTAACGGCTGCTGTTTGAACCCTGTTTGAACCCTTTTTGAACCGCAGGTACATTTACTGCAATGTACCTATCAAATTCCCATTAAAAGATAGGCTTAGCTTATAAAATTTCTTGTTGCTTTATCAAATTTTGTACTATGCAGCTCCACACATAAATATGTAAGTGAGGTAAGCGTGTAGTTTAGGACCCCTTCCATATCAGACACTTTTATCTTTTGGAACTTACCAAAATAGTTACCAGCAGGAAAAGTAACTTTATATTTTTTAGTTCGCTAAAATACCATATTGAATATCATCAGGCTTAATTTTGTAGAAAGAGGTCAGGGTTTTTTAATGAGGAAAACTATGGGGTAAAATGATGACAGCACCTGTGACTTGCATGTCTCAAAGACTCATGTAAGAGTGCTGAAACAGGTAAGAAAGTCGTATTTTCTTCCGAAGTAGGATTACTAATCAAAATTAGAAAAAACGTAGAGTTAATCTAAATTAATAAATACCTTGGAGAGTTGATGGCTTCTGATTGGCCGAGACTCAGATCACGTGGGGGTGTATTAACGGTGATATAAAGACCGGCTTCAAAGAACAAGCGAACAAATGGCCCCTGAACCAGCATTGATCCGGCCCCATGCAAACCAATGATTGGCCAAATTTACAACAGTCCTACAGCAGCTTTTAACAATACAGCACTGCACTATGCACTCAACCACCTTTGTGTGAGACTGACGCGCGCGTACGCAACACAGTTGCTATGGGTGCGCGCGCGTAAGGAAGTTTTCCTACGACATCGTACAGCAGTATACTGAGGATGTTTACGACAAAAGCGTAGATCTGCCATTTATTTTCTTTAAATACTTCGCCCACCGACATATTTACCTTTCCTAAACCAAGCATCTTTGTAATTCTGGACACAAGGAATATGTAAACAAAATTTCAGCTTCCTCCATCAGGTAAAAATATGACAAAATAGTTGTAATTTGTTTCACTACAGCAGCAGCAGGTCACAGCCTGGACTTCGTATATTAAATGCAATGATGAAGACGTTGTTGGTCCAGCGCAGCCTGGGCCCTGCTATGGTGGTATATAACAACGCATATTGAAGAGACAGGGTACCATGCATAAGCTAAAATATACCATGAATATGAACACAAAAAGTATGGAAATATCGCCGAAAGAAAAGTCACAAAATTGGAGCATTTTAACTGTTTATTTCATTAAAAAGGTATTTATTAATGGGAATAACTGCGTGATAATGACCGGGTTGGGGGTGACCGCTTTTAATTGACCTCGACTTCGTCTCGGTCCATTAACAGCGGTCACCCCCAAACCCGGTCACTATCACGCAGTGAAGACCGGCTCCTCACACTGTTATTCCCTTATTAAAAAAAGACTGCTTGGGGCTGCAAAACATTTTGGAAAATTTGACAGTCATTTGTAAAAGTCATTATTGAACGGAACAAGTAAAAAAGGGATGTGTCCTAAACACACTTTGAGTATTACATTAATACTTACAAATCTTCTGCAGTGACTCCCAGGGCAACAAACAGGAAAATCAGCCAGATAAACTACAGAGGAAACAATTGAACAGCTATAAAACAAACTGTGGGCACAGAATTCTAGCTGTATTACATTGTATTTATTCACTGAAAAAGTCAATAAAGTCCTTTTTTTTTCCCTTCACTTTTTTTTTTTAAATCATACATTTTCAATAGGCCTATACTTTGTCTCTTTATTGTTTCTAGCACAATTGTAGCTTTGAATGTTCAAAATCTGGTAGAAAGGGCGACGGCTCCTTTGCACACAAAAGTATAAGCAAAAGAGTTGAGAAATGGAAGAATTTATCTGCCATCTTGGAAAATACGCCATCTTGGGGGGAACAAGGGGCCTCTTTCCTTGTTTCAAAAAGCCATACAATAAACTATTTTTTTTTACCAGGACTTAAGAATAAGCGCTGTGGTCCAATGGTTACGGTGTTTGATTCGTGTGCTGTGGTACACGGGTTCGAATCTTGACAGTGGGAACATGGTGCTTGTGCTCTTGAGCAAGGCACTTTACCACTATTGCTTCGTCCTTCGGATGGGACGTAAAGCCGTAGGTCCCGCGTACTGTGTAATGCACGTTAAAGAACCCAGTAACACTTGTCGCTAAGAGAAGGGGTTCGCCCCGGTGTTTCTGGCAGTGGCCGCAGCACCTTGTAAACCCTGGTGCCACATAATGGGTCTCATATCTCTCGTGTACTTCACTGATCTAACAATAGACATAACTCCCAGTGCCTTGAGTACCTCAGTACTCCGTTGCGCTAATGCCTGAACAGGTTTCTGCAACGTAGCCATACAGATACAGATACAGAAGTGCGCTGCACCTGGCACCTGAGGGTACAGGTGGATATTGGTTTTATCAATTATTTAGCAATATAAACAATTAAAGCCTAAGAATTACCAGTAGAACCAGAGCGAGAGGTAGCAGCTTGACTGAGAAGTCACAGTAGGCTACCTCCAAGTAGTTGACAAAACCCTCATCAATCTTGCAGTCGTTGGTGGCTCTGATGAACGAACACTGCTGTGATACTTTTATCTTGTGGTAATCAATGCACTGCAAATAAAATAACAGTGATTCTTAATAAGTATTTGCTTAATTCTGAACTTTTTAAAATTTTATCATGATTTGTTTATGCTGGAGTACCAATTAACTGATGTTTATCAAAGAGGAAAGATTTCCATACACGAAGTTCACTCAACACTCTGTGTACAAACCCTATGAGAGTGGAATGAAAAATGCAAAGTGTTTTTTAAGAAAATGCTTGTATTTTCTCACTGCTCAAATTGACTTTGATGACATGAAATTGCTATCTGGGGGCTTGTTAGTCAATACAGAGGAAAATTAGTGAACTTCGCATATGGTAATCTTGCCATCAAAGATTTATGATGACAAAATACAAACAAATGTTATTCTTCCTATATCATGTGATTAGAATTAAGAAAAACTGTTAAATTACAAAAAATGTACTTGAATATCTTTGCCTAAAAAGATTGTTGAAACATCCGTCACCAAAAAAGTGCATAATTAAAGGGTTCATGCGATGAATTTTTCTTAGGAACACGTTTTGTGAAATGTTCTTCTCCTCTTAAAATTTAAATGTATATGAAAACTATTTGACATCCCTTTTTGGTTAATAATATTGAAACGTGCACTCCTTTTCCAAACCTTTTAAAAATGTCCATGCTTTTTCAGACATCTAAGGTTGCTGTTGGTGCGATGTCATTTCAGGGAGACACTGTTCAGTTTTGAGAAAGGTTTGCTCATTGGCTTACTGCCATGTACCAAGACAAATGAATCATCAAAGAAAAGAAAATTTACAACCACAAAATATCCAAAATTCTAGCAACTTTCGGAGCTGAAATAGCTGTAACATTGAGGTTTCACCATAATCATGATTTACACCATAAACAAATGCATACAGCATGTACAAGATATACACACAGAAGGAAAATGCTATCGCAATATCCCCCTCCGGCCGGCTTACAAAAAGTTACAACCATGGGGAGAATAAAAAGGCGATTTGTACTAAATAGTATGAAGCCCGGGAAGGGACAGGGTGGAATTTTTTTTTGGAGTTTGCTAATTCGTTCGCACGAATTACTAATTTGTTCACACGAATTAGCAATTCGTGCGAACGAATTACTAATTCGTGCGAACGAATTAACAAACTCCAGTAATTCGTTCGCACGAATTACTAATTCGTTCGCACGAATTACTAATTCGTGGGAACGAATTAGTAATTCGTTCGCACGAATTACTAGGCCTAATTCGTTCCCACGAATTAGTAATTCGTGCGCACGAATTACTAATTCGTTCCCACGAATTGCTATTTCGTTTGCACGAATTAGTAATTCGTGCGAACGAAATAGCAATTCGTGCGAACGAATTAGGAATTCGTGGGAACAAAATAGGAATTCGTGGGAACAAAATAGGAATTCGTGGGAACGAAATAGTAATTCGTGCGAACGAATTAGCAATTCGTGCGAACGAATTAGTAATTCGTGCGAACGAATTAGCAAACTCCAAAAAAAAATTCCACCCTGTCCCTTCCCGGGCTTCATAAAATAGAGTCCTAGTTACTCAAACAAGTAAAAGTCAAGGTATTGAAAACATGCAATGCAAGAAAATAGACTGCGGAAAGATTGTATTGACTAACAGTAACAAGCCCCCAGATAGCAATTTCATGTCATCAAAGTCAATTTGAGCAGTGAGGAAATACAAGCATTTTCTTAGAAAACACTTTAAAATTTTTCAGTCCAATCCATAGGGTTTGTACACAGGGTGTTGAGTGAACTTCGTATATGGAAATCTTTCCTACTCGGAGTCGAACAACATGGCAGTCTGACAGAATACAGGTCAGCTCGTACGCGAGCCAACTCGTACGCGACCAACTCGTACGCAGGACAACTCGTACACGGACAAACTCGTATGCGGGCCAGCTCGTACGCGTGATAACTCGTACGCGGACCTACTCGTACGCGAGCCAACTCGTACGCGTGAGTATAGACTAGACTGAAACCGTTGGTTCGGGCGTGTAGGAAATTAGGGCAGGCGCAGTTCTACGGGGGGGCTAGGGGGGGCTGTAGCCCCCCCAAAATTTTGTCTAGCCCCCCCAAAATAAATTCCGTAAAAAAAAAAATTGCATTAGCAAAAAGAAGGATTGTGATGTACATGCGAACAGTCTCCCCTAAAGAAGAAATAGCCGTGACAAGGGTGCATTAGGCCCCCCCCCCCTATTGATTTTCGGAGGCCTAAGTGTCAGGAAAAAATAACCGGTCTACATTTCAGCACGCCTCCCTGAAAAAAATTCTGCATCCACCGTGCTAGCCCCCCAAAAATATTTGTTCTAGAACCGCGCCTGAATTAGGGTCGGTCAGTTGTCCGGCACACTCTTTTTTTCTTAAGTTAAGGGGATGATTTTGTGTTACTGAGTGGTCCCAATTAGTTCAGTTTTAAATCAGCTTTTTTTGCTCATAACAAAAAAGTTATGATTTGTTTTCCCGGACCACTCGCACACTGTCGATGTCTGATCCTGGCTCACACCGTACGCTATACGACAAGATATTGCCACGTAGTGAGAATTTAAATCGTATAATGTCCGCTGCATTTGTAGACTTCCAACAATACATTGCTATAGTGGCCCCGCGCTATGTGTAAATCAAATCGTTGTACGTCTTGACAAATTCTCCACACTAGCTGCGTGGTTGGAAGCGCATGCCGCAGCATTGCACTACACATCGGTCGCAAAAAAATGGATCATGTGTTTTTGTATCATTGAAACTTTTGAACTTGACATCGTTGCATTTATGGAATTTAAACTGTTGAAAATACATATGGCTACAATCATAGTTATTCAGTCATACAATCGTACTGTGTACTGTGATAAATCGATAACTTTGGCGTGTGTTTTGGGGTAAACTTTTGGCGATCGTAAACATCGTTCAATTTAAATTTGCTTATTTCGGTCCGCGTACGAGTTGCCTGGCGTACGAGTTGGTTCGCATACGAGTTGGTCCGCGTACGACTTGTCTTGCGTACGAGTTGGCTGGCGTACGAGTTGTCTC
Organism: Patiria pectinifera; assembly: GCA_029964075.1. Classification (NCBI taxonomy): domain Eukaryota; kingdom Metazoa; phylum Echinodermata; class Asteroidea; order Valvatida; family Asterinidae; genus Patiria; species Patiria pectinifera. Next base: position 20,596,705 of record CM057147.1, on the reverse strand, counting down.
GCGTACGAGTTGACCAATCCGCGTACGAGTTGTCTCGCGTACGAGTTGGTTCGCGTACGAGTTGACCTGTTTCCGTCTGACACTGATTAAGTGATGAACTAGTTTCAAGTTTCAGAGGATAATTACGGATAAAATTCAAACAGTTGGTTAGTTACAAACCTCTGGTACTCCAAGATGAGTGTGTGGTTTGTTTTTGGCTGCTGAATAGTCCTGGGACTCACTGACACCGAGAGCCGAGCTTATCAACCGCGGGCCGTTCGCCTTCGCGGACCCGTTATCAACAACAAGGGAACAGCTGACTGGCAGGCAACACAAACAACACAGCACACCGGTACAAACCAACACCGCACCGACGGAAACCCCGGTGGAGACGGGTACCACAGGCATAGCGATCGCACTACTGGGCCAACATGTGGAGTAGTAGTGCGGTAGTAAAAGGCTTCGTTTCTACAACAAGAAATACGGATTTGATACTTGGAAGATGGAGTTTGAAAACCGCGTGCGTCGTTGACTTTGTCTGAACTATTTGTCATTTTTGTCGATCATCACGAACTGAGCCTACCAATTTAGTTGCGGCTTTATTTTTGTTTACTGAGCAGAAATGGTAGGATGACCGAGATACCGTTTACATAGGTTAAAGTGCAAGGGCGTCAGGGAACATGTCTGTTTGGTAAGAATTAGACTCGCCACCAGCTATTCAATGTAAATGGTTTATGGCCTTGAACACTGATCTCTATAAATAGCAGAATAGAGATCAGCATAGCATGCAGTGGCCTTGAAGCTGCCGGATTGCGCATCAAGCACAGTTAAGTTCATTGGGACCTTCGATAAACGGCCATTGTTAAAAAGTAATGACAATGTGATAAACATCCTTGGCATACAAATGCACTCAAGCCAATGAGTGGCAAACAAACATGGCTAGTGATAAATTTCAAATGCGAGACTCAACTTCATCAAATATATAGCTCCCAACAGTGTCCAAACTCAGAGCGCCCGGGCGCAAGCGAAGGTGTAATATTGTTCAGTGGGGCCGGGTTCCTCGATCTGTCAAAGTTTCTAGTTCAATAAGACTTTCGCTTTGGTTATTATCACTGGACAGTGGACACTGTTTGTTTAAGTATCAATAATACACACTTGATTTTGTGTAACTTTTCCCTGTTGGGGTGGGGCGGCTTTTGACACCGACGATTTGCGACGCATGATGCCCGGATATTTTTAAAACTATTTGCGCCAAAGACCGACGCTCTAGTCGAGTTGTTTGTTTTTTTGAGGAAAGCTATTTTTGAAATTGGAGAATTTTCAAGAACCCGAGGAAAGATCTTCAAGTTCGACAATTTCTACTAAATTGCCCTTTTTTTTTTTAGGTTTGTACTTAAACTAGGACTAGGCCAGTGCCGTTCAAAGGGTCTAAAAATAACAAAAGGTTTAGGAATGACGCCTATAAACCTGACCCTGATCATGGAACACAATCATAAAAGGTGTGAGTCATTCATTGTGACCGCGAAAGTATTTGGGTTCGTACAAGGCACCGCTGACTTGGCAACACCTGAATAAATCCCCGTCATCTTATTGGTGCATATCCCCTATATGAGTATTTGTTCCAATGCACGGCCTGATGGCTGCGCTGCAAAAATAGACTCTACGGGAAGTTGCACGGCCACGCTTTTGCCAGTTCTGACCAAACAAATGACGATGTTGTTTTTTTCCAAAACAAATAATGACTGTTTCACATTCCTGCCATGGAAAGAGTAGTATTCGGTGAAAGAATTCACTCGGCTTCGCCTCTTTAACATTCCATCTGTCACATTTTGAAATTAAAATGTAGTTACCATTTCACTCGCAAACGTTATTTTGCATAGGCCGGGAAGCGGGGTCCACTGTTGAGGGATAAAGGCTTTTTTTTCCTCGCCTACATGTTCAAATCTCTATAATTCCGAATAGGACCAGACGATTTCGAGTGATTTATGTGATATTTTACTTGACGTATATTTGTTTTAGATTGAAATACACTGTGAAACAGAATATGGACTTGAAAACATCATTTCATTGAAAGAATTTCAGTCTTAAAGATTTATTTCCCAGAGGCGGGGGCATGCCCTCAGACCCCCCCCCCCCCCGGGCGTGCCGAAGTCGGGACACCTTCACTTATCCCTGCTCCCCCGCCTTCTCTCACCCCCACTCCCCCATCCCCCCCCCCCGTTCCCGAACTGAGCTAGATCCGCCGTGATTCCCGGTGCCAGTATTTTCGAGTTTCACTGTACCTCGAGAAATGGATTTGGTGGTGTTTTTTTCTCAATTGCTATAGAATGAGACATCATACATCGAACGGAAAGAAAATCAGACGTTTAATTGAATTATTTCCTCGAAACAAATCGAATTATTGGCCGCCCGACAATAATTCGGCTCTGCAGGGCAGAGTGCGCAGAAATTAATTCCCTTTCCCCTAATTTTCAGAGTTTTTTCCGTTAAAACAAAACACACAAATTGAAATCACGTTGGAAAAAAATTCCATTTTTTTTTCAAGAGCACGGGTACATCAGTTATCGTCTTGTCCCTACATAGTGTCAGTTGAACGGTGGGACGCCACTAATTTTGGAAAATGCCTCGTCGCGTTCCAGATCCACGGCCTTGAAACAGGGCCCCCTTGCGGCCAATTAATGTGTAGCCTATTATTTCAAAATACGTCGCGCTCCATTTCTCTGCGTGAACAAATCGTGCCAAAAATGGGTACTTTTAGCCTTGTTCATTTGCCAAGATTAACTTGGTCGCAATAATGTGGAAGGTAACTCCAGACTTGAAATAAGACTAAACACTTTGCGCGCCGTTTGTTAAATTAAACGATGTGGACTTGAAATGAGACTAAACATTTGCGCGGTGAACGCCCACCTTAAACTTATGCCAGGAGTCGACACGTCACAGAAACGAGGAACAAAATCTAAACTTAATCACTCAAGATTTGTTTTAATATCAAATAGACGAAAAAGACCGGTGATAAGTGCAAGAAAAGTGGAATTACATTGTTAATTGTGGATAAAAAAATTGCTTTGTAATGAGCTGTTTCAATTGTCCACTAAACTAATTATCATACGAATAAATTCAGATGAAGTAAAATATTCACAAATGATATAAAAACATGATAGCCATATAAAATTGTCACAATGCTCATGCATAATTTGGTAATATGTTATCAGTAATAAAATATAATTATATGATTGTATAAAACTCTCATAGAAAAATAACAACAGCTAGTTTACACACACCGGAAAACAGTACATTTTAAATATATTTGTACATAATGTTTATGATTAATTAAACTGGTCAAAGAATGAGACCTCCCATTCATTGGCCAATAAAGGAATATATTCACTGAAGCAGGTTCGATTCAACTGCATAATTAATTAGGTCTTTTAATACAAAACCATCAGCTATAATTGTTTCTGTACAAATGTTTGAACTAAAGAAGCTAGCCTGTAATTGTGGTTAGCGAAAATTTGTAATATCTTGGACTATGTAGTCCGAGAATTTGGGACTATCGATACTGCGTATGAGAGTCCCAACACTTAAGGTATTGAAAACATGCAAAAACAAGAAAATATAGACTGGCATATGAAACAACTAGTCCAACAACCCTTCGGTACTGCATCCATCAAGTCAACTGCGCCAAAGCAAACATCAGGTACCGTTCTCTATTTCTACACAGCTCTTCATAGTCTGCCACTTTTTTTCAAACAGATGGAAATGTACCAGTCTAGTCTTAGGCTTCGAATTGAAATCATTTGACTTCACTTTCAGGTGCAAAATATAGAAGAAATAGTCCCCTCTAAAAATTGAACTGAGACTTAATTAAACTTGCCGGTGAAATACTGAGGACCTTTAGTCGTTGCCTCATGAAAATTTGGGAGAATTTTGTCAGTAACAGAGTGAGTAAAGTTGGCCTACTTTTATTTTGCTATGTTTTTTCTGCACTCCAGGACCACTGGCACCAATAACACTTTCCCTTTTGAGATGCAGTATTAGTAATTTCCTGGAACCAGTAAAAATATACACGTTTCCCTGCCATAATAATTTGAACAAAACATCTGTAACAATACCAATATGTGGCTCCCTAAACAACACCAGTATCACTTAAAAAAAAAACCTCATCTTTGCAGTGACCTCACAAAGCTATAGAAAACAATGTTTAAATCGTCCCTTTTCATTAAAAACAATATATAACAAATCATGATTTATAAAACATAAAAAAAGAACTTTTTAAAATCTTGCTATTATTACAGAGATGCCAACTTTACAGACTACAAAATAGGAATCTTCCTGCAAAGAGTATTGCTAATGTAAATACATGGGACAACAGTCAAGTTTGAGAGTAACCACAGCACTTTTCAGAGTAACCACAATGTTGGCGTATAGGACAGCTGGAATTTTCAAGAGTAGTCACATGCCTCAAAATCCTAATAATTACTCCAAAAGAGTAATGGTTGGCATCTCTGTTATGATTTTTCGTTTCCTCAACATAATATCTTGACAGGGCGAGTTCCTAATGAAAACACTTTTGGTCCATTCATGGGCAACGGGGCTAGTTTAGCCTTTTGCGTAGCAGCCAGCATTGTTTTGCTGGGATATGCTTGACATGAGGTAATTTGTATGCAAAGTGGTGTACATCTACATGAAGTAAACAGTAAATTTACAGATTGGACACACGGCCATTCTAGACCAATGAAATGAAATTATCCAATATACCATACAACATTAATTGATGATTCATAAGACGAAATTTTGCGTTGGGGTGATGTAAATCAAATTAGGTTTTGCCCTTCACCGATGTTTAAACACTGTACCTCCCGAAGGGCAAAACCTAATCTGATTTACATCACCTCGGCGCAAAATTCCATCTTATAGTTAATTCGGTACCTGCTGCTATGTACATCAGATTCAAACCAGCCAACCGATCCTGCTGGCTCGGTGGTCGAGTGGTAAGACGACTGCACTAGAAAGCAGGAGGTTGTGGGTTCGAGTCCCACCCAAGTGATTTTTTCCAACTTTCACTCGGAAGGTGACACACTGAGCATACAGTGTTTATACGTCAGTGAAGGGCAAAAACCTAATTTGACTAACTGATGATTTGATTAATGAGGTAATGATGCCAAGGATGAATTAAATCTCATGACACTTGCAAACTCTTCAGGCTGGATATCAAATCAACATCTACACTTTGTCTCCTTTCAAGTTGTTCTTATACTTTTGGGATTCAGAAAATAGACTTCCACACTTTATGGCAGGATGCCAGTTTAGTATCTCCTGCACTGAATACAGGTTCATTTTGGATTCATGCACGAAACTTGCACACTCTACAGACTGATACTAGTACTCAGTCAGGTAAACATACTCATGGTCTCAAGTACATTTGGGATTCATGTGACTTGCACACACTACAGGCTGGATACCAGTCTAGTACTCAGTCAGGTCCATATATACTCTAGGTCTCCTTTCAAGTCATTCCAGTCTATGTCATGTACTGCCATACAGCTATATTAAATTACCTGAGCGCTGACTCATGTACAAAGTGATACCTGCTGGGCACATCCATGTTTGTGCACAAACCTATGAAAAACTTGAAATTTTGTACGTTTTTTTTTGCATATACAGCGTGTCCCAAAAAAAATGTCCCTCTCATAGACCACAGAATAATTACTAAAATCAAGTATTATACTCAATTAAGTTTACATATTTAGAAAGCCCACTTAATTTTGTAGTTACTGTGAAAATTTCAAAGGTCTCGCTTCATTGGTTTTGAATACACAGGCTTTTATGTAACAGCAGTGCATTCTGGCCCATTCCAAGTTTGATAAAAAGAAATGCACACTACAGACATAACATACCTTATTCCATGCTTCACTTTTAATTCAACAACTGTGTTGATGTTTTTGTTATTGAGTAACTAAAGTCAAGTTCATTTACTTTTTAAATAAAAAACTAATCAAAGTTCAGTTCCACTGGTCATGTTTGCTTTCACAGGGTGTGTTCCACTTATGGTTTGTCCTTCAATGTCCAGCTTGTAAACCTGTATTGTCCCCCTGCACGTCCTTCCACCTGCAAACTTGGAATGGGCTGAAAAGCACTGCTGTTACATAATAGACTGTGTATTCAAAACCAATGAAGCGAGACCAATGAAATTTTCACAAAAGTTACAAAATTAAATGGGCTTTCTAAATCTGAATACTAAATTGAGAATAATACTTGATTCTGGAATTAATTAAGCAGTCTATCAGAGGGACATTTTTTTTGGGACACGCTGTATATCTGCATTTGTATTCTATACATTTGTATTCTATACAGGTACATTATCAAAGCTGATTCGCCCAAAACCGAAACGCACGATCAGCAAATGAGCGTTTCATTTTGCTCTATGCAAGCAGCGCAACGCGTGCGCGTATGCGCTGCAGATGCTTTTTGCTGTGACGCTTATTGAACTGTCATGACATGCTTAAGTTGTTTGTGTATGTTCCAATTGAGCGTTGCATTTAGAGTACACTTTTAAAATTCAATCCATCTAATTTGATTGTGTTCTGCAAACACGCACATGAATTCAAAATGTCTGTGCCCAGAGCGGCTTCAAAGCATCTCCGCCTGCAAGAATGAGGAGTTAGCGCTCTAGTAATTCAATGTAGCTCCATGTGTACTGCCTTCATATACATTAGGGATTCATGATCATGAGTCTTGCACATCTACAGACTTAAGAAACAAATCTAATACTCAGTCAGGTCCATATACTCTTGGTCTTCTTTCAAGTCATTCCAGTCTATGTACATTGTACTGTTCTGCCTACGTGTACATCTGGTATTCATGATCATGAGACTTGCACACTTTACAGGCTGGATATCAGTCTAGTTCTCAGTCAGGTCCATATACTCTTGGTCTTCTTTTGGTCTGTTCTCGTTGACGTCGCGTGAGGGCTCCATGTACAGTTGGGACTCTGTTTCATCAGGCAGCTCTTCATAGACGTTGTTCACGTAGGCGTATTCCTCCTCGGGTGTCCGCTGTGGCTCCTTGGGCTTCTTCTGGGACGGTATTTGCTGCATGGGCATCTGGTACCCCGAGGGGGTCGTGCTACTGGGGCGTGGAGGGGGTTGCATGGCATTCGCACCGGGGGGAGGGGAAATCGTGTAATCATAGGGTGGGGGCGGGTTGTCCTTGACTGCGTATTTTGGTGGCCGGAGCTGGGAAGCGAACTGGGGGTTGGTTAGGGTGGCAGCTGGGCCGGCGCTGAGTCGTGGAGGAGGGCTATCGAAAATTTAAACAAAAAAAATAAATTAAAAAACATCTTAATGAATAACGAGTCACAATATTCAAGTTGTGCATAATTACCAACCGTTCCTAACAGAAAAAGCTGATATCCATCTATTGATGTTGCCAATTCAACCATATTCCAGATGCAATTAGTAAAGTCTGTCATGGGTCACATATGGCCCATCAGGCCGGTCTTTCTCTTCGGTTTCATGTGACTGAGAATATTTCTATTCCCCCTGGATGGGATGCCAGTCCATCGCAGGTTACTCCCCAGCTAATGCTGATACCCATACACTCCTGGATGGAGAGAGGCAAGAGGGGGGTAAAGTAGCTTGTCCATGGACATAACATACGTCCAGCAGATGGATTCGGACCATGGACCCTCTTAGCATGAGCCACAAACCCTCACCACTACATCACATCCCCCCTCACCTTTAGGGTTAATTAAATGACTATTATTTTGATGGAATAGGTTTTACTCTTTTTCAAGCTTGTACTTCAACTTTAGATTTTTCTTTATAAATGTTAATAATGATACTTTTGTATTAACGAGACTTTATTAGAATGCATCAAGTAAACAATAAAGGAAATATGAATGGACTGCAAGACATTACAAATGTACGTGTATTTGCAGGGCGTGGCCATTGTACTGTGAATATAAACTACAGTAAAAAAAAATTGGATACAGAAGTTTCAAAAATTCGGTTCTATTCTCAATGATTAAGAAATTTATCTTTTCATTCCTAATAATAAGTGGTAATAGAGACAGAGCAAATTTAATGAATGGTATTTGTACCAACTTTAATATGTGGTTTCATTTTTTTATTCATCCTTCAAATAATGCGGAAAAGCTGGATTTATGTAATTTTACTAACCCGGTTTTATTCCTTGCAAGGCAACAGCAGATGGCTACCACGATGGCGATAATAATGAGGACTACGACTACTCCGCCCACCGCTGCACCGATGACTATGGCTACGAAAGAGGAAAACATGTGACTAGGGGTAAATTTTGGCGAGATTCTGAGCACCTTAATTTTGCTAAGTACCTAAACATTTTGTTTGAAAAACAAAGGCATGCTTTTAAGCAGACCCAGGAGAAAAAGTACGAGAACAGGAGGATCAAAATTTTCAACAACAAAAAATTAAAAAATAGGAAAAAAGTAGGACTTTGGAGGACAAAATCAGGATAAAAGTAGGATGTCTGCAGGCTTTCAGGAGTAGTCTTTGTTGATACGCGCCCATAAGCCTCATTTGGCCTGTCTGTACTCACAACACTTTTGCTAAGCTCTTGGGAGTGCGGTTGCAGTACTCCTGCGCCCAAAACCCTTCATTGTGTGATTTACATCACAGTGTGTAACACTAGCTGTTATGAAAAATATCCATTTTTTTTTCGGTTTTGTTTTTGTGGGACAAAACAAGTAGGAAAAGTAGACATTTCAAGAAAATGTCGGAAAAGGAGGAGCAAGGTAAATGGAAAAAAAATAGGGAAAAGTAGGAAAACTTGAAAGCCTGCAAAGGTAATACTGGCCATAATGCCATGGGAAGTGTTTTGCTTGCTACTGATTCTTAGCCCATCGGAAACATTTTGAAGAAGGTATGTGATCATGCCTATGCTGCGAAATCATCATATGTGACCTGTTCTGTCAAAAGCAGGCGCTTCTGTGCAGAGGTTGAAATGAAGATAAGGCCAAAAAGCGCTGTGGGGGGTGATTTTTTTTTCGATTTTTCAAATTTTTGCATATTTGTAATCCTGAACATGTCTAAAATATACTATAAACGTTTGAAACCCTAATTTGAGCTCTAAATATAGTATTTTTGATGATTTGTTAAGGCGTATCAGTTAAAGATATTACTGTTTTGTGACGTTCGTGGCCATTTTCTCAGTTTTCTACTTTTCAACACAATAAACTTCAAAATAGCATAACTCTGCCCAGGAATGACTGGTTTCAAAAATTAAACCACCTATTAAAAGGAAAAAGAACATATTTTAACAATATGCAAAAATCTCATTTTTGACCTTATGCCCAGAAGAGTCTGATTTTGACAGAACAGGTCACATATGATGATTTTGCAACGACGTGAGCATGGTTACAAATATGTAGTGTCAAGATGCCGCTTGTTCCACGAGAATGACATGGTTTCTCAGTTTTGTGACCTGAGCTTTATTTTGCTGCTTGATGCCCACTGTTCCGTCGCAGCGCAAGCAAATCACAGGTAGACCTGAGGGCGGGCTAAGTCACTGGGCACAGGGTTTGCTTGAAATTAAGAATACATTGGTATCACACTTTGGGCTGCATGCCAGAATAAAAACAGTCTGAATTGCTCGGACTTTTTTCTTCAAAGCAAAACATAACCCAATAAAACAGTTTGCACGAGTTGCAAGATGAAATTCAATGCCCAATGCAGGGGTGTGAGTGACCACTGATAAAAATAGCTGAAAACAGCTGAAAAAGGGTGTAAAGAAGCTGAACTTTGGAAATCTCCTATACTTTTGTACACAGCAAGCGATGGGAAAAAAGCTGAAATGCAAAACAAAAAAAGCTGAAATCAGCTTTAAAGCTGAAATTTCACACCCCTGCTAATGATTTCCTGTTGGTAGATTTAAAAAAAAAAAAAATCAGGTAAATGAAAACAACAATTCGCATTTTACAAAAAATGTTATTAGGTAAAAGATGAACCCTATCCCTGCTAATACTGTTGTTCATACGATCGATCAAGGGGGGAAAAAATCTTTTCTTCCCGAAGTTTGTTTCGGTTGCAGAATGCAGAATGCCAAGAGGAAATTTGAAGGAGGTTTGGTTAATACGTTTCAAATTAATGCATACCTTGAAGGTATATTGGATAGCAACACAGTCAACTTCTAAACTGAGTGCGTCTCTAAACACAGGAGGATATGAAACTTTCCTTCATGACCTCTGAACTCTTTCAAGATACACAGAGATGGATCTTACCCTGAGACAGTGCCTCGGTTCCTCCAGTCCTACTTTCGCAAGAGGGGCCGGTCCAGCCTTCAAAACAACTACAGGTGAAGGCGTTGGCGTTGTTTGCAGCCGAGTTGCAAGCGCCGTTGTTTCCACAGGGTGAGCTATCGCACGGATCAACCGTCACTGCTGAAGGACCAAATATAAAGGAAAAACATGCAAACTAACTGGGAATCACAAAGTTGCAGTTTTAAAAGCCTACTGGTGGTCTATAAATACTAAACCTGTGCTTGATAGGTATTAAACACTATATTTAAGACCGAATTGGACGCTGATAATGACCCAAGCCAAATTATCAGCGTCTAAACTCCAAACCGGTCTTAAACATAGTGTTTAAAACCGGCCAAGCTTCACATTCCATTCATAATAGCTTTGCAGTAAAAAAATCTCAACTTTTTAGTCCCCGAGTCAAAACAAGTCAAAAAAATATAAATTTCCAATAATTTGTTCAACAAGTTTACTTCGTGTTTTTATTAAACACCCCTCTAGCTACGTTACAGCATGTCCCTCTCCAGAGTAGTTGTAAACAACTCCTCATACGAGTGTGCATCGTGTCAATGCTTGTGCGTACTTTGCCGAATAACAAAACGAACTACTAATTTGAATTTCCTACGGTGCGTCTTAAGAAGCACCGTTGGAAAGGCCTTCTTTCGTTGATTACTTCAAAATGATAGCTTGCCAGAAAGAATAATTTCACAGGGAGTTTAGTCCCCTTACTATCTTTCAACCAAGTATGTTTTTCAACAATAATTACGACAGTTACTTTTTGGATAGCTGTAAATGATGGACTCTGGCTTTAAGAAAACTTAAATGCGTCTTTGCTTTTCCCTATGCAAAGCAATTTTCCGTTGATAGCCCAACCCTCCAAAAAGTTTGTTTATGCGTTTTGACTTGCGCGTTATGATCTCAGTTGTCACTAGGCGTGCTTGGGGGAAAAAAGTTCTCATTCACGTATATGTAACTGACTGCAAACTGTCTGTCACTTTAGCGCAGTATTTGAAAAATATGACAGCATACTAGGCGTACGCATTTCCCAGGATGCCTGATCCTATTACTCACTTAGAATCGAGTAGGATATCTCATATATTATGTCACTTCGATTTTGAATGTTATTTGCATATTTTGTCCATTTAAATCCATATAAAACTCATAGCCGATGTCACATGATGTCGACCTATTGCTGACTGATCTATTCTGCAATGCATGAAAATCTCTTGAAATGAGGGCTGAGTTTCAAAGAGTTTGGGCAAAATATCATGGGAAATATGCATCGGTGTTTGGTCTGACGTATCGGTTCGTTAGTGTGACGTCATCTCAATTCAACCATGCATTCTTCACACGGTGTAGCATATAGCACGAATGGAACCGGAAGTTAACGCAGCTCGAGCGTTTTTGGTTTTTCTTGGTTTTTCCAGCATTTTCGAACACAAAACTTCAAACATGTCAGTGTAACAATACTTGATCTATTATACTAACCCCTCAAATAGTTCCTTTCTGAAAATTACAGCAAAAACCAATGATGTACATTCCCTTTAAATGAACCGGATAGGTTATCTTTAAGCATGATGTCACATGTGACATGTCTGGGTTGTCTTTTTAGAGGAATTTACAATTTTATTTGTTTTTACCTGTTTGACAATACTCCCCAGTGTACTGACTTGTACAAGCGCAGGACCCGCCGTTCCCACTGGCAGATGCCACACAGCTGCCACCGTTTTGACAAGACTGGGCACACACGATAGCTGAAAAGAAAGATTTTTTAAATAAATGACCTCAATTTTCTGTAATTACTTTACAAAGGGTGATTTGGATTACCGAAAAAAGGAAAAAAACCTGAAACAATTTCTGATGTTTGAAATCCAAAAATGTTGGCGGTTGGACAACATGATTAACACTAGGTGATGCTGTTAATGACGGAAAGATTTATATACATAAGTCTCTCCCCCTAATCTGTCCAGGAAAGACTGACAAGCATGGATCATACCTTGCTTTCAATTCAAAACTGGAATCAAAATCATTAACCCTAACAGAACTCAACCCATCAAACCCCAACGACAAGTTTTGTTGGAATCTGTCAGGATGGGTTCAGTACCCCTATTAATGACAGTCTTTTACATTGGGTTGGCACACTGCCAAATTACAGTCAGAAATATGTGTGTGAGGTTTCCCATATGGTGCTGGAAATTGCCAGGATGGGTATGGTTCCTAGTAAATCATGCTAAGGAGTTAGGGTTAATGAATTGACTGAAATACTGCTGTCGATTTGTTTAAAACTCAAATTTTATCCAACAAACTCATTTTCTCCTTGTTGTCGTTGAGTTAATCACAAGTGTTTTTCCCTGTGTCACCTTTTTGGGATTATTTCTGAAGAGTTCATAACCTTTACAAAAAAAAAAACCTGTAAATTGCATTTTGACCTTAAAATTTAAGCTTAAAAAAATACCTCTTTCGCAAAATTCTCCTGTAAACTGATCCGGACAAACGCAAAAGGAAGTAGACCCATCGTTGGATGCGACGCACGTGCCGCCATTTTGACAAGATATGGTGGAACAGGCTAGCACTAGAAAAATGGGAAGATAACAAAATGTTTACCCTTCACTGACATATATTTTTATATACACGTACTGTGTGCTCAGTACTTAACAGTTTTGAGCAATGCATCCGTTAAAGGGAATGTACATCATTGGCTTTTGCTGTAATTTTCAGAAATGAACTATTTGAGGGGATAGTACAATAGATCAAATATTGTTACACTGACATGTTTGAAGTTTTGTGTTCGAAAATGCTGGAAAAACCAAGAAAAACACAAATGTTCAAGTAGTCTGGTCCCCGGCCTGACTCCACTAAAGATGAAATGGATCAATTTATAGATGCCGGTAAATTGTAAGGTAAGGGAACCAGTCCAGCTGGCTTGCATCCGCTCATGAACGTGTAACCAATAGTAAACAAAATTTGGACGGAAAAAAATGGTAAATTTGGAGCAGTAGTTGGGGGGAAAAAAATGTAGTTTATACAAATTTATACAAAATACCACTCTTCTTGAAAATGACTTCACACCGGGTGCCATAATTTTACAGGATGCTTTAGACTGTTACTTACCAACATCCTAGTATAGTATTTTGTAAAAATTTTGTAGTTTTGTTTTTCGATGTTTGCAAATGGTGTATATTCCCTTTAAAGCTATAGTCCATCATTTGCAGCCATCCGAAAAGTAACTGGCGTAATTATTGTTGAAAAACAAACTTGGTTGAAAGATAGTAAGGGAACTAAACTCCCTGTGAAATTATTCTTTCTGGGAAGCTGTAATTTTGAAGAAATCAACGAAAGAAGGCATTTCCAACGGTGATTCTTAAGAAGCACCGTAGGAAAATTTAAATTAGTAGTTCGTTTTGTTATTCAGCGCAGCGCGCACAAGTATTGGAACGACGCACACGCGCGCGCGGTTGTTGTAATTCGTCGGATCAGTGCGCGACGTCGCGTATAGCTGCAATTCAAAACAATTCAAAACATGATTCAGTAACTTTTGATTTGAAATTGAGATCTTGGAATGCTGTTTTTCTCGGAATGTACAGCTGAAGCTTAGCTGAAACTTCATCAGGTTAGTTGCTCAGTATCCTTCATTAGATTTTGAACTCTTTTGTTGCTTCAAACGAACAAAATGCACAAATTACAAACGATGGACTGTAGCTTTAATGCTCATGATAACATATCACCAAAATCACACCTACCCGTGTCACAATATATCCCTGTGTAACCGTTTCTACATATGCAATATGCACTGTCATCACCGCGTGACGCAACACAGACGCCGCCGTTGGCACAGCCGGAGTTCCCACAAGTCACCTCTGCAGATTTACAGTTAAAGGAAACAACGTTCAACGTTAAACATGTCTATCCCTTATGTTTAGTGAAAGATTACTATGGCCATTTGCTAACCCTTGGTTTTGACTCCAACCTTCGGTCTTTTACTTTAAAGCCTTTAATATGTGAGGTGTACAGGTCTACAAGTACACACAAGTGTGGTGCAATATGTGAGGCGTTCTGGCAAAATGAGACGGAACTGGGCACAGGCCATAGTGGAGAAAAAGTTAAAAACCAAAGGTGGTGATTTTTATTCAGATGTTCAGATTTATTGATATTTGTAATCTTTGATATGCCTACTACATATATATTCAAGAAATACTATAAAAATCCTGGGACAAAAATGCTTTTAAGGATAAAGCTTTGGGGTCTTTCATTTTCACTACTACAAAATAGTTGAAACTTTGAAGGCGCTTTTCTGTTGATGTCGTATAATCCTCGCAGTGGATTCAGTTTAGCGTTCTTAAACACAGGGTTCGAGGTCGAGATACAACAACTCTTTAATACGGACAATGACACAGTTCTGCGATTGTCTCTCTGATGAACTTTGACAAACCTCCTTGGCTGACAATTTGGTAAAAACTTGATGGACCAAAAGTCTGACGGTCCTCGATGGAATTTACAGACGGTCCATGACGGACTTTACGGACGGTCCATGACGGACCCCTGGATACATCTAACAGCAGACCTTACTCGTTACCATATTTGTAGCTGGAAGCCGATATGGCTCGGTTCGGCCTCAGTGGCCTGCTAGATGTGGGTGCAGACTGGTCTTTTGACCCTGATGCAGGCCTTTTAATACCCACTTTGGTTGGGTGATGCACACTTCCATCCGTTTGCTGATTAGCTTAGATCACTTCTACCACATGACATACTTTGAATATAAACTTTTTGATTGGCTAGTTTCTCATGGAGCCCTGGGTGAATCTGCTGACCAGCAAAATCTCTCCCGGGTCCGAAAACAACCTCCAAAACCTAATAGATTTGTTTCCACAGTGAGTGAAGGTGACATTAGTGTTCCTAAGTAAAAGTAGCTAGGCAAGGGCATGGGAAAGTCCCTCTAAAAACAAATAAAAGACCAAAGACCCCAACAGTGGCCTCCCAGAGGTCATGCCAATTACCAGCCAATTTTGATGGCGTAATAGGCTTCATGTATCCTTGTGGATAGGAAACAACATAAGGAAGCCAAATTACATCAAAACCTGAAATTTTCATTTCCTGACATTGATAAATGCAAACTTTAAATAGCCATAACTTGTCAATGGAAGGTCCAATTGAAGTATAACAAACAGCTATGCAAGGAGAATTGTATTCTCTTTCAACAAACTCTCATTTCAAGTCTGCCCAGTTGTGTCTCATTTAGCCAGAATGTTTCACATATTCAAACCAAACAAAAATATTCTAAAACTCATATCAGTCAGGGGCCAAGTACAGACAACATGCTGTGTCAGGCAGTATCCCAAATGTTACCAAATGCTTGAAACTTTGTGCTTTATTTCAAGCCAATGGAGATTGGTTTACTGTACAAGCAATGAGCACCACTGTTGAGGAAGTGAACATTTCTTATATATGAATCCAAAACATTGATGTTGCCTAATGTACATGTACAGACCTTCTTCACAAAATATGCCACTGAATCCTATAGGGCAGGAGCAGTACGTGACGTCACCAAAGTTAGCGCAGCTCCCACCATTTAGGCACGGAGACATCGTACAGGGCATTTCTGAAAATACAATGAATTTCAACACAATCATTTCATAAGCTATATTTCCCCAGGAAGAGGGAGGGAGGGAGGGAGGGGCTGAATTGTTGAAGAAAGCAGTTTTACACAACCATGACATTTTTGACATGTTTGCAAGTCTTCTTTTTAATTCTAGAATTTTTTGTGGAATGATGCAAAATATGTGCTTTTTGTGTTTTTTTTTTCCTTTTGAAGCAAACAAAATTGCTCAAAATCTTTAAAAAAAACACCAAATGCATTATTTTTGGGGGTCTTGCAACTGGATTCCGTTGCTAAATGCACAACAAAGTGGGCCCATGACCCATTTCGAACCACCTGCAATGTTTGTTTTCTTCCAAACGATACCATTTCCTGTCTCAGTTTAAAGCAAGGTTTTGCTCATTATATCAGTAGGGACGTTTCCGGGTTATAACTTACGTTCCTACGTGCCTTTAACCCTCCTGTTATTTAAACAGTCACAGTCAAAATTTCCATCCACTTCCCCTGCTATACTTTTAGCACAGGCTATAGTCACCAGCAGTCAGATCATATGTCAAGCAAGCACTGTGACTAGTCAAACTGGATCAACAGACAAAGCAGGCAAGTTGTGGTCACAGCTGTTTTGTCACTCACCCAGAGTCAAAGCATAGCTGTATCAAGTTACTTAAAGGGAAAATATAACATTTGCAAACATCAAAAAATAAAACTACCAAATCATTTTGAAATACCTTCTGGACTGTTAGTGAATGACAGTGTAAAGCATCCTGTAAAATCATGGCACCTGGTATACTGTCATTTTCAAGAAAAGTGGTATTTTTGTATCAATTTCCAACGCTGATCGGCCGATCAGCGTTGGAAAAAAACTGGCTTTTTTTCAAATACTGGCCCCAGTTGACCATCGCACTTGTTTGCAATCGATTACACACCTATGAACGGGTACGAGCCTGCTAGACTGGTTCCTTGACCTTTTAATTCCCCAATATATGTAAACTGCTCTGTTTCTTCTTAAATGGAGTCAGGGAACCAGACTACAGGAAAATGATTGTTTTTCTTGGTTTTTATAGCATTTTCGAACCAAAAACCTCAAAAAGTCAGTGTAACTATATTTGCTATATATTTCCAACCCCCCAATTCCATCCATTTCTGAAAATTACAGCAAAAGCAAATGATGTATATTCCCTTTAAAGCTACAGTCCATCATTTGCAGCTATCCAAAAAGTAACTGACATAATTATTGTTGAAAAACATAGTTGAAAGATAGTAAGGGGACTAAACTCTCTGTGAAATTACTCTTTCTGGCATGCTGTCATTTTGAGGAAATTAATGAAAGAAGGCCGATGCATCAAAAGACGCATCGTTAAAAATTTCCGTACAAAAAATGTTGGCGAAGCGCGCGTAAGCGTTGACACGACACACACGCGCGCAGTTGCTACAATTCATCGGTTCAGTGCGCGATATCGCGTAGCTGCAATCGGCTCAGTGAGAACATGTATCGGACGCTGAATTCAGGCCCAATATTCAAAACATGATTCAGCAACTGAATCGAGATCCTAGAATGCTGTTTTTCTCAGAATATACAGCTGAATTAGCTGAGCTGAAATTTCATCAGGTTAGTTGTTCAGCACCCTTGTTTAGATTTTGAGCACGTTTGTTGCTTCAAACGAACAAAAGCACAAATTACAAATGATGGACTGTACCTTTAAACACTTCCAACCATTCAATCCTGCTTTATGTAGCCTGGGAATAATTATCTGTTGAAAACAGTCACTTGTTTAATTTTGACTGATATCACTACTTGGCACTGAATGCATGTTTGCAAAGGTATTCAGCCACTTACGTGTTTCACAGTACGTGCCAGTGTAACCAGCAAGACAAGTACAGCCGCCATTAATGGAAGCATCACACGTCCCTCCGTTAAGACATGGAATCAGTGTACAGGGTGAAACTGAATTAAAACAAATAACAATAATTCGGTCATAAACAAACTTGTGCAAAGTTTTTGAAAGTTGTATCATTACTGATCAATATTTATCTTGAACTTAACAGCTGCAAAATTATTGCAAAAGCACATTGTCTTCATTTGAACTACTACGAGAAAAATTGGTATTGTGTGTCATTTGTATTGAACCAATCATCCACATGTAGGGGTTTACATTTAGCAGGTTCAAACCGCACTCCGGTAAATCTCTTTGTTCCTTTTTTTTCATTATTATCAGCACTTTTGCATAGCATCCCAAATATAGACAGAACTTTAATACCAGCAGTGTCAAATCCACTTTTGGGAATGCTGGAAACTTTTATTTGAGGTCCACCTAATTTCAGTCAACTTTCCAACATAAAACAGAACTATAAATAAATTGGTAAACGTTTGCGTTGTTTGCTGTCAGTGGACTCCAACATCTTGCTTTCAATTTAAGGCGTACAGGTATACATGTACAAGTACAAGTAAACACATGTATGGTGCCAACATGTGAGGTGTTCTGGCAACAATGAGATGGAGCTGGGCACAGGCCGGAGCCGTAAAAATGAAAAGAAGAAAAAAATGGCTATTTTGGGGCTTTTTTGATTTTCAGATTTATTGATATTTGTAATCTTCGAAACGTATACTACATATATTTTGAAGCAATAGTATAAAAATTGTGGAATAAAGGTGTTTTTAAGGAAACAAAACATTTGGCATCTTTCATATTCAAGAATACAAAACAAAAAATGTTAAAGGCCTTTTTTCCAATTTAAATGGGCAGTGCGGCATTTGTTTGAGAAAAAAATCAATTTCATTATCATGTTCCTTTTTAGAGACTATAGTCCCCTCATGTAGACTATAATCCTGTTGGAACAAATCAATCCAATTCTGAATTTTACAATGTAATAATTACTAAAACCTAACATGTGTTGTAAGCTGATAAAGTTTGGAAGTTAATTAATAAATACATACAGTTTTTCAAAGAAAACATTAAAGTGATTGATAAATAATTGCATTTAAATTTAATTTGTTATTCAATTCTAAAAAATGTTAAAGGCCTTTTTTTCTCAGAATTTTGCCTTATTCTCAGAACCGTATTGTAAGGAGAACATCATTCTCTAATACACACAGACTCTCATTTTGATCCCTTTCCAGTTGTCTGATTTTGCCAGAATGCTTCACGTGCCATTTACAACTAAAAAAAACCCCAAAAAACGACCCAGAAAAAGAGCAATTGAAGGACTTACATCCCTACATCCCAGTATGTTGCCTAAATTATCCTATAATTTTTCTGTCAAGGTTTACCCCAATCCTGGCAAAAGACGCCTGTCCACTGGAACGGACAGGCGCATGCATACGCAGTGGACAGCCATGGCGTGGAGTAGCAACTCCCACCGTTCATACACTGGTGGTTAACACAGCCGTCATTGGAAGAATCTGCATCTAATGGAAAGGAGGAAAAAGGTGCGTTTTTTTTTTAAAGTAACGAATAGACTCTTTGAAATCTACAGGTCGAGTCAAAATGATCTGGACCCAAGTTCACCATTTTTTTGGTGGCAAATGGAGCATATTGAGAAAAAATAAATGAATGGTTATTACAGCGTGTGTTCTTTGCTAGCTTTTCTTTAAAATGGTACAGTTTTGTATTCGTGAAACTGAAAGACGCCAATTATTTTTCCTTAAAAAAAATTTATTCCACAATTTTTATTGTGTTTCTTTAAAAATGTGTAGTAGACATTTCAAAGATTACAAATATCAATCAATCTGAAAATCAAAAAAAAAATCATCCCCATTTGGTTTTTGCATTTTTCTCCACTATTAAAAAGCCAGTAACATCTCATTTTGTCTGCACGCCTTACATTTTCACACTCAGTCATGGGTATTCAATCACGTCTCGAAGATCGTCAAAACTTTAGTTTGACTATTGAAAACCTCTTAACCAAAACCACTAATATTCTCCAACCCTCTCTGATCTTCAAAATTCACAACAATTTTAAATGGAGCTCGACAACCATTAAAAGTTAACGTTAAACAAAAAGCTGCTTCCTGCGCAGTAGTTCCAAGACTTCACTCATAAAGATCGTGCACAAGTGAAGTAAGAGCCAAAATATTCACCGGCATTTCTAGACAAAAAGGAAAAAGTTTGAGATTGATATCACCATCGATCTCCATTAGTAAGACTGGATTGGACACAGCGCCCTCCATCTTGCGCATGCACGCGTAGTTATCGGTGTCGGAGGCAGTGAGGGTTTGAAAGTTCGAAATGCGTTCGTTTCACACACAGACCATGCAGCACACACGTCACGCACGCATGCGCGGTCTTAAACCCACACTGTACTACCCAGCTGTTTGTGTCCGCGTTTTCGGAATCTTCACTGCGCACAAGTGACACGTGTCCAATCCAGTTAATGGAGACCAATGGATATCACCCATGAATAGTCTGGTCTTCGTACCTATTTCGCAGTACTGGCCAGAGTATTGGTCCGGGCAAAGACAGTAGGTGAAGCCAGACACACTTTGACACGTCCCTCCGTTCTGGCAAACATTGCTCGGGCAGCTGTTATCTAACGAAAAAGCAAGTCAAAAATACAAAAAATTATTCAACAAAACTTTCATGGCGTTTGTGGAGCGAACAGATATTTTAGAAGGATTTGGTAATAAGAACTATCTCTTCTGTCATTCCATTGTCAGACTTGGCGCAATTGAACATTCGTACACAAAAACTAGACTCACATTTTCTGCGTGTTACATTTCTTGCTAATCTCGTCAGTTGCCATCATTTCGTACATTTATTTTCATGTTGATACCAAGTTACTAACACTTTTTTCATTCAATAATAGGTTTTTGTCCTTCATCAACATATAAACACTGTTCATGTTTACTCGAAGTGTTACCTCCCGAGTGAAAGTTGAAAAAAAATCACTCAGGTGGGACTCGAACCCACGACCCCCCGCTTTCTAGTGCAGACATCTTACCACTCGATCACCAATCTTTTTCATTCATTTCCAAGGGTTTTTTTTATACTACATGTGTAATTCTTAAATAGTAAAAATTGTGTGTGTGTGGGGGGGGGAGGGGGAGAGGGGGAGAGGGCAGGGCAGACACACGGATAACATACCTGCAAAAAATTCAACCTCACAATTTAAGTGCAATCAACCTGAAATTATAATACAAACCGCAAGAACTTTATCCTGAGCAAAAATAAGTTGAAAACAGTCCCTGTGATTTCTACTTTCTTACCCATCTCACAGTACGGGCCCGAGTATGGCATTGGGCAAAGACAATACATCATGTTAGTTGAGATGTCCCTGTAACATGTCCCTCCATTTTGGCATCTATCAATACTGCAACTATAGTCTGACAGAACAAAAATTAATACAAAACAGAAAGCAATCAATATTACAATCTTAATTACAAACAACTGCAGGGCAACGGACTATTCAGAAAACAGTTGGTGGTGCTATTTTACCCTGTATACTCATGAGAGCTAATGTTGTGCAAACCCGACTCAAAACCGACCCGACCCGGCACCGACTTCGGATCGGGTCGGTTTGTCCATCATTTCAGTTGGGTTGGGTCAGTTTCGGTTTTGAGTTAAAGCTTGCAATTTTTAGGTCGGGAAAAAACCTGAATTAAACCAAAATAAACCAAAACAAATCGAAAATGCACAGGGTGCAATATTTATTGCAGAGTCACTTTGCCCGGTATGACAAAGACTTGGGGTCTATCACACATGCTCTATAATATGTACAGTACCGTACGGAATGATTCAGTTACATGTATGAGAGAGATGACGATTTTCACGTGATGCAGGTAAGTTCAGGTATAAAAAGCGGACATAGTTGCCCAAGCCAGATGTTCGATTTTTGTCGGGTTGGATCCGTTTTCCTTGATTTTTTTGTCAGGTCAGGTCGGGTCAGGTCGGTTTTAGGGGTTTAGATCGGTTTCGGTTCGGAATCGGTATATATCTATAATTTTCGGGTCATGTATGGCCTGATCAAGCCGACCCGATGCACAACAATAATGAGAGCCACTGTGCATGACACGGTGTGTGTATCTATTGGTTTGTGTTGCGAATGAACTATTTTTTTACGAGTGTGCACAGACTAGTGGTGGGATTGAAATCCGAATTTTGTATCATTTGGTTTGAATTCCACTATTTGGTTTTTGCTTTTAGAAACCAGATACATGAAACGGAAACCAACCTTGAAAAAAAATTAAGGCTTCCATTTGTTTGTGACACAGGCTATTTAAAAACAGCTGGAATATCCTTTAAATTTGCTCATTGGTCTCTGATTGTAACTGCATTCACATGTTTTGCTAGTGGTCTTTTGGTATATGTATAGCCTGCCCATTCGACTTATCATCAGAGATTTGCCATCCATTTTTGTCCCAACATATCACAGCTGTGGAATGTTTTTGTTAAAGGGAAAATACAACATTTGCGCAAACATCAAAAAATAAAACTACCAAATCATTTTGAAATACCTTGCTGGATAGTGAATGACAGTGTAAAGCATCCTGTAAAATCAAGACACCTGGTATACTGTCATTTTCAAGAAAAGTGGTATTTTTGTATCAATTTCCAACGCTGGTCAGCCGACCAGCGATGGAAAAAACTGGCTTTTTTTCAAATACTGGCCCAATTGACCATCGCACTTGTTTGCAATCAATTACACACCTATGAACATGATGAACGGGTACAAGCCAGCTAGACTGGTTCCCTGACCTAACAATTCTCCAATATGTAAACTGCTCCGTTTCTTCTTATATGGAGTCAGGGAACCAGACTACAGGAAATGATTGTTTTTCTTGGTTTTTATAGCATTTTCGAACCCAAAACCTCAAAAAAGTCAGTGTAACTATATTTGCTATGTATTTCCAACCCCCCAATTCCATCCATTTCTGAAAATTACAGCAAAAGCAAATGATGTATATTCCCTTTAAGACCCAACGGTCATTGAATCCTGCAAACTATTTCCAGTCATTGGGAGGGCATTTCATGTGGCACCTCACTCGTCACTTTAATGCTGGCATGCTTTAATTGAGCTGGATGGAAACTTCCAGCGAAATCAGATAACCGTTTGAAGAAAATTAGGACAACCAGATTCTGAAATCTCTGATTTTCTCGATCTCACCACTCCCACCGACCCATAGCCTCTTTGCAAAGGAATGATGAACGTGATAAACTAAAGGTCAGACGATTTCGTGTTTTTAATCATAACACTGATACAGTGGTTTTATATATAGAGTGCTTTATACAAATGTATCAAAATGCTTCACAACTATTACCCCCTCTCATCAGGCCACGAGGCCAATTTTCTGTGGCAGATAGAGATCAGTGCCATCTGGCCTGTACCCAATTGAAGTAAAGTATCTTGCCCAAGAACACAAGTACCTTGTCATGCTTGTGCCATCAGGGCTCGAACCCACATACCATGGTACGCATGAGTCGAACACCGTAACCACTGCGCTCTACTCTCCCAGTTTTTTAGCAGGCTTACCTCTGTCCTGACAGTAGTCCCCAGTCCAGCCAGACACACACACACATGCATACCCAGCGTCTTCTCTTGATGTTGTGTAGCAACGTCCACCGTTCATGCATTGGTGGTTAGCACAAGCACCACCGGACACAACTGTATCATTATAAACTGCAGAAAGACACAAATTACCATCATAAATTAGTACCATATGTATATCAAATATTGGAAGCCCTTTACGTGACAAAATTGCACAAAACTTGGGAAGATTGCTTTACTTGACTCATTTTCTTGCTTTTGAGAAGAAAAAAAATACTTCCATGCATGAAATAATAAAAGAAATCATAGTGCTGAAGAGTACTTAAGGAGTTAAGTACAATCCATTGATCACAAGTCCATCATAACTCAATCACTAGTCTTTCACAAGTTCATCAAAAGTCCATCAAATGTTTATCACAAGTCATCACATGTCATCACAAGTCAATCACAAGTCCATCACAAGTCCATCACAAGTCCATCACAAGTCCATCACAACTCAATCACCTGTCTATCACACGTTCATCAACAGTCCATCACAAGTCATGACAAGTCCATCACAACTTCCATCACAAGTCAATCACAAGTCCATCACAAGTCCAATTCACATGTCCATCACAAGTCCACCACAAGTCCATCACAAGTCCATCACAAGTTCATCACAAGTCCATCACAATTCCATCACAAGTCAATCACAAGTCTATCACAAGTCCATCACAAATCATCACAAAGTCCTTACAAATTAATCACAAGTCATCACAAGTCATTACAAGTTAATCACAAATTATCACAAGTCATTACAAATTCATCACAAGTCATCACAAGTCCATCACAGGTTCCGTCACAAGTCATCACAACTCCATCACAAGTCCATCAAAAGTCCATCACAGGTCGAGAAAAGTCGGTCACAAGTCCATCTGAAGTCACACAAGTCCATTCGATGCATGTTCTCACAAGTCATCACAAGCTACATTTAAAGGAACTGTGACAATTAAAGGCAGTCCTTTGTTAATGTTTATCTCCTGGTTACTCGAAAACGATCTTTTGACCAGACTTATGAATTAAGTCACCTGTGAAAGGCCTTGTGATGTACAACACTGAACGAAGATGTCTTACTGGTTTCGCAGTACTCGCCCGTAAACTGATTCGGGCAGTCACAATAGAAGTAACCAGACGAGGTCTCCACACATGACCCGCCATTGCGGCATCCGTTCGACATGCAACTACTGCTTACTGGAACAAACACAAATGGTGGAAGTGTTTTGGGTGCTTTCATTTCATTGGTCCTAAATGTTATCAAGTTTTTTTTAAAACAATTGTTGACTCAAAGATGTAGCCATTCTTGCACACACGTATACTGCACTGAAGTCTATGGAATCCCCTTGCACAGCAAGGGTCTATGATACATGTGAGCATGTCTTTGATTTTGTTGGTATGCCCCACTAAAATACTGTACGCGTGTGGCAAACTGTTC
This sequence comes from Patiria pectinifera, assembly GCA_029964075.1. Classification (NCBI taxonomy): domain Eukaryota; kingdom Metazoa; phylum Echinodermata; class Asteroidea; order Valvatida; family Asterinidae; genus Patiria; species Patiria pectinifera. Next base: position 20,571,904 of record CM057147.1, on the reverse strand, counting down.
TCTCTTGAAATCTTGATATGAACACGCACCTTGAATTTATGGAAAGGCTTATATACAACCACAAATCGGATCCTTTGGGAGACACCTTAGCGTCATAAGTTATACCTCTGGGAGACATTTGAATGTCTCCGTAATGCCTCAGCTCCTATTTAGAGGCCAAAAGGCTTTTGATTGCTCGTGGTCAAGTTAGTAAAATAACCAAATTTTGTGGGTGAAGGATAAGGTAAAATTTGGGTAAGGGTCATTAAAGTTAGAAAAAAAAATTGCACAAGCCTTTGGGAATGTCTCCCTTATTGAGACCCATCAGTATTTAGCAGTCATGAAATGGAGCCCCAGCCCAGAGTATGGGTCCTATATAGTGCTTAGCTTACCCCTGCTATCGCAATGGTCACCAGTCCAAGGATGTGAACACACACAAACGTATGCTGCAGCTGACCAAGAAGTCTGGTAGCAAGACCCACCATTCTCACACGCTCCGGCTTCACAGACATCTTTAGAATCGATGGAAAGGAAAGAAATGATGCTTTTTAGTGCTAACACAATGGATATGCGCAATTGGGCGATCGAGCCATGCACATGCTTACGTTCATTATATTGTTTGTGCAAACTTAACATATGTGACACTGTAACTTTTTTTTGCAAGTCTATCTAGACCCACTAATTTGGGCGCTCCTTTTTTTGACATCTGGGATTTTGGTCTGTCGTACCATGGAGAAATAAAACCATGGTCGGACTAGAGACCAAAATTCCCAATGTCAAAAAAGGAGTGCCCTAGTTAGTGGGTCTACATCTAGGCTAGTCATGCATTGCACAAACCGTTGCATAAATAGTCCTGCGGTAGATTTTCCGAGTTCCAACTTGGAGCACTTGTCCTCATGCATGGTTCTACCAATAGTGTCAAGCACAGAACTTGGTCGATCTGAAAACATGGCCTGTGATTGGTCGATTTTTAAAGAGGCGTGGCTCAATTGACCTATCACGGTTTGCGAGTTAGCCACGCCCCTAAGACAACCCTATGGAATTTTTGCACGCTAAGTTTTGTTTGTCTCAGATGTTGCGCGTTCCGTGTCCATGTTGTATATCATGTAATTGGACAATATTTCACAAGCTGCGTTGACGCGATTCTGAGGCAATTCTACTGCGATAGGTCAATTGATCCGTCTATTGCACAAGGTAGTGACAGTGTAGTGAGTACACATAATATTAATAAATACTATTAAATGTTAATGAATACCAGTTGACAAGAGCACAATATGGAGTGTCATGGCCTAGCGGTTAAGAACACTGGATTCATGCTCTGGTGTTTCAGAGGCAACAGTGGTGTGGGTTCGAGCCCGGGCGGACACTTGTGCCCTTAAGCAAGGCACTTAACCATTATTGCTTCGTCCTTCGGATGGGACGTAAAGCCGTAGGTCCTGTGTGTTCTATAGCCTAATGCACGTTAAAGAACCCAGTACACTTATCGCTAAGTGAAGGGGTTCGCCCCGGTGTTTCTGGCAGTGCGATTATCTTCAGCCATGAAGTCTGCACTTGCATAAAGGAAGGAATGAATTTGCCTGAACTTTGCATGATCAGGATATTCCTTTAAAAAAAATCTTCCAGGAGTAGGGGCCTAGCTTGAGTAACTCCAGCTCTAATGCTAATGCGATAAGTATTAGAGCTGGAGTTGCTCAAGCTACGTACTCCAGGAGATCAGATACATTCCGCGCCCCAAATTGACCATGACAAAGGAACAACACTGTCATTGAATTTCGTGCCCAAATTCAGGTCACAACTTTTTTACTTTAAAAAATACAATCAATGAATTTTGAACCGATGATCAGCCTCGGAATATTAATGTTTCAAACCATAATAAGACCAACAAAGACAAAATACTAACATGAATGTATGTTGATACTCTCCCTTCGTCCTAAAGCATGAAATTGTGCCATGCATAGAGCAAGCTAGGAACAAGAAGTACATAAACACGATAAATATCGCGCGGAAAATAACAAGAAAAAACAACGCCCTCTATCTTAATCCTGTCGGTTTAGCGCCAATGGCGCCTCTACTCCACAACGGTTCCGACGCACGTGTTTTAGTCGATTTTTATACTGATAACGCGACTGCAGTTCACAACAGATAAACAACGTTCTTGGCCTCCATGTCTTCTAAATTGTCTAATTAAATGATATCCTACCGTACCGTGCTCGCAAAAGTCACCGTAGTATGAGTATGGACACAGACAGAAGGTGTTGCCGCCGTAGACGTTACACGTCCCTCCGTTCCGGCATGGATTAACATCGCAATGATCGCCTGAAAACACGGGATACATAGAGACAGAATGAAACACGACTGATATACACTTAATACCCGTCTTCAATTTGAAAAAGAAAATTTACAAAATTCTAACAATCACTGAAAATCCCGCGAACACTTTCACCATCAGACAGAAGGAAAGAAAGTAGTCTGAACAGGCTAGGCCTACTCAGGGATCAGACGAACATTGGAAGAAGAAAAAATACACCTATGAATGGACTTGATAAAAAAAATCATATGCAGGCAGATTTATACGTAGGTTTTTAAAAGAATACATGTATTGGATTTTGCCCTCGTTGCCTACAGAGTTCAACATTACGTCCAGGGCATTGGGGAGTGAATATCCGCACCCCCCCCCCCCAAAAAAAAAATAATGATACAAATAATTGATCTTTACAAGGACTATATAAATAAAGTATAAAAATACCAATATTCTGTGCCAAATATAATTACTGAAACATACTCGAACGCACACAGTCATGAATTTCTATACGCCCGAGGACAATGGTTTTTCCTTTGTCCCAGTGATATCATGCCATATGTAGATTAATCACATAACCGGATCGAGGACTGGGCCGTTTCCCTCCCCCCCCCCAAAAAAAAAAACGCTCGAGGACTGAAATGATCTTATGTTTTCCCTTTAATTGTGTGTCTGTGCCTCTATCTGAAAGCCATAACAATGCAGTTAGCGTGGCATGAGCTTTTAACGAATCACAGTTGCGGCAAACAATCATTCACAAGGACACACTATAATCCAGGTAAAGTATTTGTTTGGTTTTCCCTTATGCAACAGACGTGGACGCCGACTTGATATAACCGTCCAATGATCAATTCATTATTTTGGTGCGCATGATCAACTTCTTTGCCTGTTTGAGGCCGGCCAATTGCCGACTAAGCTTGCTAATGACACTCATATACCGTTGATTATTATTCAGTTTCATTGAGAATTATTGCATGCTTCAGAATTACACATAAATACCTGCGCTTTCCCACTCAGGCGTACTTATTATGGCAGGGAAGAACAGTTACACAAACACAACTGTTGATTTTACACAAGGGTTTTTGCTAATGGAGCCTTTTTTTTGCTTCGTCTGAATATATATATAGGGCTCACTGTTCATACGTAGAGCTAAAACCCAGCCCTATGGTTCATCCATGTTACGGAAATAACTTTATGGGAAAGCCGTAAACATTATTTTTTCTCATTAAATGATATACGACCGATCTGAACTATGAACTATGCATTCCTTAATCCTTTAAAAGGGCTTTGTTTCGTTGAGTAAGTTTACTTTGAACAAAATATGGACAATTACGACCTGCAGTGGAATGTGCCCAATTGGGCTAAACGAAATTATATTAATTGGAAGAAGAACATAAACGTCCACACAACCAGCTTCTAAAAACTAGACGTTTTTGTGTTATTTTTTTGCGAGATCGAATTTCGTGGGGTCACAATTTTGTTTCCGAAAAAAAAATCAAGCTGTTGAGTGCTTACTAGTTGTGAATCCTGCCGCCCCATGGTTCGCGTTCAACAACATTTTGTGGTGTTGTGTGAATGTATGGCAACGTGTACAGTTTGGAATATAGACGGCTTGAAATACGTAGGCTATTATGCTTATTCCACAAAAATATGTCCGCCGCGTTTTCGTCTTTTCTCGGGAACGGCAAGACATTAGGTTAGTTTCCTTTCAACCAGTATACAATCCAAAACATGAAATTCTCGGGAATTTTAGCTAGGCTGTAATCCTCTTTAATATTAAAGTTTTTACCGTCACAAAATGCCTCGTCGTAGCCGTCACTGCAGTCGTCCTGGCCGTCGCAGATCCAGTAGAGTGGTATGCAGGAGTCATCGTGAGGACACTCAACCACTTCCACGTAGTCTTGGTCGCAGAGATCTGTTTTAAAATGCAATATAGCTTAAATTTCTCCAAAAGAATGCATGTTACGTATTCTCGCAATATTTTAAGTATTGATTCATCGTATCAGGTCTCCGGTCGTTATTGTTGATTGTGACGCCAGTCCAGCCCTCCCCCTCCCACCCCCACCTGAAAAATGTGGACATATCCATCCCATCTAATTAAAATTCTGCATCCATTGCAACTGATTGTGCTCGATGTAGAGTACTGCGGCTTATCAACAAATGAACTTTCATGATATACAGGGAGTGAGTCAAAAAGACAGTGACCTGAATGGTGATTTCTTTTCTAACAAAAATAATATGCATTGATACACCAATGAAGTATATGCACGTTCGTCCACTCATCTGAAGACAAATTACTGAAATTGATCCATGCTATCAGAAGTTGCGTATGTTTTACTGAAAAAAACCCGATATTTTTATAGCTATCGATGGAATGCCTTTGGAAACTATTGAGCTGAGTGAGAATTACAGATTGCACACAGGCAGTCAAATACAAATGAAATTGAAATCATTTGAGTCAAGACTAAAACGTTATTTTTATACTGTCGGATTTTGTGTTTTGAATATAAGGAACATTACGTCACTCTCTTTATTTCTGAAACGGGTGGTGATTTTTGTCTGTTTTCCTTTGCAAGTTTCCGTCCATATTTCATTGTATGTAATGGGTATTCATCAATTCGTAGAACGGTAATGATCAGTGGTGGATAGGCCTAGCTGGATTTTGTGATCTTTTTATTGAAATAGATAGACATAGGGAATAGAGTGCGTAAGAAAAAGAACATGTACTTTCACAGTTGCTAGGCAATAATACATGCACTTTTATCCCTGTGTTATTTATATGAAATGAGGTGAACCATACATTTGGTAAAGTGTTTTTTTTTCTTATTCGGTAACTTTCTTTTTGACTTGGGTCTATCTTTTTGTCTCCAACTTACCGTCATAAGGAGAACCAGTATAACCGTCTCCCGAACTCGGCCAATCAGTAGTGTCACCGCTGCCGTGACCCGATGCCCTACATTCACACATCCACACTAGATATCCACACGTAACCAACACCAGCACCGTCCTTAAAAACATGCTGAATCAGTGGACAGTTAAGTTGCTTTTTAGTGCTACAGCAACAAAAACGCACAGGTCAACTCCCCGTTAGTTGTCACAGATACTTCTAAACCACTTGAATACAGCCCTACTCTTAAATTTAGGTATAAAAATACCCGAATTTTGATGACGTCATTTTGTTCAGTGCCGAAATTTGTAATTTGTAGCACAGGTTGATTTCAACAGGTTCAACAAATATTAATCCACAAGTGATTTCTTTTCCACTCTACCACGGAACACACAGATGCTTGGCTCCTGAACGCGTCAGTCGTCAGTCGATGCAGAGCGCTGAGCCTCATGGCCAACTGAATATCTATACATCTCTATCAGCCCAACATCCTCGTCTGTTGTTGATGAATTCTGAGTAGTAAACGTCATCAACTATAATATACACACTTTCGATTCAAGATCAGTTTCTGGACGAATTCATCAACAGGGGTTAAACGCAGAAACCCCATGCCATAGGTCTACATGTAAATGGTCACGTATAGTGCTCGGTACTTTACACATGTAATGGCAAACAGCTAACACACTTCAATGGTTTTTGTTGACAAACCCACTCGTGCATGATCAACCGGCTCGTCACAAAAGTTTTTGGCCTCCGCTGCAGGGGCAGAAACTTTTGTGGAGCGCTGCCGATTACGTAACAGTTAAGCTGAGCCCCGAATAAGGACACAACTTTTGTGACAAAATTTGTTTGCAGCGGTCGTGCAAGGAAATGAGGACGGCTTCAAGTGCCAAGACGTCTCGATTGTGCAAATATGCATGGTATTTATGGGCGTCACCAGGATTTTTCTTGGGAGGGGGGGGGGGCAAAGCACACCCCCCCCCAAAAAAAAAATCCCTGCACATTGAAATCTCGATAACTCAAAACCTGTAAACTCAAAGCCCTTCTTAAGCAAAAACTTATTCCCGTCAATTGTTGTTGAATGGAAAATGAATTGGATAACTCAAAACGCCCTTGAGGTTTGACTTTTCGTGATTCCACTCTCTCTTCTGGCATATTCTCAATTTATCTTCTTCTTTTTTCGAAGGTGGGCGGGGCACATTTACATTTACCCATCTCACCCCCGTCGACACCCCTACAGACGCCAACCCTATTTGTTAAATGTGTATTAAACTAAAAGCAAATAGGACCCCACACATTTGTTTTCTTTTTCTTTTCTTTTTCTTTTTTCCCCCTTTTTATTTGCTTTTCGGGGGGGGGGGGGCAAGACAAGTACCCCGTGTCTCATCGTGGCAACGCCCATGATGATATTCAGTGAAGAGAAGATGTGTGAGCAGCACCGTGATGCCTTCATCGGAAGTAAACCAGGTTTTTTTTTTCAATTTCAGATTTGCCCGAAACTGCTGTTACATAGCTGAAAGCCATGAAAACTTTATTTCACAATTCGCTGTTTGAAAGTGAGTTCAGTAACCTTTCTTTAAATTTGTCAACAGCCATTGTTACAGAGATAGAATGGAAGTCATCGTATACGGCACGTACTACGCGTACGTACGGCCTCTATGTGGTGGCATTCAAACGTTAGCATCAGAGTATATAATAGTTGTAAACAAACTTACAAAAACCAACAAGGATACGATTCAACAGAATATGACTATCATCAGGCGGTGAACTCAATAGAAACCAAGCAAACCAAGCCAGGCAGAACCGGGGCCAACAAAATATGCAACCTTGCCACGGTGCAGCACCTATTCTTCCATCCCAATCATTTCATTACCAACTGGCCTGCCGAACTTGCCATCCACACGCCATCCAACTCGCCTATACCAACCACCCCGGTCACGCGCAAGCCAACATCATCAGCCAAACAGCCAGCTCACACATACTGGAACTTGTATCCCTGTGGAGACATTTCTTTGTTCTCGTGTACTCAAGTTTTCGAGTTTAAAAGTGTAGTTTCAAAATGCTCCTATTTTAACCAGTATTAATTTCCTTGGCTGAAATTCGGACTTAATATCCCTTACATAAACCACGGATCCTAGACACCAGGATAAACGACTCGGCCCAACTCCTGGTTAGACGCGTGATAACGGCCTGTACTGGTGGCAAATACCATGAATACTTTTCAACAAAGACCACTGCGCGCGGTGGCTTTCAGATTTGCAAGGCTCTGCGCCCGATCTGGCCTCGAAGTCTGTCAAGCCAGCGAATTATATTTTTGAATATTCATGAGTCTACGTTTTTGGTCTTTATTATTGAATTCTGATAAGTGATAACTACATAACCATGGTAATGCCGAGCACAATATCTTTAGCTTTAAGATGAACAATGAAATGTCGCTTTTGTTTCATCGGTTCGGCATCACATCTCTCTAAAACTTTTTAATAAAAGCCTCATTAAAAACGAAATTTGGGTAAACGGTGTTCTCCTCGAAATTTGACGTTTATTTCCCGGGTAAATACTTCATCTATGACGATAAAAACTGCACAATACCATCTGTTATATCCTGAAGTATTTATTTCTTAAAATAATTTGGAACAATTATATCTGAAATAAGAAGTTGTTTTGCTTACAGTTTTATGAATATGTCTGTTTTAGATGTCATGCAAAACCCAACACAATGGCACATCTGGAAAATTCGCGATTACGCGCCAACGGGTATTAATGCCCGTTATCACGCATCTAACCAATTAAGGCAAGTCCGCTCAGTGCATTTTGTACTGGAGCTCAGAACAGTCGTTTATCCACCTTGGAAATTCCTAGTTTTTTTTAGTAAAATCCAAATATCTATTTCGTGAAAACCTTGTGGAGCCGGAGACGTATTCATCTATAGAAATTGCCCTGTGGAAACGTATACAATCTTTTGTTCCCTATATATTATACACGTCTCCAGAGGGTACCGTGTATCAGATCATGCCCGTACTCCTGCCAATAACTTCAAGCGTACCCCCCCCCCCCCCTTGACAGCTTACGCCCTTGAGCCAAAGCTCGATATCCCCGAATAGACCCAGGAATTATAAACAGCTTTTTGGGCTATCCTTGGCTTTGTATATGCATGTAATAAATGCATTTTTTAATAATATATCCCTGTTTGTTTGTTTGTTTGTTTGTTTGTTTGTTTGTTTGTTCATATTTTGCCAAAATAAATAAATAAAGACAGACAGCCAGACAGACAAGGACGTCACGCTTTGTTTACAGGATGGCTTTCTTATGGGCGCCAAGGTTGGGACGAGATCAAATCATCAATACAAACAAAGCGTGACGTCATTACGTTCACGTATAAAAAAGTTGCGAAGTGCTGAGATTGATTATTTTATTAAATTGATATACTTCTGTTGCCTTCCTTAGTTTTCAGTGATCAGACACCATACAATAAAGTAAGATCCATTCATTTACCTACGATTTTGCATTTTTAATCATCTTTAATTTCGAAACCTATGCTCCTTCAAATACCTAATACAGCGTAATAACATGCTTGGCTGATAAAACCGTAAACAGTGTTTTAATCAATTATGGCGAAAGCCCACAATTCTGAATACAAGCGTCCTTTAATTTCATTATATGCTGTTAATTAAGTATCAAGGACAATATAAAAACAGTTCCACTATTTTAAACTGTTCTGAGTATAAAAATATTTTTGAAAAATATTGAGAATTCTACTAATATATATTCTCATTTGTTAGGGAAAAAATATCAATTTACGAAATATAAATCTGTAAATGCCAATAAAACAATTCACCGCAATAATCATTACAGGGCCTATCAGTCGCAATAAAATATACACTTGCATTTATAAGCATAATATAAAAATAATTGATTTTGTATAAAATAGTCAATTTCAGATATAATAAAAATATAGTGACTCTTTTTTCCTCCAATTTTGTCGGTAAAACTGTTTTCACTGGATGGTCATTAATTTTTCATTTCAGGCTGATTTATTTCCGGCTTTGTAATGCAAAATCTTGTTAGTAGCAAGAACAAAATTTTAGTTTTCGATTAATGATCCCTGTTTACTTTTTCCTGGTTTTGCAACACTGCTAACATTGTTAGCATTGCGACTTAAAACGTGGTCCCTGGCTACATGACATTATACGGGTTTCTGGCTTCTGACTAGCGCCCCTTCAACAAATACATTGACAAAATGGAGAACTGACGACACAGGACCGGATAGCTCAGTTGGTAGAGCACTGGAACGGCAATCCGGAGGTCGCAGGTTCAAACCCAACTCCAGTCATTTCTTGAATCAACATTATTTGTTATAATGCACCTGGTAAGTTTCCCTGTGGGGTTTCTAAGATGTTTTGTATTAATCGTTAAAGGAGTAATTAAGAAAGCGGTACAAGATTACAAAACTGGACCAGCAACCTCACAAACTTGTACCGACGAACCTGGCCTTATAAAAATACATACAATTCCTCATAAGCAAGCAAAATAAACACTGCTGCAATAATCATATACAGATATCTAAATCCTTTAAACCATAATTCAACAATCAGCATATTGCTCTATGCAAAAATCTGTGCAAAATAATACCATCTTCAAGTTAAGCTGCAAGTCTCCGAGTAAAAACCAACATAAGTAAATTCTTGTAAAAAACAAAACGGTACTAAAATCTTGCGTAAATACAAAAATTGTAGCGAAGCTAGGCCTCTAGCATTACCCACACACCATAAAAAAATCGCAGTCATATGAATTTTCCCTGCAACATGCAGATTTCCTGGCCTTTTCATTTAGATTTTGGTTATTTTACACATTTTGGGCTTCACTTTTTTTTCTACCCTGTACCCATTACATATTTGACATACGATTCTGAAAATCTACGATACATTCCTCAAACTGACATATAGGATCATTTGCATTTATCCTAAAAGTAACCTACCAAACTATGATCAAAAAGCTTACTTGGATTAAAGACCGTACTGGTACAAAACAACCTGTGAAATGATTCTGTCTGGCTTTATGTCATTTACAAGAAATCAACAAATATGGGTGATTTCCAACGGTCAATTGACTGAGTTTTTGGAACAAAGAGTGCTATTGACAAAATTGTGTTTCCTGATCAAAAAGGTTCAGGTTGTGCTTGGCTTTTCACTCGTCTCAAAAAGCATAATATCCACTGAGCTGAAACTTTAACAGGTTAGGTTTTGAACATTCTTCTTTGGATTTTGAGTGGTGTTATTATTGGAAATGAACAAAATGCATGAAAAGCAAGTGATCGTATGTGCCTTTCATGATGGAATGTTCCAACAGTGATTACATAAAGCAAGCTATCCATCAAACCAATAAAACAAGTTTGTGTGAAAAAAAAATATATCATTTAACAATGCTGACTTAAACAACTTTTTAAGGATTGTCCAGTTTGTCTTTAGTTTGTATTTTACACTGTAGTGTATTGTCGAGTGTTTTCTCCAATTATCCCGCACACAGAATATAAATCTTGAAAGATTTTACCTTATTTATTGTGATGGGTGTATAATTCATACTGCCTAGTAACCCAATGGTCCCTGTTCCATGCAAAACTGAATTGTCTGTTACCTTGCTTTAAACCACATGGATTAATCAGTGAATAAACACAATGTAATACAATGTAATACAATGTAGTACAATGTAATACAATGTAGTACAGGTGCTAATGGATACATTTCCTGTATACATCACAATGGTCATTTGTTTTCTTCACAGAATGACCCCCTGTCTTACGGTGCATTTTATTCGCGCACGGTAAGGTAATCACCTTCATCTATATCAGCCGAGGTCGGACGACTGGTGTAGGAGGGTGGCCGATCAGGCTGGTACCCCGCGTTGGCGTAGCCTGTATCCTGTTCCTGAGGTGCCTTGGCACCTTGCCCAGGCAGGTCGTAGGGGTTCTCCAGTGAGACCGGCCGTTGCTTTTCCAGTTTGAGTCCATCGCCCCCAACAGCGCCCCCTGTTGGCAACCCAGTGACAGTGTTGTCGTTGGCGTTGTAATACGCCATACCGCCGCCAGCCTGGTTCTGGGAGCCTGGGATGGAGAAACGGGTGTTGTAGAGAGGGGTGGGGGCAGGGACCCCTGTGCTGGCTTGAGGATTATCGGTGGTGCGTGGTCTGGTTTTAAAAAAAAAGATAAAAATAATTAACAAATTTATACTATTGTCAATTCAATCCTTAGAGTCCTGAATTGCATTTTTCCATGTTGTGTGAATGAATACTCACAATTTTGTCAGATGTGCAGGAAAGTTGCAATTCATGTATTCCCCCCCCCCTCCCTTTTTAAATGTTTTGCTCCCCCACCCCTGGTGTTGGATTCTCACAACAAATTTTAGTATTAAATAAATCACATGCATATATAACATGCAGAACTATACAGCATACAGGAATATGGTTTCGGCAAAGAAGAGTCCCTCCTGTGCAAAGGTGTCCAACCCCCCCCCCCTTTCCTCTCTGGCCCCCAACCAAAAAATGGCCAAATTAATTAAATCTGTGCCCTTACATTTTGTCAAGTTTTTGCAAGTGCTGTTCAAAGTCAGCTTAAAGGGAATATACAACATTTGCTTTTGCTGTAATTTTCAAAAATGGATGGATTTGGGGGTTATTTTTATAGCGAATATTGTTACACTGATTTTTTTGAAGTTTTGTGTTGGTAGATGCTAGAAAAACCAAGAAAAAGAATCATGGTTCCCTGATCACACTTAAATTGAAATGGAGCAATTTGTAGACGTAGGGGAATTCTAAGGTCAGGGAACCAGTCTAGAAGGCTAGTACCCGTTCAAACATGTATAGATGTGTAATCGATTGCAAACAAAATTCAGGTTAACTAGTACCAATTTTCTTTAAAATAACAGCACACCAGGTGCCATGATGTTACAGGATGCTTTAGACTGTCATTCACTAACAGTCCAGTAAGGTATTTCATAATAATTTGGTAGTTTTGTTTTTAGATGTTTGCAAATGTTGTAGATGCCCTTTACGTAACCCATAGTGAAGTAATGCCCACATTTTAAAACCCGATACACTAGTTCGGAGAAAAAGGGAAATATTAAATTAAAGAGTAGAGGAGAGTACCGTCGCTTGTGGACTGTCCGGTAGATGAGGGCGAGCAGGATGATGATGATCACTATGGCAACAAGGCCCGAAGCTGCCCCGCCCACAATCAGTCCAACTGATGCGGGTTTGTCCCCTGTTTGTGCATCTGAAAAAAAAAAGGGTTACAACAAAAATGTATTCTTTTACTGTCTCACATGCATGCGGAGTAATTTGGGAACAACTTACAGTGTTTTAAATTAAGAAAAGTTGGGTTCTTTTTGTTTTTCTGCATGGATGCTCTTGACAGATAATTAGGTCATGAGCGCAGTCAATGGGGTCTCTGTCTTTTTTTTTTTTTTGGTCAATTTCGTTGAGGTAAAATTTCTCTTTTGATTTATCCCTGTAATAATTTAACAAAACGTTGTGTTCTCCTCGAGCCTTGAATATGAATGGGTCTTCTTAGCTGGAAATGTAAGTTAATGCCATTTCTTTATTTCTGTGAAATTTCCAATTATGCTGTACTAATATTTTAGTTGATTATTTTGGGCGTGTCCCAGACGGCCAGCCCCCAGTGTCCTCATTGCACCTGACTGACTGTCTCACTCATAGACATATAATAAAACCTAGACACGACATTATCTGCTTTTACGTTGTGAATTCTGTGAGCAAAACGGGCTGCGTCACGCGGCCTGGTGCGATGCCCGAATTATCATGTGGCTACGATTTACACAGCGGCGCCACCGCATTCGTGCACCACTTGGTTAGTTGTTTTTTTCCACATGCGTGCGGGACCAAACGATTCTAAATAACGCGCGCAGTGAGACCACTCTCAAGGGCGTGATGCGTCGCGCAAGATCTTGGGCGACGCGTCACGCCAATAATGAGCGTCCGCGTAATTAACATTATTCTATACGCTTAGCATTTTTGCTCACAGGCGCAATAGCAAATGTCTGTGATATTTCAAGTGTATAACTTGGAGGTTTAGTTGGACTGACCAAGATAGACAAATGTACGATTGTGGTGCAATGCAAGCATGCTTTATTTGACCTTTCCAGCGACCTTATCTATGGAGCGCCTAGTAGAACAGAATAACACAAGTGATCTTGCATGTGATGAAATGCCTAGGATACAAAATGAATGGCTATGAATACTACATCGTCGTGTCTAGGTTTTATTATATGTCTATGGTCTCACTCAATAGCTGTGACTTGAGACTAAAGCCCCAGTCACACATTCATGGTTTACCAAGAATCAATCCATCACGATGAACAGTCAAGATTCGTGGAGAAATCAACTTTCTAAGAATGCACTTCTACGGTTTCAGGATGGATAGCCACGACTGTCCTTAGGTTTCTCTATGAATACACCACGGTTTGTCAAAAATATGGACATACTGTTGTAGGATATCAAGGTTATTATTACTAAGAAAAATGACGGTAACGCCACGGTTGTCTGCAGTAAGGCCACGGATGACCAAGGTTCTCCTACGAATAAAGCGTACATATTTGTAGTACAACCTTAGCAGAATCCTAGCAATATTGGACAATAGGTGGCGCTTTTCAGGGCAGCACATTATTGCAGACTTTCACGCGAAATTGTCAAAAAGGGCCTTCGTAAAAGATCGCAAAAGTAAATTGCACACTTTGTGCAACGACATATCTTTGCAATTCACAGTTTAATGGAATGATAATCTCTATATACATTTCTCGTGAAATACATATGGCATTGAACATCGACTTGAAAAGTGTTTTTTTTTATTGAAAGTACTTACTTGGATCAATCTTGTTATCTGGGGGAAAAAATAAAAAAGAAGTGGAATCATAAAATGACATTCTTTTACAAAGCTTTAAAAATATCTTACTGAGCCAAATTTAACACAAAAATCTTTACTGTGCGTCAAGTTTGCTTGAAAATAAAATCATTCTCCCACTTGCGCTTGTGGAACACGGAAAATGGAGTGCGTCTGTGCCCAAACACAAACACATTACATTATTTCGTGTTCCACTCGTGACCGTGTGTGGGATAACAAATAATAGTTTTGTTAGAATGATCTCTACCCTTAATCACCCACGAGAGACATTCATGTTGGAATTTCAGCTTGGCATTCCATGAGAAACAAATGACAAGAAATTTGTTAGAGATGGGTAAAAGTGAAGTTTCCTTACGACCTTTTAATCCGGATTTTTGTATCTAGGGCTCCTTGTTCGATCAAGTTTGTTGTCATATTGCGTACTTGCGTGAGAACAAATATGATAACGATGCGAAAAATTACCTACCTACATCCGATGGATTCTAGATTTAGTCGGCCTTGCTATACAGTTCTACGGTCATTTTAGATTTGTTTGTAAATGGGAATTAGTCCTTCAAGTTAATTTTAAAAAGGGTGTGTCCTAAAAGACATGTTAGTCTCTTATTACAGATTTTACCCAATGACGGCCACAAAATTATTTCATCAATGTTCATCTTTGTACGAGTGCTCCGAGTTCCACATGTCCACATGTATTTTAGATTTTCGGAAGTGAGAGGTCAACTTTCGGCACGATAATTCCCTTTTACGTCATGCAATGTTTCAGTTTCCATAAATTGAGATCCTAGTATTATTTACAAAGGCGTTTTCCCGAGGATGATTTTCTTAATAAATCAGCGGGTCACAGTTTTTCAAACGTCATGGTTCACTTCATGAATGCCACAATTCACTTTCTGCAACGTTTGAAAATATAATCATAACGGAAACTTGTCCGTTATAGAACATTACATTACGCGCATGTACGTTATCAAAATGCGCGTCAACTCTTGATACAGCCCGCACTTTATGCCTGCATAGAACATTCATATATTGGCAGCCATTTCTGGAAGATCGGTGGCAAACTGGTCAAAATACAAATTCAACTGTGTGACTTGTGTATGGGCATCTGCTATCCAGTCTTAATATAGAGATTAGTGGTTTGGTCCTGTGCAATAATTATATTGTCTGTGGACAAAATGCGGCGGCGGCCATTTTCTGCGATGGCACCAGGCACGCGTGAGTCGCGCTCAGCTAGGTACTACTCCGGGCTCCTTCGACCAATAGGAATACCAAAATGCGCGCCTCGTCATTCAAAACGCATGCACCATGCGCGTGAGCTTGACACCACCGCAGTAAAAGCTTCTAATTCTGGTCGCCAGATTCCACTATGGAATGACCTCCATGACTGACCTTCCTTGTTGCAGAAGTCTCCGCTCCAGCCGTTATCACATGCACAGACTGCTTTACCGTTGGTATTGAATCTACATGCCCCGTGACTTCCGCACATATCATTCGCAGCACAGCCAATTGCTAAAAAAAAAAATCAAAATCCAGTTGTCATGTAAAACAATGGTGATATTAATTGCATTTTTGGAATGTCCACGCAACCCCTGGGAAAGGCAAGTTTTAAAAGCTGGCAAATTTGTCTGCACCAAAAACCGTCAAGCCCCAGTACGGTCAGAGGTACATAGAATCATGTGCATTTTTTTTTTCCGTTTGAAGCAACAAAGCTCCTCAAAATCTTAAGTAGGCTGTATAACAATTAACCCTCCTGCTATCTAAGCAGTCACAGACAGTCAAAATTCACTTCCACTTCCCCTGCTATACTTTTAACAAAGGTTAGTCACCAGCATTCAGATCATATGTCAAGCAAGCACTGTGACCAGTCAAACTGGGTCAACAGACAAAGCAGACAAGTTGTAGTCACAGCTGTTTTACCACTCACTCAGAATCAAAGCATAGCTGTATCAAGCTACTTAAACAGTCCCAGCCAGTCAATCCTGCTCTAACGTAGGCTTGGAATTCTTAACTGTTGAAAACAGTCACTTGCTTGATTTTGAATAGGAGGGTTAACCTGTTCAACTTGAAGTTGCCAGTGTATATTTTGAGAAACTAGAGAAAACATTTGCGCAATTTTTTTTTGCGTCTTGCAATTGGATTCCGTTGCTAGCACATGTAAAAAGAAAGTGCCTGCAGGCACACTTTTTTCAACGATTGTTTTCTTCTGAACGATACCATTTCAGGTGGAAAACTTTTACAGGGTATTTGGTACCAGTCCTATCTTCACTTGACTGGGGGTTTGAACCTGCAACATTCAGCTTAACGTTCCGGTGCTCTACCAGCTATCCAGGCCAATGTTGGCGGTTCAAAATATGAGGGTTTGTGGCTATATAGGCCTACAGGGCCCTTGGATAAAGACATTGACAATTCGGAAAAATGCCAACATAATCCATGATATAGTAAGGCACAATAAAATAGCACAGCGATATATTATAGGTCACACATGTCAACACATGACTGGCTACATACGTTGCAGATTACAGATCGTGATTTATCCGGCCTCAAAATGAACACAACATTCTCACAAAAAGATCACATTATACACTAAAGTAGTCACAGGGACGAATCAATAATACTACCCTTCCAACTGATATAAATTTGGAGCACGGGCCGGATCCATGCTCACTACAAAATAGGGAGAATATATGCCCAACATTTGTAGTGGGATTCCCTGTTCAAGTCCGACAGAAAAAAAACAACTGAACTTGTTACCATTCGTCTTTGCGCGGGAAGCACAAAGGTCATTATGCAAATCACTTGCAAAACTTTTGGATTACAACAGAGGGCGCACTTGGTCTCCCTATATTTACAGCATCATTCAACTTATCCAAAAAAGGAAGAAATAAACTATTGAAGAATCACCCCAAAAAGTACTTTGAGTGTACAAGATCAAGACTACTCAAACTGTCTATTGTCATGTAACACAAACCTTTTTCACATCGTGTTCCAGAGTAGCCTGCAGGGCATTCACACACAGCTCGGCCATACCCAATGTTATTGCATGTTCCACCGTTCAAACAATTTTTGTTGGCACAGACGGAATCTGGCAGAAGACAGGAAATTACAAAGAATTTTGTGGATCAATTGGATGACAAAAAATAAGAAGGGAGGCGGGGGTTGGGGATAGGGGGGGGGACAGGTCTGAATATGCTTAAACAAATACAACTTTTTTTCACCTGACAAATTTTCCTTTTTTTGTTTTATTTGAAAAACAAACGAACAATAAACATATTCAAATTTTGGGAACTACGAGGTGAGTCAGAATGAACTGGACCCAAGTTCACCATTTTTGTGTGGCAAATAGAGCATATTGAGAAAGAAACTGAGTGTTTCGTATGAATGGTTATAACCTTGTCTTCCACAGGAATTTTGAATTTGTCAAATTAGTGGCTGTGGTGAGGAGTTATGCCATTTTCATTGAAGTGGCTCATAATCCAGTCTGCACACGGAATTGGTTTTGTCCTTTTTAGTGAGTCAGTCACCATGACTAGGTTTTTATTTGTTATTACACCGCTTCACATCATTACGCAATTTCAATAAATTTGTTTAACCGTGGAAATAGGGTCAGAGTGTTTTTAGCGTGTGTTCTTTTCTAGCACTTTTCTTCAGAATGGTACAATGAACATACATGAAACTTTGTTCTCCCCAACGTCAAACCCCCAGAAATTTGAACAGAAAATAGATGGCAAAATAAGTTTTAATATGATACGTGTCTCAAACGCCTTGGAGACTTGTGAGTATTTATCCTGAATTTTAGAAGTGGGTGTTTTTATCATGGGGTCTACGGCAGTTTATTTACCGGCCTGCGACCGTAGACGTTCAATTTGGTGGGCATGCAGGTGACCACTGACGTATGACGTCACGTGAAATTCCTCAATTTCCAACCATGTAATAGGGCGCTTCATCAACTGGCCCCGAACAGGGAAAAAGGGGAGGGGCATTTGCGAGGGACTGGGCAGTCAATTAACTTACCAACTTCACATTTTCGACCGCTGAAATACGGCGCACATTGGCACTGGTATTGTCCAGATCCAATGTTGTTGCAAGTCGCACCATTCAGACATGCACCATCAACGCACACAAGATCTGAGGAACGGCAAATCAGATTTTTGGGGAAGGCTTAAAATTTGAGAAGACGTTTTATACGCTTTTCAATCGGCACTAAATTGAGGAATGGGAGACCAGGCGACTGCAACATCGACGAATGTGTAAGATAAGGCGTGATGTACAAAACTTGGTATTTTTTGTTCTCTTGCATTATGCAAAACTTGTCATTCGTGCATTTTTTTTGTTGGAAGCAACAAAAGTGCTCAAAATCTAAAGACGAATGATTAAAAAACTATCCTGATGAAGTTTCAGCCCTGTAAATGCTGCATATTCCAAGAAAATATTCTAGGATCTCGATTTCAATTCTAGAGTTGGCGAGTCATGTTTTGAATTGCGCCCAAAATCAGTGTCCGGGACACGTTCTTATTGCAGCTACGCGATGTGCAAGCACTGAACCGATGTGTGCGCCGCTTTTGCGTCGTATCAATGCTTGCATGTGCTCCCACTCATGGCTTTGCGGAAATTTCCTAAAATGCGTCTTCAAACGCATCTTTGGAAATGACCTTCTTTTGTTGTTTTCTTCAAAATGACAGCATGCCAGAAAGAATAATTTCACAGGGAGCCTGGTTATCATTACTATCTTTAAACCAAGAAGGCTTTTCAACAATAATTTCATCAGTTCATATTTGGATAGCTGCAAATGATATACTCTATGTTTAAGTTACAGTCACATTGGTGGGGTTCCCCCGTAGTTAATTTTTTTGGGTCATTTTCTTGGTACACCAAAACCTGTTCTATTATTGTATCAACAAGTAGATGGATCAAAGATAAGTGCAACCACTTACCAGTAAAAAAAAAATTAAAAAATGGAGGAAACCTTTTCCATTTCGCTGTTCCCAGGAAGGGCGAGCCCATGGTTCTCTTTGTACCTATATCACCGGCTGGTAAACTGACTGTTACTCGGGCAGTGCTATCACATAGGATGACCCCATACGGCCAATGAATGGGCTAAAGCCGGCCCATCTTGTACACCAGAAGCATGAAAAGACTTCCAGTTCCAGTGGTTTTGCTGTACAGAACAGCTGCTTCAATTCAATATTATGGCCTGCACCCTCTAATAAATGATGATTCTCTAGTCTGTCGATGTGCCAAAACAGAATGACCACTAAATCTGTGATTTACTGAAGTCCTCAGGCGGTTTATTAGAGCCAATATATACCTGTCCCGCAGAATCGACCGGTGTAACCTTGTGGGCAAATGCACCTGCCACGGTCTTGGCCGTGCCCTACGCAAGTTCCACCATTATGGCAATACACAACGTCACAAATTATATCTGTCAAGATAACAAAGAAAAGAAAAATCAGAACAAAAACAGAAAGTAGTTATGTCTACTTGAGGAGAAGCAGGCAAATAGGAAACATTCAAAAAAAAAAAAAAGAAGTATGGAAAAATATTTTTTGAAAAACAAATATTGAAAATACTGGCAACTGTATCAGAACCAAGACATTTTATAGCCGTTCAAAATTTTGAAAACTGAAAAAAAAAAAACATTTTAAATTATTTGGGAATGTGGACATTTTGAGTAGCTCTAACTTCTAAAGTCAGGCACCAGATCTCTGACAAACTTACTCTGCCCTGGCAATTTCTCTGCACAAAAAAAAACATGGCTAAAAAAACAAAACAGGCTCAAAAACAGAAATGATGATTTTTAAGTTTGTACCTGTCTCGCAGCTGGTACCAGTATAGCCCGTCATACAGTTACACTTTGCTTCACTCTGGACGTTGATATAACAGGTTCCGTTATTCAAACACGTCACACCCAGACAGTCGACGTCTGTTGGCGAAACAAAACCCAAAAGGGTTTTAAAAAAAATCTCCTTAGTGTCTTTTACTAAGTACTGGACCGAGTCCGCCAAAATCCATCACTGACCCTGCTTCATAATGCTTTAGGATTAAATCGGCTGAAATCCACCACAAGACCACCACTAGTTATACTATGTCCTCCGTGCACCAACAAAAAAGGGCGCCCTTTTACATAGCCACGACGTCCCATGGGCGGGACATTTTGCTGGTTGACACGCATCATTCCTTCTGTGTGACGCCAGGGGATTTGTGCTATGCACACGCAGTGGCCAAATTCTCGGCAAAATTGCAGTCAGGCAAGCCCTAGATGGCACCTGTCGGTCACCCCCAACTATACTTTCTTTGCCGGTGAGGGGGTACTTGTGAACGGAGCGGATAGGTGGACTTTAATGGACTTGGTGCTCATGGCTTGCCTACCAAAATCCCCAAAATGGGGAGTCAGGTTGAAGTAGCGGTATCATCGCCTTCCACCGATGTGACTCGGGTTTGAATCCCGCCTGGGCCGACATGTTGAGTGGATTTTCAGTCCCTACCTGACTTTGAGGGTTTTCCCAAAAACATTTTTCTGGGGTTTTCCTCCCACCTCTAAAACTGTCATTTCTTCTCATTGTCTTCTCTCTACAGGTTTTGTCAGGCTTGTGAGCTACAGTGCCTAGGGCGCTGTTGAGGAATCCTTGGTTTCATTACCAGAAATAAATAGTAACAATTTAACATTTTAAAATTTGAAAGGTTTATTGATTTTTCAATTACTTACGTATCTCACACCTTGCCCCACCATACGGGTGAAGGCAATGGCACTCAAAGTCGGTCTCGTGGTAATAGCCAGGAATACAGGTGCCACCATTTTGACAGGGACTTGAGGTGCAAGGGTGTTCTACAATGGAAGAAAAAAAGCCAATAAAGTACGAAACCAGAGAAAATGCTATTGGTAACCATACACAGGCTCGGCACTACAGGGTGAGTTTTAAAAAAACGAAACCCAAATGTCAGGACAATTGTTTTATTGAAGTTCTGCAGCACTTTCAAAATCTAGGATATGAAAGCCCAATTCATAAGCTTTCTTTTTGTACAAGAATCATGCAAACCACTTATGTACTTTTCAAGTTACGGAATTTTAAACACAACCACCTTTTCAAGGTTCTGTCCACGGATCACAAAAACAGGTGTACGTTCTTTCAACAAAACGAAACAATTCACACACATCCCTATGTGATTTCCTTTCCTTTTGCTGAAAGAACACTGAAATTTTTTGGTGATCCGTGGACAGAACCTTTAAACGGCGGTTCTGTTTAAAATCCAGTAACTTGAAAAGTACATAAGTGATTTGAATGATTCTCGTACTAAAAAAAAGCTAATAAATTGAGCTTTCATATCCTTGATTTTGAAAGTGCAGAACTTCCCTAAAACAATGGTCCCAACATTTGGTGATTTTTTTTTTAAATTTTTTTTAAATTTTTTTTAGAGGCTGTATAGTCCACAAAGGTTGGAATAGTCCAGGGGACTATTGTGCACATATAGACTGGCAATGAGGTCACTAGTGCACGTCTATGCTCCCCGAAGGCCTGTGAGTGACCAGAAGAGGGTCCTGTTTCCTGAGGCCAAGAGAAATAGGACCCTCTTCTGGTCACTCACAGGCCTGGGGGGGGGGGGGCATATAGACGTGCACTTGGTGACTGAATTATGCCAGTCCATATGTGTTTTATAATTCACCTCTGTCCAAAATATAAAATAAGAGAATTTTTTTTCCTGGAATATGTAACTCAACTGTTTTATTTTAACAATTAACTCATAAGCAATTCAACTATAAGCAATTTAAATATTATTATTAATAAAACTTAAATTGCTTATACTTATAGCTGAATCGCCTATGATTTAATAACAAATACTGAATATTTTAAAAAGCAAAGATTTTAGTTTCTCTAGATTCAGTTTTTGAGTTGGAGTTTTTGAGAGGGCGCTGTTGGCGTTATCAGTCAAAACTATTTGTGATTTTAATGCATTGGTGCCACATGGTGTTTATTAATATGGCAAAGGATGCAGCAAAATGTTTCCTGCGTGTTCATGCAAGCAGAGGAAAATCATCGACAGTGGAAGACTCTTAGAACATATGAGCCATATTTCTGGACTTTGGATTCAAGTCTGGATGTACAAATGGCAGACAATGAAGCTTATTCAAATTTCAATCAGCAAAGTTTGGGTGGAAAATATAAAAGCATCACTGTTTTTTTGTTTTTTTTAATTAAAGTGTGGGTTGGCCCAAATCACAGAAAAATTCAACTTCTTCAAGTGTGATGCGATCAAGCTAAATGAGTCATTTGTCGGGAATTTTTATTTGGAGATACAGGCCAAAATAGGGGCCACTTCATCACATCACTTCATCACATCTCTTGGTGTTCCAACTTCAGTAATTTTTGATCTAAAGATGGTATCAGCATGCAATTTTCACAGCAGTAATGTTGAGATTGTGCTCTTGTCAAATCTGTAATAAAAAAATTTTTGACCAGGGTCGACAAATGACTCATGTAGCTTGATCACATCACAAATGTTTTCGAGACAGTTTTTATCGTCCAGTGTCATCCTCTCTACAACCCCACCCATGGCAACACCTCTACCTTACACTGTGATGCCCTGTCTAGGTATGCTGACATACTTGTCATAACCACTCACCGTCCTCACAAGTTGGGCCAACGTAGCCTTGTGTACAGAGGCACTGAAAGTCATCAAAGGATATATAGCCAGGTAGACATAATCCACCATTTTGACACGGAGAGGAGGCACAGGGACTTTCTGAAGAAGAAAAAAATGAAGTGACAGGAAAAAAAATATATTACAGAGGTTTTAGAGAATCATATCTCAATAAATAGAGGCAGGTATGTTTTATTTTTAAATAAGAAAAGACAAAAAACGCAGTGTGGTATTTCAATGACCCGAGGTCATTCGGGATAACATCACTGACGTGATGTTATGCGATGCGCCGACGTGATGTTATGCGATGTTACGCGCATACCCATTCTGCTGGTAATTTACACGCAAGCGCCGTGCGCCCGCGTTCATGCACCTTTGAAATGTTCGATCATCCCAAATCACCCGTGACCCATGTCACTGTGCAGTTGAAATACCGAACAGGCTTATTATACAGTAGTAAAAAATATGTAGCACCATAAAAAAAAATGACTGAAATGCCCTTTTCACAAGCTCCTTTCAGGTGAAAAAAAAATTACTGAAATTGCTCAATCTGTTCAAAGAATATCACCATTAAAACACAATGACCCTAAAACCTCAAGATTTCATCCAAAAATTTGATTTCAAGAATCATCGTCACAATTGTTTTCAAACATCGCCAGCGATAAAACCTGTTTAAAAGTTACAATATTCAACACAGTCCTTTTGAAGGCCCGTCTTTTAAAAAACGTGGATTTTTATAAATCATATTGTTTGCATAAGCAGGGTTGTTAATAAAGATAGTGGGTACTACAGTTGTTGACAGTTGTTGAAACAAGTTTTACTTTTCTGTGTCATTTTCTTTGCTGCTCCAAACATTCAGAATACACAATAAATTGCTTCTGTTTGGACAAAACAAGTTTAAGGGTCACTGTAAATGGTGATATTCTTTGAACGGATTGAGCAATTTCATTTTTTTTTTCATCTAAAAGTAGTTTCTGAAATTGGATGTCCAGTCATTATTATTTTTGGTGCTATCTATTTTTTTTTAAATATGAAATACGTGTATATTTTTGGGGGTTTGGGTTCCGCTTTTTTTGACTCACCCTGCATTAGTCTACCTTTGTCCCAATGCCTAAAATTGAAAACTTGGTCCCATGGTCAATTTGACCTCTCTTGGAAAATTGCTCATAACTCTGTCCAATATGTGGACTAGCTATTTTGAAGGCATTTCTTTAAAACCCTTTCTTGTCTTAATTCCTAAGTCCAGACTGGCTATAATAAAACAGAAGGCAAAAAAACCCCAAAGAGCAAACAAACGACAACCAAGCAAACCACGGTGGGTATGTACCGCAAGACTCACCAATTTCACATTTCAGTCCTGTCCAGTCTTCAGTGCAGTAGCAGAAAGCAAAGCCAATATCAATGCAGGTTCCCCCATGTTCGCAGTAATCGGGAGTGCAATTATCCTCTGTCCAGCCACAAATAATAATCCAACAATTCAACAATGAAACATCAAAACAAAACACTTCTCCTTTTCGTCAAAACATCCCCCATCCCCACTCCAATTAAAAAGCCACCCAAAATATTCTTAATTGGGGGGGGGGGGAGATCAACCGGTGAAAACATCTATTCGTCTGTACCTCAGTTTTCATCGGTTACTAAGTTTTACCATTCAGCACGCCAGACTCAAGAACCATCAAGTTTCAAGAAGATGGAGCTTAAGCCAATGTGAACAATTTCCGGATGTCCGCACCAGCCTATATGCTCTGAACGCGATCAACTAACCTTCACTTTTTTTTAAGACTTGGAAACGACGGCCTTTCTAATAACAACAACCACATGTGGACTCTGCATTGTAATGTTCAGAAACATTGAAAACTCGAGTGAGAAACAGCCGTACAAATTAAATCCCTGGGGCGAACTTGCCCTGGGGGTGAGATAAACACGGTTTGCGCAAAGCGAGTCTGAAATGGTACAGGGTTAAACTCGAGGGTGCAAAATGAACAGTCACCGGGGATGCCTCCCGGGCGGCCCCGGGGTGATTTCACCCCGGGGATGGATTTTCTAGTGTGAAAAGGCCTTTTGTGTGGACTTAAAACAGGTCCACACGATGCCGGCTGTGTGGACCTTCTGTGAAACAAGCCAGGTCCACACAAGGTTTCCTCCTCTCAGAAAACCAAAATGAAGAGGAACACACAAGGAAATCTTAATAATAAAATTGGGTTTGAAAGAGTGTTCACAGCATGAGTAAAACGCCTTTTTTTTCCCCGTTTTTTTTAACTACATAAAAACAAAGGAATGTCCACAGTAGGTATGTAAGGCAGGCCGATGTGCTCCAGTGCTATTGTGCCATTAGTCCTTACATAAAATTGAACAAATTCGAGTAAATGGTTAAACAAATATTATTTCACTCAAGCGCAGGATGGGTAGACTGCTCTTTGGTCAATCATTTGGAACTGGACCACAGGGAACGGTTCCATCACTGGTTACCAATAGCTGTGTGCATTATCAATCACAGGGAGCTGGGACCAGGAAGTTTCATGATGACGTAGTTCGGTCGAGAATCAACCTCTCCACAAGGTTTTCACGAAATAGCTCTATAGATTTTACTCAAAAACTAGGAATTTCCAAGCTACGTATCTGTCACAAATGGAAGAGTTTTAGAAAAGGGTTATTAAGTCCAAATTTCAGCCAAGGAAATTAATTCTTGTTAAAATAAGAGCATTTTTAAACTACACTTTCAAAATCAAAAACTGTAGTAAACGAGAACAAAGAAATGTCTACAGGATACAAATTCCAGTATGTGTGTATGCACACTACGTTTGTTTGTGGTGTAAATCGAGGACACACACGTGCAACATCATCGGTGAATCGAGGACAGGAACCAAATCGAGGACGACCTCGATTAGAAAACGTGAACAAAACCAATGAGATTTGTTGCGAAAAAGTTGAAGTAGAAACAGAGGAAAGGGGAAGAGGAACAAAGAAAAGCCTCGATGTACACAAGTGAGGCTCATAAACAAACGTGGGTGCACGTGTGGATGTTGATTCCCATCAGGATTTTCATTGTTCAGGATTTCCATTGCACTCGACCGTGAAGCGGACGATAGGCGGCAAAGCCGCCTCCCTTGCGTAGCGAACGAGGCTTCAAGGGGATTGAGATATGAGAGGATTGAAATCCTAGTACAGGCTTTGGGGAACACCTGCATAATATCTAAGACCCCCTTTACACAGGGCTGTGACCTTTGGGCCTCCCTTGTGCGACCATAAAACTGGCCAGATCGCCGTTGGAGGCTCAAAGGAGGCCGAATGGTTGCCTAGGTCGTTCAAAGGTTGTACACAGGATGTTCAGACATCGCCGTGGATGCCATGGTCGCCGTAAATTTTTGAACATGTTCAAAACAGTCGCACAAAGGTCGCCGAGGAGGTTGGTTGCTCAAAGATGGCTCAACTGAGGTAGAAGGGAGGCACAAGCATTGCCATGGTTGCAGAATGGATGCACAATGGTCGGCCAATGGTCGCCACGTAATAGATCCGTTCTGTTGCAAATTTTACCGTCAATCTGGGCGATGCTTCTGCCTCCCTTGTGCCTCAAGGGTCGCCTAGGAGGCAGAAGCATGGCTGAATGGTCGACCAGTGATCGCCGTTAGTTGCCGTTGGTCGCCGATGATGGTAGAGAGGAGGCACAGAGGAGGGTCAATGGTTGCCCAAATATTGCTTGGGGGTCGCCTATGTTGCCTATAATCACGTTGGTTGCCATAGGTTGCACAGGGGAAGCACAGGGGAGGCAGGCAAGTGGCTTAATGGATGCACAGGTCGCTTGTAGCTCGACATAATGCCCGAAAATTGCAGTTTTGGTGGTTCAAGGGAGGCATGCAAGCTAGATCGCTGAAGCAGTTACATAGAAACAGGATTTTGTGGGTGAAGGCGACCATTGAGCGTCCTGGCCATTTGTTTGGTCCCGCATAGGTTGGCCAAAGCCCTGTGTAAAGGGGGCCTTAGGCTTTATACCTGATTTAACAGGATTCATGGCATGGTATCGATTCCTATGATAAAAAATACACTGTGATACAGTGCTGTGCAGGTGCAAATGGCATAAATCCATGCAGTTTAGACTTTTAAATCTTACTCACCCAGTATTATCTCACAATGCAGACCAGTATATCCAGGGAAGCATTGACAATAAGCGCCGCCGTAGTAGCTACTCTGGCAGTAGCCGCCATTTGTGCAGTTAAAGGTTAGACACGGGTCCACAACCTCTGCAAGAATATGCCAAATGCAAGAAAATATCAACTATGGACATCAAATTGGCAGTTATTAAGCATTGTGGACTTGACAGGGGCAAGGGTTCAATCGCTTTTCAAAAGGGGCGGCACATACCTTGATCAGGACTAATGTGAGTGCGGAGCTCACAAAGGCTTGTGGGGCTTGTGTGGCTTGGGGCCCAAGGGCCCAGACAAATGTCGAATTCTAGATGCTCTGTGGTGTGATTTGAAGCAATTTCTGACCACTTTATCCACATTTTTTTGAGCAAAAGATCATCATTTAAACATCATTTTTCGAATATTTGAATCAGCTGTTCTGAGTTACAGAATTAAATCAGGCAACAGTTTTTATTCGGGGACAAAAAAAGTGGGAGGGCACAAACGATATGATGTCATTCCGCCCCCCCCCCTCCCGATTTAATAAGTGGATGGGACATGTCACCCCTGTCCTCCACTGATTGACGCCCATGGACAGGGGAAAGAGGTTGGTGAAAGTAAAGGTCTGTGGTGTGATCTGGCACTGGTCAGTCAAACGATGGTCAGACTTTTCTTATCGACTCTATGTGATCAGCCTAATTAAATTGGTTGCAGCGTCCGTTACCAACAGCCCTAGCTGCCCTTCATAATGCTCAGCAAGGACCCAGGACCAAGAATTTTAATTGTTGCTTGTTGAAATTAGTGCACGCATGTCAGTTGCGCCACATATTAATCACCAGTCGTGTAGTGTACGTCCCTCGCCCGAACTTGCGCCAGGTTGTAGGTATACCCTGTTCAAGTGTCTACAGAATCAAACATGTTTCATCTTTTCACAAACCATATTATATCACTTTAACAACTGATATTAAAGTAATATTTCTAGCATAATTCAAAGGTAAGTTTTGATGTTTTTATTAGAATGGAATCAATTACAGTTGGTCAGATATTTTACGTTCTGGATGAAACTTACACTAAACATTACAAACTTTGTACAAAAACAGTAGACGGCTGTTTGTGATCACTTTCTGAAGTCCCAGTAATTGGTACGTCATGCCGCGTGCATATACTGGTATTGCGCGAAGTACACACATGTTATTTCATTTGCGTGATAGTCAGGCGCCATTGGCAAAGGTCTCTTCCAGTGGTCTCCCCTGACTCTCCCAATGCGACCATTGAGGGGGTAGTTTAACACTTTTGGTTCAATGTACCTGTTTCACAGCGTTCGCCGGTCCATTGACTGAGACAACTGCATTCCGCCACACCATAAGAACTGTAGCAATAACCTCCATTTTGGCAGTACACACTGTCACATGGGTCGACAAACTCTGCAAATAAGTGGATACAATCAACGTGTGGTTAATTAAACCGATAAGTGGCGCGGTCGCCGATAACGGCTCAAGTCGATGAGGCGAGGGCTATTATCTGTGACCAGGCCCCTATAGTCTGTTTTAAATATCATGTTAATAACTGCTCAATCACACTTCACCTCTTCAGTCAAAGACCATAATTATAAAACTGTTCTAACATTTACTCTGTGTTTGGGTCATTTCTATAGTGTGTGTGTGTGTGGAACACATGGTGTGCTCCACATCTCCTTGTATGGTGAGCACATCATTTCTCGAGTACTTCGTTGTAGCCGGCGAGCATGTCCGTCGCGATATGGAGTGCGGGGTCTCTAGCAGCTGGTTTGTGGTATGGTTTGTTGTGTGATCTGAAGCTGGTAGGACTTTTCCGTCGATTGTATGCGATCAACCTAATTATTAGTTGGTTGCAGCGTCGGTAACAACAGCCCTAGCTGCCCTTCGTAATGCTCAGCAAGGACCCAGGACCAAGAAGTTTTGTGATGACATTTTAAATGTCACTTGTTAAAATTAGTGCACAGGTGTAAAGTAGGTCACATATTAATCACCAGTCGTGTTAGTGAGTACTGTGACTCAGGTTGTAGGTATAATACACTGTTCAAGTGTCTATAGGTTCAAACATGTTTCCTCTTTTTCACAAACAATATTATGCATGTATCACTTTAACAACTATAGTAATAAAGTAATATTTCTTGTATAATTCAAGGGTAAGTTTTGGTGTTTTCAATTACAGTTGGTCAGATATTTTACGTTCTGGATGAAAGTTTCCTTAAATATTATAAACTTTGTGCAAAAACAGTAGATGGCTGTTTGTGATCACTTTCTTAACTCCCAGTCGGTACGTCACACTGCGTGCATATACTGGTATGGTGCGAAGTACACACGTTATTTCATTTGCCTGATAGTCAGGCGCCATTGGCAATGCATCCGAACGTCTCTTCCAGTGGTCTCCCCCAACTCTCTCTTTGCGAACATTGAGGGGGTAGTTTAACACTTTTGGTTCAATGTACCTGTTTCACAGCGTTCGCCGGTCCATTGACTGAGACAAATGCATTCCGCCACACCATAATAACTGTAGCAATAACCTCCATTTTGGCAGTACATACTGTCACATGGGTCGACAATCTCTGCAAATAAGTGGATACAATCAATGTGTGGTTTAAACCGATAAGTGGCGCGGTCGCCGATAACGGCTCAAGCCGATGAGGCAAGGGCTATTATCTGTGATCAGGCCCCTATAAACATGTTTTAAATATCATGTAAATAACTGCTCAATCACTGTCACCATTCATAAATGCCTCTTCAGTCAAAGATCATAATTATAAAATTGTTCTAACATTTACTCCGTGTTTGGGTCATTTACTCCGGTGTTTTGGCATGCATGTCCGTCGCGATATGGAGTGCTGGGTCTCTAGCAGCTGGTTTTCAAGATCACTTTTAATCATAGCTTCTTCAAACTTTCCAAACAAAACAGAAAACCTCACCCCTCACTCGACCTCTGTTCCAATTCGGGCAATTCACATTGCAGTGCGCCACCAAGAGTTTGCCATGGAGAGTTCATTTTTCAAGTTTACGGTCGACACATCATGGCCCATTTGAATGAATGTCAGTAGACAACTTGAGCTAATATGTTATACATTGGGGCAAAGCGTTCTGCCGCCTTACCAAAACACCATTGTGAGAAAACATTCACAAACTACTTTGGTAAAACTCTAACCCTCGACCTCCTGCTTACTAGTGCAGACGTCTTACCACTCGACCACCAAGCTTGCCGGTGTCGGCTGGCTGGTTTGAATCTGGTATATCAGCAAGTACCACAATAAAACTAAACAACATAATATAGAATTTGCATCGGGTGATGTAAATTCAATATTGGGTTTTCCTCTTTACCGACGTTGTCCTGCAGAGCGTTTGACATTGCAGTTCTCATTACGCAAAGCTAGCAAGCCGGTAGGTTCCACATGCGTGCCCAATGCGTGCAATGAACGCAGTGCGATATCACCCTCAGTGTCTGTGTGACATGCATTTTTATTATCCAGACACGTGGCTGTCCTAGACCAATGAAATTACAGTATCCTAGCACACGATATATAACATTACAATATATATCTTCCAAGTGATTAATATAACAGTTGCCATTATTTCAGGTGGCCGGTACATCTATTAGCAATGATTCCAGTAGTCGCTGCATTCTATAACTTACCACTTTCACAATGCTCTCCTGTGTAGCCATAGGAACACTCACAGTAGGCTCTGCCATTGTACTCGTAGCAATATCCATTGTAATTGCAATCGTAAG
Organism: Patiria pectinifera; assembly: GCA_029964075.1. NCBI lineage: Eukaryota > Metazoa > Echinodermata > Asteroidea > Valvatida > Asterinidae > Patiria > Patiria pectinifera. Next base: position 20,541,320 of record CM057147.1, on the reverse strand, counting down.
TATCACACAAGTCAGGTTGATAAGCTGCAGATTGGCCAAACCAAAAGACAAACAAACAAACAAACAAACAAACAAAGAAAAAGGTAATCAGTACAGAATTTAAGATTGGCCAAAGTCAACAAAACTGTCCACAGCTGTACTTTTGTGCTTTCCATGTGCAGGTTGTTTCATGCTTCATCATGTTTGTCCTGTGGGGGTGTTCACAAAAATAACTTAACAATGTTTTTCAATCAAAATATTTTGCCACAGAATTTAGATGAACAAAACTGCCCGAAAGTTATACATTGTGCTTGAAATTGAAAATGAAATCGAACAGAAATTGTTAAATTTCCAAATGTATTGTATCGCTTTTTGCACACGAAAACAGGGGTTTCACGAACAAAAAAACAAGTACCAAGTGGTAAACCCACGGCAGTTCCACGAACCGCACAACTGCAACTTTTGTCAGGCAATGGGGCGTGATCTAATATGCAAATTAGACACATGCACATCAGTGTCGCTGTAGGTATTCCATAGACACTCACAGGCCAAGCTGTCATACATGCGTGGCATGGAACAGTACGAAACCCTGTGTAAAGTGTCCACTAACCAACCCACCCACCAACATAAGCAGCTCAAGCCCGCACGGCGTGTTTTACACGGCCGTTGGAAAACCGAGTTCCATTTCAAAAGGTTTTTATGTTCTGGTTTCTGGTGAAGCAGAAAAAACAAGAAAAGTGTGTCTTCCAACACAAATGCCCCTCCACCCCAACCGTCCCATAACTTGACACACTGCCACCCTCTTGATATGATAATTTATACGAGCTATCTGGTTCTGTGGGACTATTCAGTTACATAACCATTGATTTGTTTAGTTAACACTGATCTTGACCTGTGGCACCCCCCTCCCTCTGAATTAAAACTGGTTTCACAGGGTAGGTGTTGTGTAATTAAATGTGAAGTGAAAAACAACAAGATCCTACAGAATGAAGTAGAAAGAGATGTACCACTTGAAAGCTACCTGACAAGTTTCATGACAATACACCAAGTCTAAATTGAGTTATTGTGATGACAAGCGTTTCTTTTGTTTTAGCCATATTGACCTTGACCATGTACCTGTAACCCCGAAATTCATTAGGCTTCTTGGAGAATCCACTATCAAACTACCTGCCAAGTTTTATGACAATCCATCAAGTCTATCTTGAATTATCGTGATGACAAGCATTTCTTTTGCTTTAGCCATATTGACCTTGACCTTTGACCTGTAACCCCCGAATTCAATAGGCTTCTTGGGGGTTCCACTAGCAAGCCATCTTTAAAGTTTCATGACAATACATCAATGCTAATTTGAGTTATCGTGATGACAAGCACTTCTTTTGTTTATGTTATCATAATGCATTTCTTTTGTTTTAGCCATATTGACCTTGACCTTTGACTGGTAACCCCCAAATTCAATAGGCTTCTTGGGCGTTCCCCTTAGCAAGCCACCTGTCAAGTTTTATGACAATCCATCAAGTCTTCCTTGAGCTATCGTGATGACAAGCATTTCTTTTGTTTTAGCCATATTGACCTTGACCATTGACCTGTAACCCCCAAATTCAATAGGCTTCTTTGGGGATCCACTAGCAAGCCATCTTGAAAGTTTCATGACAATACATCAATGCCAATTTGAGTTATCGTGATGACAAGCATTTCTTTTGTTTACGTTATCATAATGCATTTCTTTTGTTTTAGCCATATTGACCTTGACCTTTGACTGGTAACCCCCAAATTCAATAGGCTTCTTGGGCGTACCCCTAGCAAGCCACCTGTCAAGTTTTATGACAATCCATCAAGTCTTCCTTGAGTTATCGTGATGACAAGCATTTCTTTTGTTTTAGCCATATTGACCTTGACCATTGACCTGTAACCCCCAAATTCAATAGGCTTCTTGGGGGTTCCACTAGCAAGCCATCTTTAAAGTTTCATGACAATACATCAATGTTAATTTGAGTTATCGTGATGACAAGCATTTCTTTTGTTTACGTTATCATAATGCATTTCTTTTGTTTTAGCCATATTGACCTTGACCTTTGACTGGTAACCCCCAAATTCAATAGGCTTCTTGGGCGTACCCCTAGCAAGCCACCTGTCAAGTTTTATGACAATCCATCAAGTCTTCCTAGAGTTATTGTGATGACAAGCATTTCTTTTGTTTTAGCCATATTGACCTTGACCTTTGACCTGTAACCCCCAAATTCAATAGGCTTCTTTGGGAACCCACTAGTAAACTACCTGCTAAGTTTCATGACTATCCATCAAGTTTATCATTGAGTTATCTTGATGAAAGCATTTTCTTTTGTTTTAGCCATATTGACCTTGACCTTGTACATGTAGCCCTCAAATTCAAAAGGCTTCTTGGGGAACCCACTATCAAACTAAATGCCAAGTTTCATGACAATCCATCAAGTCTATCTTGAGCTATCGTGATGAAAGCAAAAGTGTGACACACACACACACCCACACACCCACCCACACACCCACACCCACCCACACACACGGAAGGACAAGACAGAAACAGTATGCCCTTCGGCTTCGCCGGGGCATAAAAATCAATGGCCATAATCTTGTCTCGGACAAGTCATCAGGCATGCAACTGGGAATTTAGAAAAAAACGAGGACATCCCAATGCAAACCACACAAGACTTTGTACAGTGTTTTTCAATTTGCAATGGCATTCGTGAGAAGTCAAAAACGAGGAAATCAGCGGATCCGAGGAAAACTTGCATGCGTGATTAATAAAGATCCAAGCTAGGAGTTCATCAACTTACCTGTTTCACATTGATATCCTGTCCAATTTCCAACACAATTACAGAAAGCGACTCCCCACATTGGGTAACATGATCCACCATTGTAGCATGTGAATGCATCACACGGTTCCCCGGCAACTGAAGGATGATGGAGGATTCATTCTTATATCAGATTTTTAATTACAAGTATTCGTACTGTATGTAACTCCAGGTTTATTGAGGGAATAAAAGTGTACTTGGCCAGTTTTAAACAACTCCATTAAAGACCTGCTGGGGTAATGGATGCTGGTATTAATAATAATAATAACATAGTCTTATATAGCGCAAGTATCTACCGTCAATTAGGTACTCAAGGCGCTGGAAACTATGTCTATTTTTTTTAAGACATGTAAACAAAGTTTGTGAGATAATAGCCCAAGCCAAAGGCGAGGGATATATCGCGATTTTAAATACACCTCTAGTCTAGCTATGTTATGGAATGTGCCTCTCACGAGTAGTGGTAAACATAGGCGCGGGTGAGATGCGTACTGTGCAATGTGATACCAATAGGAATGGGTAAACTGTCTTAGGTATTTATAATATTTGTTTATAGCTCCAGATTTTCATGAGGTAGTTTTCTTTATTTTCAATTCAACAGTTTAATAGCAAAATGGAAGTTATCTGGGAACAGATGTACATCAGAGAGGTTTTGCAAGCGAACGGCTACGGTTAGCAGACAACGTTTCATTTTGTGTCGTCTTGTGACATTATACACAACTCGAAATCCGCTACGCATGCGCACGGCACGGATATATCACGTCAGTGTGAAATGCATGCACAGTAACTTTTCGATTTTCACCCACTCTTCAGACAAATTATTTAATCATATATGATTTGATTGAAAGGGAATTTGCCGAGCATATTTATATGCCACTAGTCTGTGTTTCAAAGCAGGATTAGCCACAGCTTTCATTGGAGGCTGCCATTTTGGATTCTGGCTTGGTTCCAATAAGTTAGTGTATGCATACGGGTACACGATAAGAAACAACAGAATGGTTGATAATAGTTATGAAGTTAGCTAAAATATCCGTTGGGATATGAAAACCTCTTTTAATTAATATCTAAAAGTTTGCTTATAAATTTAGTTTTATAATAACCTAAGATACAAGTGCTTCTTTTTTTTCCTTTTACAAAGTTAGAAATGGTAACGCCAAGCAACTTTATAGATTATCGATTAATAAGTCATTTCCTGAAAAAGCGATAAAAAATAACAATGTGTTGATGATACAGATTTCATGAAGCCGGCATGATAATTGACGTCATTTTTTTTTTTTACTTTTTACTATAATTCATGTAATGTTGTTAACATAATGCCAACATAAGAAATTTGTATCTGAGAAGACGCTCTTTGTTATTGATTGTTTGTGATGAGTTGTCATGACGACTTACTTGTTTGGCAGTCTGTTCCGGTCCAATCAGACGGACACAGACAAACATAGTAGTCACCACTTAAAGAGTAACACGTCCCACCGTTCTGGCAAGGTTGGGTTTGACACGAGTCAGAATTATCTGTAATTCAACCAAGAAAAAAAACGGCAAAATTGAGATTGTAATTCTGACCACAAAAAAAAAAAAGGCCACTCCGTATCTCAAATGAGTAAAAATGCACATAATATTTGACTATGGGAAAAACATTTGCAGTAAGATTTGCCGGAGTTAAATTCTGTTCAACAAGTTATTATTCCTGAACCCTTCGTTCAACAACTGTTCAACAACTGAGTACAAACCTAAGTATGGTATCAAAAGTAACCCCTCCCCCTCCACTGGTGGGCTCCCCCCCCCCCAATTCCACTCTTGGCAGGTCCCAAATTAGATATATGATCTGGGTAAACATAAAAACAAAATTATGAAGTCTACTGTCTCTGGAAATAATCGGATCGCGTGATCACTTCCGATCCCACGGTGTTTTGGCCTCCCAACTTTCAAAACTGTTTGCCGCTGCTGCTTAAAAACACACTGAATGCAAAGGCTCTGGGAAACAATCCATTTTTGGGGGGGGGGGTTATATATTGTTTTAAATTTGGTGACAGGGTCCATTTCTCTACCTTCATTCTCACAGAAGACACCGCTGTATCCATAAGTGCACTCACACACCACTTGGTTACCATCTTCCACGCGACAGGTCCCACCATTGAGGCACGGATTCGAGCTGCAAGGGGATATAGCTGCCGAAAGACAAGAAAACAATCAAGAGTTAAAGGAATACACAACATTTGCAAACATCAAAAAACAAAACTATCAAATTAGGGTGAAATACCTCACTGGACAGTTAGTGAATGACAGTCTAAAGCATCCTGTGAAATCATGGCACCTGGTGTGCTAACATTTTCAAGAAAAGTGGTATTTTTGTATCAATTTCCAATGCTGGTCGACCAACCAGCATTGGACAAAAAAATGTTTGTTGTTTTTTAAAAACTGCCCTCTGTTTACCATATTATTCTAATAGTCCATATTTTGTTTATAATCACTTACACTCCTATGAATGTCGCCACCACTTCATTATTCGACAGGGTATCTCACTACAGTGTGACCCTAACAATATACTCTTTCAGAAAATGAAAGAAAAACTGAATAAAACACTGAGTTTCACTCACGAATTGATGTTAAACATTGCATTTTCAGTCAAAAATCTTCCTGTTTTGTGTGTAAACCACGCGTTCAGCCAAGAACTGGTCCATTAACATCATCATAACGTCAAATAGCGCCACCTGGGAGCTTAGATCTCTCGAGTCATTTTTCTTCGTCTCGTAGTCAGCTATCCAACAATATAACCCTTATCGTGATTGGTTAAGGTTTAGGCTCGCGTGTATTCATTTACTAAAGAATTGTACATCTAAATTCCAATAATTAAAATTTGCCGTTGCTCAATGGCTCAGCCCGTAGGGTCTGTTTATTGTACACGTGCTAGGCAGCGCTACTGTACATACACAGAGCCCGGGAGCTCTTATCTCTATGTGTCCAAGGTCATCTGGCTGTGTGCTTTGGCCAGTTTACATGGGGTCCTTTTGACCACAAAGGATTTGATATGAGGTTAGTCTGTACAAGATTCTGATTGTCTAAAGTGGTTAATCTCTGTTGGTGGGGATTTACGTTCAGTGTCTGCGTTAAGCAGCTTTCTCCATACCAAACCATCATAATCTCTGGTAGCTAAGCTGGTACTCGGAAAGTACTCGACTACAACTCTGGTAAATAACATGAAAGATGGAGCTTACATGTAGAGCAGTTAATGCCCGTGAAGCCAGGGGGACAGCGGCAGAGGTAGGTGCCACCCGTGAGGCGTTGACAGGTTCCGCCATTCTCACACGGGCTGGTGACCCAGCTGTCACACACATGTACGTCCAATTCTTGTAAGACACAAAAAACAAATTTACATTCAATCTTTTTGTAAACAAGTGCGAGAGTGCACAATAGGCTCTGGCCGTCTTGCATGAAAGTCTTGCATGAAATGGCGTATAAGCCCGGAACGCCGTCCCACACGAAAATTACGCTGGGCTATCGCGCTAGTCTGTCCCCCAAAAATTGACCAAAATAAAACCCCTTTAAGTTTTCCATAAAATATAGCCAGCTATAAAAGCGCAGAATATAGCACGCTATATACCACGTGACTATAACATTACTGCACATGTTTTGCCTCCATTTACACAATTTTCATACACAACTAAACAATTTTTGATAAGTATTTAATTCATTTGGTTTGCTTTTCTTTTTAAATTAAAATGTGGTAGTTATATTTTATGGGAAACTTAAGGGGCTCATTTTTGGTCAATTTTCCAGGGACAGGCATATGCAAAAAAGACCAGCATGCGCATCGATTAAAACAAAGGCTGTCTCCCAAAAACTATCGACAAGAGTACATTTATATTGCCACGGCATGGCATTTGGTCAATTTTGGGTCAAAAATATGTTTGGTAAATTTTCGGGGACAGGCAGACAGACAGACCGACCAACCGACCACCGAGTGACATGTAGAAGCCCCTGCCAGCTTAAAAACGTGAGAAGTAAGAACATCACGACCCCCTTGGTGCATTGAATTCTGGGGACATATGGATAGTTGGGCCCACAAATCTATACTGATAACACCATTGATGAATTTACTTTATTTCTTCAATTTTGGACAGTTTAAAACCACCACTGATTCAGCCAACTTTGGGGGGAAAAAATTTTTTTTTAATTTTTTATTAATGTGATGATGAGCTGCAAAAGGCCCAATGGTGCTTGTCTTTGTCTTAATTCGATCAGGCGATTTCCCGACAAGTTGCGGGTAGAATCATTCAATTTGTTTTGGAAGAAGCTCTCCGGACGTTCGGGGAAAAAAAAAAAAAAATTTCAGCACTGATCATCACCACCTGACCTGATCACAAAGTAGATAGAGAAAGATACCGGTTGTTTAATGCAATGCAACCATGCAATAATGTAACCGCAACTGGATGATTGGAAAGTCTGGGACGCCAAGAGTGATCTGATGATCGGAGTGGATCGCATATTGTCATTGTTTCATTTGGCAGTAGTGCGCCATCTAACGGCATGATTAGACCAGCGTGCCTGCTCGCACTAACTTCTTGGTAATCCTGTAGCAGCCGTTATAATTTGTTCTTTATATTCTCCTACGGCTTTTCTAGGGAACCAGTCAGCAATCACAGCCTATTACAGTTTTTATGTGACGGTTGTAAATATATATATGCGCAACATGCGAACTGTGATGTGTGCAGATCAAGCGTCACTAACAAGACATAAAATGCAGAGATACCCACCCCCGGTGACTTTCGGTATTAAACGGACAGCCGCCGTTTTGTCCGAAGATATTAATATTTACACCAACGGTCTGATTTACATAAAACGGCCATTCCCCCAAAGCTGCACGATTCCCAAGACGTTAATTCCAGAAAGTAATAAAAAAAAACAATTATGAAGGGCCCCTCTACAACAACCCAACCATCGTTATTGATCACTGACGTCTTGGGCCAAGACTAGCCTGGAAGTCGTCCCCGGGGAAAGAATTGGAACAATTCTGACACTTCAAATAACTCCATTACTTACACGTGCTAACCCATCATTTTTGGACCTTTTTTTCGATACCCTGATAGATAATTTTTAAAAGTCTATTAAAATTGGAAAGTTTTGACTCACCAGTTTCGCAATTATAGCCTGCGAATCTTGGAGGACAATAGCAGATAGTATAGCCCAATATGGACTCGCAAGACCCATTGTTGAGGCATGGGTTGTTATCGCATGCAGCATCCGCTAAAATGAAAAGCACCAAGAAAAACTAGACTTATGTTTGTGACATGTAAAGTTTCAAGTATAAGTTCCATCCAGGAAGGATGTGTAGGTCTGTTGATAATAACTGGTGGGTATAATATATGAATGCATTCCCATAGGGCTTTGAATTTTGATGTTACATGTGATGTGATGACCTCATGATGACGTCACATCAATTTTCATCTATAACTATATTTTTGTTTGTAAATAACAACTTAGCCATAGCATATATCGTTAAAAGCAAGTTCACATCTTTCCTCAAATTCAAATTACAAGGCACTTCCGGTTTCAACCGGAAGGAAGGGTCAAATGATTTGCACATAATATAAAAAAATTAAGACCCTGGATTATTCTATCGATTCCCGCAAACGTTAAGTTCAGGTCACTCACAGTTGATTTTATATTGATTTTCAAAGATCTATTAATCTTTAATGTGACGTCACGTGACCCATGATGACGTCATCGACGTCACTTCAATTTTCAACTATAACACATCCCGGACTAGGCACATGCCAACTTTCAACCCCATCGGACCTGTAGTTCAGGAGGTATGGGCCTTCAAAATATGTTTATTTTATATGACGTCATATGTCACGTGATGACGTCATCATGACGTCAAGTTAATTTTCTTCTAAAAGACATCCCGGTCTAGGTACATACCAACTTTCAACCCAATTGGACCTGTAGTTCTGGAGATATAGCCCAATCTGTCAGATCTAGCCGAATTCTGCTAGAAAATGATCACAATAGACAAATCGCATATAATGTGACGTCACGTGACTTGTGATGACGTCATGATGACGTCAATGTTCGGCACACAACTTCAGATGCTGGTCTAAGTTTGTGCCGAGTATAAAGGCAATTGGATTGATTTTATTGCCCAAAGTGCCGGGGACAAAAAAACGTGTACAAATGCAATGGGCAAATGACTGAAAAAGAAAAATTAAAAAAAAATAAAAAAATAAAAAAAATCTTAACAAAAACAAAGGCTGTTTCGGCAAAAGTGCCGAAACAGCCAAAAATCAATTTGTTTAAGGCGTCTATATGATTCATTCCATAAATTTGGGGACATTTTTTTATTCCAGTCCCTGTTGACATCTATGATTTTAAAATTCTGGCTGCTCCTAAATGAAGTTTTACTTCAAGAGTGATTAGGAATAGCAAACTACCTAAAAAAAACACATTAAAAAATTGTTTGAAGTCATCATTAATGATACTTGACACAATAGTCAATTGATCACAATTTTTTTGGACACTGTGACCAAGTTCCATGCCTTAATCATTAATCAATTTCTGTGCTTTGTTATGCAAGCTGTGTAAAATCCTTCATGATGTCAAAATGGGTTGTGGTTTGGAATGGAATCATTGCCCCCGAGCATTAAACTGAGGTCTTGCCATGATGACTGATGGCCAGGCAAATGATTCCAATCTCCAACTACACCCCATTTTCACAAGTAATATTTCTGCAAAAACCTACATAAAAACTCAAATTCTGACAAAAATATCCCTGTTCAATAAATCCTGAGTTCACTTACCCATTACTTTGTTTTGTTTTTTTTACATTTTTTTAAAACTTTTTTTTGATACGGCTTCTGAAGTTTAAGAATTTTAAGAATATTACCTATCGAACAATTTTCTCCCAGCCAGCCCGAGCTGCAGATGCAGTATGGTGAACCATAGGATTCGTAGCATGTCCCTCCGTTCAAGCACTGAAGCTCTGCACACGACGTGGGAATTCCTGTCAATTTGGTTTTAAAAAAAATTCAGCATTCATAGGTTCTGCGATTAACACACTGACTAATATTTACAACTAAATATGTTGTTTTTCACTTGGACAAACACACAGTTGTTTTAGCTATTTCTATGTTTAAAGGTAGAGTACATCACTTGCATCTATCCAAAAAGTAACTGACCAAATTATTTTTGAAAAGCATACTTGGGTTAAAGATAGTAATGGCACTTAACTCCTTGTGAAATAATTCTTTCTGGCAAGCTGTCATTTTGAAGAAAACAATAAAAGGAGGTCTTTCCAAAGATGTGTCTAAAGACGCGTCGTTGAAAATTTCCATTAGTAGTTCGCTTTTAATTCGGCGAAGCTATGAATGGGTGCAAGCAAGAGTGTTGACACAATGCACACGCGCCCGTGGTTGCTATAATTCATCGGTTCAGTGAGTAACATCGCGCAGCTGCAATCGGTTGAATGAGAACGTGTCCCGGATGCTGATTTCGGGCGCAATTCAAAACATGACTCGGCAACTTTTGAATTGAAATCGAGATCCTAGAATATTGTTTTCTCAGAATGTACAGCATTCACTGAGCTAAAACTTCATCAGGTTAGTTGTTAAGCGCCCTTCTTTAGATTTTGAGCACTTTTGTTGCTTCAAAAATGGGGAAAAAGAATCACAAACGACAAATGATATACTGGTATTCTACCTTAAAAAAACTACTCTTACATTTTGGCTGTAGATGCAATGAACAAAATATTCAAAAAGTCCATACTCCAAAACACATGAGAAATTCACGTGATCTTGTTATCGTAATGTCACTTCACATTCCACATTTGATGCCCTAGACTTGTTGTCAGACGACAAAAAAATGTCAAAAACTTACGTGTTTCACACCTCTCACCACCATAGCCGACAGAACAGTAGCAGGAAATATAATCCTCACCATGACTATAACATTCGCCACCATTGAGGCACGGGTTGGATAAGCAGGGGTCCATAAATGCTGTCAAATCATCAGATAAAAAGAAGTGTCAAGGAAAGAAGGAGTAATGTTAGTACAGTTAGGATTCATGACTAAAGGTACATTGTATACTGCACTTTTGCTACATTATTATCAAAACAAGTTTGAATGATTTCGGAAGTTGCGGACCAATGAATTTGTGTTGCACTTTGCATGGAATGTGCACATGCAGGCATTCGGCCGTTGTCTATGAATGACAGCTGTTATAACACCTCACCAACAGATTCTTTGTCTTAATTGGCTGAGAGCGAGTCACATGATACTTTCTATTTTTGCTATCTTTCTGTGCACGGCCAAAAGTACTATACCAGTAGCAACCAAAGTACTATACCATTTGCAACCAAAGTACTATTTCCACGGCGCGGTATTTGTGTGCAAATGCATGCTGGTGTGCGCGTTGCACGCAGCGCATTTTGTAACCAATTTCACAAATCAGTGTGCAACTTACACCATGCGTAGGCCTTACACTGTTGTAAGTTGTTGCCCAGCTGCGCGATAAACTAACAATCAATTTCATGAAGCTTGGTGTGGCTTCGTAATATTTTAAGATAAACATCTTGGACGAGGACAAAAACAGCATTTATGACGGCTGTTTTTGTATGATTTTGTTCCATCACGAAACAGCTGCCCACCATTTTAAAAATAGTTTTGTCCGACTTAGTTCGGAATCGTGCGGCAACTCTAAAATCCTGACACAAGTAAAATAGCAATTTACTTGCCTCAAACACCAAGCTGTGTCTTGTATCAACCTTGATAAAGGGGCCAACAATTAAAAAAAACGCACTTGTTTCTTGTACTCACCATTTTCGCAATGCTCTCCATTCCATCCATTGTCGCACAAACAGAAGGCATATATATGGAAACTCGTACAGACCCCATGCCCACTACAATTGAAGGTGTCACACGGATCAACTGTACCTGCAATGGATTCATGGCAAGACGATAGGCAATGAGTGTCCATGCTTTGAGGTGGTCCATGGCATTTTACATTCAGGGTACGAGGAAAGGCGTAGCGGGAATGGAGGATACAGCAAGGTTGAGGAGGGGCACTGAGCAGGGGTGGAGGGGTACAGCAGGGGTTAGAGAGGGACACAGAAGGGTTGAGGAGGGACACAGCAAGGTCGAGGAGGGGTACAGCAGGGTTGAAGTAGTAGTATATTAGGGGTGGAAGAGGGTACAGCAGGGGTTAGAGAGGGACGCAGAAGGGTTGAGGAGGGGGGACACAGCAAGGTCGAGGAGGGGTACAGCAGGGTTGAAGTAGTAGTATATTAGGGGTGGAAGAGGGTACAGCAGGGGTGCAGCAGAAAGTGGAAGAGGTGTAGAGAAGATCGACCCAGTAGGGATGGAGAAGGGGTACAGTAGCATTAAAAGAAGGATACAGTAGGGTTGGAGGACGAGTACAATAGGGTTGGAGAAGGGGTACAGAAGGGTTCTGGAGGAAGGGTACAGCAAGGTATGATGAAGGGGTCAGCGGGGTTTGACAATAGCGACACTCAGGGCACTACTTACTTGCTGGGTCTGAGCAGTCAATGCCTTGCCAACCTGGCTGGCAGTCACAAATCGGATGATCGGACGGTGTTAGGTAACAAGTCCCGCCATTCAGACAAACGTAATTTGCACAAGGTGAGATCGCTGTCAGGAAAAATATAAAAGAATAAAAACTCAATGGATGAAAAAAAACACCCAAAAAATGGGAAATAATTCATCCAATCTTAACATTAAGAGATGTTTGCACATTGACCCTCCTATGCAAAGAATTATTCTGCACCAAGTTGTCCTTTCAGTCGAAATCAATCAAGTGACTGTTTTCAATAGTTAAGACCCCCCAGCCCAAATAAAGCTGGATTGACTGGCTGTGACAGATGATACAGCCATGCTTTGACTGTAAGTAGGTTGGTAAAGACAGATGTGCCACCAGTTTCCTGCTTTGGTCTGTTGGATGAATTTGACTAGTCAGAGTGCTTGTATGTAATATGATCCGACTGTTTGTGACTAGCCTGTGTAAAAGGCATGGCAGGGGAAGTGGATGGAAATTTGGACTGTCTGTGCTGTTTAAACAGTAGGAGGGTTAATAAAAGACTTACATGTAACACAGTATTGCCCATACCAGCCGAAGGAGCACTGGCAGTAAAAATCGTCTCCAAACGAGATACAGGAGGCGCCATTCTGGCAGGGATTAGAGGAAGAATCGCAGACGTGGACACCAGAAACCGCTGTAACAATCAAGCAGTGGGAACATATATGAAGAATTTATTTCTAAAATGCGCCATTTTGGTTACCTTTACTATCCCGCCCTCTCCTGGTTGTCGATTTAAGTCAGTTTGGACAGCTGTTATATAGTTGAACACAATTTAAGACTACAACAAAGTCAAAAATAAGGGAATAAATGTGTTCTTAGGAGGTGTTAAACACTATGTTTAAGACCGGTTGGAGTCTGGATGCTGATAATTACCCGAGTCGAACCTTTATGGTAAAAAAAATCACAATATTTCGGCCCAAAAGTCAAAACATGTCAGAAATTAAAAATTCCCAATGATTTTGTTCAACAGTTTTACTTCATGTTTTTCGAAACACCCCTCTAGCTATATAATGCAGTGTCCAGCTCGCGAGTAAGACGTAAACATCTCCTTTATGGAGATTGGCGTGTGCGTCGCATGTACTGCGCGATGTCGCGCAGGTGCAACTGTGGCAAGTGCGTTGTGAATTTAGGACTATGAAATTCTGACTCGCTGGTAGTATTGCGCATGCCTACGTGAGGATTGTGAACGTTCAACCAATAAAAAGATAAAAGGCACTGGACTTCATAGGAGTCCAAATTTCATGTGACACTGCCGGAAAAAGACCAGCCAGCCATGTCTTTATCATCTTTATACACGTGACGGGCTCTCGACCAATGGGAATGGGTAAACTGCCTTGGGTATTTGTGAATGAAATTTCAAAAACAGCATAAAGAATCATAACTGCAAATATCTTTCACATTTTTTTGAATTGGATATATCACATTTTGGAAAGAATCTTCGATATGAGGGCACAAAAATAAAACAATACAGTCTTTATTAAAAAAAAATCCAAATGCTTGGAGGCAGTTAGGTATCCAAGTTTTGAGAGGAAGCATATATGGAAACAGACAAAAAATAACTAAGTTTTGAACTTTTTTTCCTGTTCACAATTTGAACAGCAAACTTCAGAACTGTTGTCAGGAAAAACATGTAAAATGTTAAATATTTAAGAAAGTGTAATACGTAAAAGTTTCAAAGGAACGGATATTTGCTGAAAACATGTGCTAGTGTAAAATTCATGTTGAAGGACCTTAAGATAGGTTAACTTGTTTGTTTTAAGCCTAAGTTATGGGCCTGTCCCAAATATACCACATTTTCAAATAATTCGATTCTTCAAATAGCTTTTTGCCAGTTTGAATATTCAAAGAAAATAACTTACGCACGCGCACACACGATGATGATGTAAATTATTTGTAACGTAATTTAATCGTAATTGCAGCGCTTCATTGTCAGATGCCACTTTTTTGGTCGACGAGGGTTTGTTGCTCCCATCCTTTTCGATTAAAACCCTTGACACTTATAAAACACCTGCTGTAAAACACTCCAGCCGTCCGATCCATGATATTCATCGACACAAACAAATTTTAACCGGCGTGCTTTGCATCAATTTTTTTGACTGGTGTGGCTGGAAAGCAGTGGCAGCTGGCGCGTGTAAAACTTGAGCAGAGAGTTTCAAATAATCGAATATATTCGGTGCAAACACTGTTCCAAATAATCAAATAGAAAATTGACAGCCCTACTTGAGTTCACTTATCTTACCAAATTCGCAGTTGATTCCAACATAGCTCATGTTGCAGCTGCAGTAGACGATGTTCATGTCGCTGTAGCACGTACCTCCATTCTGGCAAGGGTTCAGGATGCTACAGGGGTCCGTGAGGGTAACTGACGGAGGGGCAAAGATTTCCAAAAAGTGGGAAATTGTCTATTAACCCATAAGCCCGGTTCATACTTCATGCGAAAGCGAATTAATGCGAACCGAATTTTACATCATGAAACATTCGCTGCGAAATTCGCCAGAGTTGAAATGTGTTCAACTTTTACAAATTCGCAGCACGAATACTTGCCATGAGGTCACAAATTCGCGTTCGCTTTCACTTTCGCACCAAGTATGAACCGGGCTTAACTCCCTAGTGTCTCTTACTGAGTACCGGACCAGGTCTACCAAAATCCAACACTGACCCTGCTTCACATAATGCTTCAGGACCAAATCCGCTGAAATCCACCACACCACCACCACTACTACAGGTGGATTTTAATGGACTTGGTACTCACAGCTTGCCAACCAAAATTTAAACAACGATAATAGCATTTGGCTCGGGTTGCAACTCCTACTTTTTTGGACTCCATTCTGATGCTTACGTCAAAGTGTCATAAAATTTTGGAACACTTCGATGAAATCAACTACTGAGCTGTAATAGTCACATTACATGATTATTTCCGAACTAAGAGTTGTTTTAAAAATTAAGTTTTTGCTGAAAACCAAACAGCTTGCTCTGTGATGCATCAGCTGCTTTTTACAGGGTCTTGGCATCGGAAAAGTTCTCAAATTTATCAGAAATTAAACATATTAATAGAAATATGAGACCCACTATGCAGCACCTTATATAAAGGGTATACAAGGTGCTGCGGCGCATATTGTAGCCACTGCCAGAAACACTGGGGCAAACCCCTTCTCTTTACGCTAAGTGTTACTGGGTTCTTTAACGTGCATTAATACACAATACACGGGACCTACGGCTTTACGTCCCATCCGAAGGACGAAGCAATAAAGGTAAAGTACCTTGCTCAGGAGCACAAGCACCATGTTCCCGCGGTCAGGATTTGAACCCATGTACCACGGCACACGAGTCGAACACCGTAACCATTTGACCACTGTAACCATTTGACCACAGCACCTGTGGTCTAGTGGTAGAGCACAGGATTCATGATCGTGAGGTTGTGGGTTCCAGCCCCGCCGTGGCCATGCGTGTTGTGCCCTTGAGTAAGGCACTTTACCTCAATTACTCCTCTCAACCCAGGTGTTAAATGAGTACCGGCATTACTTAATGCTGGGAAGGTAACAGACTCGCTGTGGAGGAGGTGTGGCGATCCCCCACAGCAGCATATGAGTCCGTTCCAATCGCTAATGAAAGAGAGATGGGCACTCCATTCCTGTGAACACAGGTTCGTCCCTTTACCTTACTTTACGTTGAATGAGAGACTTGATCAAGTAGTTTTGACAACTTACCAGCTTCACACGTTCTGCCCCACCATCCAGACGGACACAAGCAGATCGGCTCACCATGGTCAGCATTGCAAGTCCCGCCGTTCTGGCACTGCACCATGTTGCATGGGTGGACACTTTCTGTGAAGGAGGACAATCAAAATCAAGTCCATCGTAGCCTTAAGTGTTAAAGACACACTCATTCTCTTGGATTCTGTATTAGATCATCCAACAGTGCACCAAATTAGTTGTCAGAAAGCCAAGTTTGAGATAAAATGTCCTGATAATGTGACATTTTGTCAAAAACAGCTTTGAAAATAAATGCAAATTCTAAAGATTTATAAGAAATGCATCAAGTACATTTCTAGGGAAAGATTGCATTTTCACTGAGAACAAAAAGGAAATCACAAAGGGAGACTGGCTAGGTGCATTTTAATTAATTTAAAGGGAAAATACAACATTTGCCAACATCAAAAAACGAAATGATCAAATTACAACGAAATATCTTACTGGACTGTTAGTGAATGACAGTCTAAAGCATCCTGTAAAATTGCGGTTCCTGGTGTGCTAACACTTTCAAGAAAACTTGTATTTTTCCAACGCTGGTCGGCCGACCATCGTTGGAGAAAACTGTTTGTTTTTTTTTAACTGCTCCTAATTGTTCATATTTAGTCATTCCGCATTTTCTTTGCAATTGATGACACATCTGTGTAGGGGTACAAGCCTGCTAGACTGACTCTCTTACCTCATAACTCCCCAAAATCTATAAATTACAACGTCTCATCTTAAGTAAAGTTTTTAAAAAAAAGGACTACTAGAACATGGTTGGTTTTCTTAGATTTTCCAGCATCTCCCAACCCAAAACATGAAACAAGCTAGTTTAAAAATATTTTCTAAAGCACACTAATCCTCCAAATCCATTTATTTCTGAAAATTGCAGCAAAAGCAAATATTGTATACATATTCGCTTTAAAGGAAATGTACAACATTTGCTTTTGCTGCAGTTTTCAGAAACAAGTTAATTTGGAGGATTAGTGTGTTATAGGACATATTGTTAAACTGACTTGTTTCACGTTTTGGGCTTGTAGATGCTGGGAAAAAAAACAAGAAAACCTATTATCATCTTGTAGTCTGGTTTCCTGACCACATTAAAGATGAAACTGAGCAATTAATACACTTTGGGGAATTGTCAGGTCAGAGAATCAGTCCGGCAGGCTTGTACCCCTTCACAGGTGTGTAATCAATTGCAAAGAAAAGTCAGAATAACTAAATATGAAAAATTAGTAACAGTTTTTGAAAAAAGCCAGTTTTCTCCAACGCTGGTCAGCCGACCAGCGTTGGAAAGTTTTTCTTGAAAATGTCAGCACACCAGGAGCCACGATTTTACAGGATGCTATAACACTGTCATTCCTTAACAATCCAGGAAGGTATTTTGTGATAATTTGATTATTTCGTTTTTTGATGTTTGCAAATGTTGTATCTTCCCTTTAAGGTTGAACAAAGAAATTGACTGGAGCAGATTTGAACCTGCGACCTCCTGAGTGCCGTTCCGGTCAACATCTTTGCTCAGGGGGCGCTAGTCAGATGCCATAAACCACAACTCAAGTTGTGAAATTTGCTCTTCAATATGTTAGCACTCACCACAATTTGGGCCATTGTAATCGTCCGTGCAGATACAGTACGCCCCCATGTTGTTATGGTAACATGTGCCGCCATTTTGACACTGAAGATATGTGCACTGAGTGTTGCTGGTGGTAGCTGCAAAGGAAAACGAAAGAGTGATCTAGCAAAAGGAAAGTATGTTGAATCCAGACGCTGCTTCTTTGGTTGTGTACAAAGAAAAAATCCACCGATGTTTAGTTAATATTGAATTATTTCTTCACAAAAGTTGAACTTTTGGCTGCCAGACGACAATTCAGCTCTCGCAGCTTGAGTTCATTTGTGCGCAAAATGAAACTCCTTTTTCAGAGGTTGCAGACGCCCCAAATCAGAATAAAGTAGGTTTTTTTTTTTTAACAAAACTTCAAATTGAAAATTTGTGAGGAGAAAAAAAAAAATTTGAAGTGCACGGGATAGTCCAATGCATCTTTAAAGATGCGTACCCTGACAAATTTATATTCTACCAAAAACAGAATATGGGAAGGGGGAGGCAGTTTTGCTTGAAAGACTCGGCCGAGTTATGTAAAGGATACTTTAAAAATTGTTGTGGATCTTTGCAGACCTCCAAATCAAAGTTCCGTCAATAGTTGGGGGCAAATTTGAGCAAGGACCAGTGGTGAACTAGTGGTTGGTTGTGCACTGAAGTTGAAGTGCAAACAACTCTAGTCGAACTATTGCCATGTCAACGACCATCAGAAAATGGCGGTCGCACATTATTATTCAACACTAATATTGTTTCTCTCTACTTACACAAATAATAGTGATTGTGTACAGTTTAAGACATCTTAAATAATCGCCAGTACTGTTGTACAATGGTGACAAAAGTGACATAATGGCAAACTATCATGGAAAAACTGTGCAATGAAAATGAAATGTAGTGTTAACAATTCCGGGGCTTTTTTTTGCCATTTTTGTTGATAGTTGGTCCGATTGGCACTATGTGATGGAAATTGCTATTGATAACCAGCTATAAATGGTAGGCTGGTCCAGAATAGTTGACTAGAGCAGTCCAACCATCGTCGACTAGACAGAGTTCGGGCTGAGTAGGCGAACTATGGTTAACAATAGTTCCTGCGCAAACTTGCCCTTGGCAAGCAGCTTTGGAAATCACACTTACCAGTTTGACAATAGCTGCCTGTGTATCCAGCCAAGCAACCACAGGACCAAGTAGCGTCGGGTCCCGGCAACACAGACAGATCACAATAGCCGCTGTTCATGCAGGGACTGCTGGCACAGACATCAAAGAATTCTGAAACACAAAAAGCAAAATTAAGAATAAAAAATATTTGAATACAAGTGTATTCCAATGTGTAATACAAGTGTATTTCATTATTCCAATGTTTCCCTGAAAAAGTCAAGACGCTGCCCTGTACCTACCACACGTTCTCTTATAGGAAAAGCCAATACTACCGAATGGAAAAAGAAAAAAAAACGGTCAAGGCAAATTGAAGGTAGAACATTTAAACCTCAGTGACACAAATATTTGTTCACCAAAAACGATGATCAGCCATTGGAAATGGTGAAGCAAATGGCATTTTGGATTGAGATAATTTTGATAGAAAATACTTAGAAAAACTTAACTTTAAGTAACTATAGGACTTTACAACTTGCAGGGGAGGTTTTGAGTTTTTGAGGGAAATTTGGGAGTAAAATGACGATGACGACGACAAAACACGCAAAACCCCGCTGAATCGCACGGCACCGACCAGAAAACCTCGTAAAAAAATCATAATTTCTACCACAAGAAAGTGAAGAAACTGCTTAAAATTACAGAAAAAAAATTACATTAAATTAAAGTAAGTCTACTTTAGGCCAAAAAAAAAAAGTCTCCGGTTTCTGGTATGAAGCTTGCCCCAAAAGTGGTGCGGCGACACGTTTTTTTTTTTTTTTTTACCTGTTTTTTTTTTTTTTTGGCTTCAAATGTCGGCTGATGACTGCAAATGGTGCCCGACTAAACTTAGTGCAAATATATGGGAGTCCAGAGAGGCCACATAAATCTTATTCTCGATCATAACCCCTTCTAAAAACACGTTAAAATTGTGCAGCAGCAGAATTCCAGTCAAACCAGTGAGTTTGGCGGTTTTGAAACATCATCTTGTATTGAAAAAAAAACTTTTTCATTTTGCCGACGCGCATGGCTACGGCGACGCGCGCGCATACCAGAAACCGGAGACTTTTTTTTTTTGGCCTTAGGTCGAAAAGGACATTTTTGAATAATAAAAAAAATTGACTCTAATTGATCGAAACTAAACAGGGGTCCTACACCACACGATCGCCCTATTTAAGTTAGAGAGCCTTCCTCCATGGGAGGGGCCGTAGACTGTAGACTAGATATGGCGGATAGTGAGTTAATATATATGGTTACACAATCATGACAATCGATATTTTTTTACTTCGAAGTGGCTATCGTTACGGCAGCCGTTGTTTAGCGCCCTCTACGATACTCTTTTGATACGCACGCAGGTATATAATTATTTGTTTCCCCACGTTTTAGCGAGCTGTACGACAGCTCAATCGATAGAGGGTAAGATTTTGCACCGCGAGGATGCGGGTTCCCATCTCAGTTTTGCACTCGAATTTTTTCCCTTTTCTAACCTGAGGCTTTGGAGGATTTTTTTTAAAAGGGAAATAAAGTCCGAATTTCATAACGTTCAAATTCACTTTTTCCTTCTAAATTTATATTTTCTTCTCATGTTTTTATAAAAGTTGCAGTACTACCGTAACGATAGAAAATGGGAAATGCGTTACGGCTGCCGTAACGATAGCCACTGCGTTTTTACTACTACTAAGTACTGGTGCCACTACACTCATCACAAACACTTGGCACCCACTGACTCAGAGAGTCAACTCCGGAATACAGAACAAAACACGGAGTTTGATTCTCTAAACGGTCATGAAATCTTGACAAATAATGCTGAAGTTGATGACGTGATGGTGATGCAGGATTCAAACTTCAAAGCTATCGCTTGATGAAGAACTTCCTCCATGGCTTGATCACATGGCCGTGTTTATCCTCTCGAGTCTGATCTCTTTAAGTCTGATCCCCTGTTACGATTTATCACTGTACACTGATTAGGGACGTTCAGGAACACGCAAGTGGCGCGAACTTGCCAAGTCAGGTTTTTCAAACCTCGGCCTCAATTTCAGATTGGCTTCATCTCTAGCTCTACCATACTGAGAAGCCGATAAAAAGTAAAATCAACTATGCATAAACCTTGAAGTGTTATTAAATTTTATGTTGTTAATGACACAGAACATAGCCCTATATTGAGTCTTAGAGCCCAAAGTCAGAGTCTTTACGTCTTCAGTAGCCATAGTCGGGACGAAACCGAAGTTTTGAAAAATATGCAATAAAATCAAAAAGGGGTTACATCGGCAAATGGGGGCGCTGTATAATTTCTAATACATTCTCAGAGGGTTTTTTAAGTGATGTACGTCTTCCTTATTTCATAATGCTACAATAACATTACTGCGTCCGAAAATTAACCTCTGCTCGACGGGAACTCCTTCACTGCTTCGGTTATGCGCCTATCATTAATGTTTCCTCCACCCCTCTCCCCGTGCTGCCCCACCCAAGATGTACGGGCATTGTCACTATTGAAGTGACCAAATCCCCACCCTGGGCAAAATTTAAGCGACACTCTCCGACATACAATGTCATGTGTGGGACATACAGTGCTATAGTGCGCCGATGCCAAAATTCCCACCCTGGGGCTTGAAAAACGTGGCCAAACCCAGGCCCGACATTATGGGGGTATTGATAGGCGCTAACAGGTCTCTAACTTTACTTGATATGTGACACTTTGTCCGGGGAGATTTATTCTAGACAAAGTTTATTTCTTCAAACAGATTTTGAAGATAACGTCAATTAAATATTTCCATTTCATACGGACCTTTTTTAAAACTTCATGAACTTGTAGCGAAGTAAGATTTGAGGCTTTGCATGGTGGAGATACTAAATAATGAAAGGTTTGCGGAAACACCATGTGCGAATAATTTCTCAACTAAGAGAAGGTGAGTTTATACCTCAGTTCTCAACTGAGTTTATACCTCTGGTTCTTTTCAGAACCATTCTCTTAGTTGAGAAATTATTTGCACATGGTGTTTCCGCAAACCTTTCATTATTTAGAACTTGTAGCGACTGGACATCTCCGCAGGGCGCAGTCAAATTGTAAAATTACATGTATAAACAAGTACACTCTAACTCCAGTCCATATGATTACCGAAAACGGATGATAACATTCAGATCTGAACCGGTGGGGTTATAGTCTGAATTCCGACAACCGAGCGGCGAAGGTGCCGAAGAGCCTTGAGTAGAGACTATATAATACGAGCCGAGTATACACTTAGTGCGTTCCATTTGCGCGCAAAAGCCCAGAATCCCCGCTAGTCTGGTTTCCCAACCAGAATGATCCCCATGACATTTCTATCAGATCGTGTTATATAAAAATAGAACATGACGTAATGGGGTACGGGTCAGGTTAGCAGCAAAGCTCTGGCCTCGCCCGCCTTTGTATTCAAGGACGTCAAGGCACAATGCATGACTGGATTTCAACTACGCTGACGTAGGAAATGAATGTTGCTCAGCAGTTTCGGTTTGATGAACTCAAAGTTCTCAGAACTGATAAAAAAGACATGACAGGTATTTTGTTGTTACAATGAATCCGTCCCGAACATTCTCCGAGTGGCGCAACGAAACGAGTTTGGAAAACTACCGACATTTTCAGAAAAGGACAGGATCCTGCAATGCATGCCCGCATGGGTCACGTGAACAGTGCACAGTGGCGGTCTACCTGACCTTTATCAGTTTCGTCAGAACACTAGTCAGAACTGTAAAATAGTCTACATAGGGCGGTGCTAACAATGGGTGCAATTTGTAAATCCTGTGTCCTGTGACGTCATACCTACGGGAAACCGACGAGCAACAAACATTCAAGCATCTTTTGCACGTTATTTTGCTCACATTAAGCAGTTTATGCCACCATTTTAACACCAATCACATTTCAAGAGATGTTCATGCAGAAGAGAACGTCCAATTCGTAAACAAAATGTAACATGCATCTATAGGGTAGGGGCGGTGCGAAAACGAAAAACCAAAGATCCACACAGTAATACTTACGGCAACGCATGCCGACATAGGAAGACGGGCAGACGCAGACCGCTATCCCATGCACGCCGTAACATGTCCCTCCATTCTCACAGTAGCCTGGCACACACACCGAAGACGCTGATGGTGGTACCGATGCTGGGGGAAAAGGCGCTAGTGGGATAAGGAAGATAAACCAAGTTAGACAAAACATCCCATAGTACAGGCTTTTCTGTTTATAAGTCGAGCCCTCTTAAAAACGACATTGCAAAACAGATGAAGGGTGGTTTCTAAAATATGTATTTCCCGTGCTATTTTTGAGTTCCCCCTAAAATACCCTTTTTTCAACTTTCTAGCAATATAAACGTTATTCACGTTTGAATGAGACATTGGACAAAAACTGACGTTTAGTTATTTAATTATTTCTTTACAACATTCGAATGGCTACCAGAATAACCTAGCCTGTTTGGTACATAATGATCGGGATACTGTGCGTCATATAAAAAAAAGGTTCCTAAAGTGCGTATAAAATGTACACGGAAAACACTACTTTTGGAATACCAACAAAAAACAAAAAAAAAACAGCAAAAATGTAAACGGTTCGTTCCAAAGATGGGTTTCAACAATGCATTGGGTCATTTCATTTTGTTTTGACAATTATTAAATTCATCAATTTATCATAATTATTTAAGATGGACAGCTTGAAAAAAATGGACCGGCAAACAGCCCCTTTCAACAGCCTGGCCTGATGACGTGTCGGTGACTTGCGCAATCGTGATGGTGATGCGAGAGCAATGGGGATAGGATCGTCATGACCGATACTGTTGGTGATGATAAGGATGATAAATGTTCAATCGTAAATGACGGATACTTACAGTGTCCCGGCGACCGACTAGGAGTCACGAACTGACCGCTGACCGTGCCAGACTGCAGTGCGACTAGCGCGCCCAGCACCGCCAATATTCCCACGCCACGCAGTTTCCCATCCGCTGAAAACATCATGGTCCGTAAACCACTCCCGTTCCCGAATTCGTGCTAAAACAACTTCGCACTAAAATCACCGTTAAGTCTCCCTATACTTTCCCCTGTCCTCAAGTAAGTTAAGCGAATTCAAACGTCTGTAAATGAGTAGTTCTGACGATCAGTTTCGGTCTCAAACACGGAGCCAACGGTCACGGAGTACTTCACGATCGACTTTCTCCCGTTCACCGCACCCAAACGGTATGACCATCAAAAAGTAGCACCGTTTGCACACGACCTCGAAAGAACGACAAACAAACAAAATCCATATTTAGTTCGATGACGTGATTAGGTACCGGGTACAAGTTTGCACTTATTATGCATTCTCTATTAATAAAAAAAACTAGTGAGGCCAAACAATTATATGAATGCTTTCCTTTACGGCTGGGTGCACCGATTCAGCAGTACATAGTTACTAGACGTACGTAATTTGCTGTAGCTCTGTCAGTGAATTTCGTGTTCCACCGGGAATTTTCACCTGAGGCAATGCATCATTGTGATAGTGTCCGTGCCGTCCAGCAGCTGGTAGTGAACTGGCGTAGAATTCCATAGGCTTTACAATTGAACCTTTGTATGGATCTGCGGCACAACTTATAATAAATTATGTAAAGAAAGAACGCTCATATAATTTTTTTTTTCTTTTTCAGCAAGCTAAGAAACTTCAATCCTTCATGTTCTGTATTTACAGGTTTTTGGTGAAAATATATTTGTGTCACTGAGGTTTATGTATTCTACCTTCAAGTTGCCTTGACCGGTTTTTTTTCCATTCGGTAGTATTGGCTTTTTCCTGTAAGAGAACATGTTCTGTATCTACAACTCGGCTCAATTAGACGGCTGGAGAATAGTGCTCCGAGCAATACAATGCATTTAAGCAAACGTATATATGGAAGGCTAATTTTCAAAGATCACCGGTCTATCAGTTCAAGAAGATAAAATTACAGGAATTCATGTCCGTACTCCAAGTTTCGATCCGTCAAGGTTTTGCTGGAGAGTTATTTCTCAAGTGTCCCCCAAAAAACTGACGCTCATGTTGAAAAAAAGTGACCAGTTTCAAGTAGCTTGTCGAACAGATGCTCATTTCATCTTTGTTTTTGTTTTGTTTTTTATACCAAATTCAGCCCAAAACACGAGAACAGAAATGCCGATCCTCAGAGAGATCATACAAGGACTTTATACTATACAAACCCCCAATGCGAAGGGATTTCCCCTCATTTGTTTTCCCGGATTAAACTCCGGCTATTCTTCCATTGTTGTGAAGGAATGTAAACCTTGAGGCGGGTACAGGACTGCGCACAGCACTAATTCTCAATTCAAAGTTGATAAATCCATAGAGCAAGGTTCCTTGCTCTATGTTAAATCCGAGCATGAAACAGTCCTTGGTTTTATAAAAGGTTGCTGAGCATACACTGCAAAAAATTCCTTAGCAAAACAGTTCACCGGACCAAAATGCCATACATTTCATAGTGGGAATGAGCTTGATAGTGTTGGTTGGTTTACAACCGTTTCATGCTTAGCAGCTAAAAAAGCTAAGCAAAAATGCCTGCTTATCAATTCCATGAAATTAGACCAAGAACAAAATTGGGTCCATGTATCAATGACGATTTTTTTTTACCAGTTCAGAATACCTCAGGCCTATTATTACACTGGGGGATTACATTTTTCAATGTTGATTTTCAACCTCGTCCCGTTTGAATATGCAAATTTAAATTGATTACTGTTCGACAATGTTCCCGTCCAATATGCTGACAACTTTGAAATGTCCTAGAAAACATGAACTTGACTGCTATGCAAGAAATGTATAGGGATTCTGCTTTGTCATGCAATTAATTCCGATGGTAGACTCCATTCTAAAAAAAATCCCCAAAAAAATCGATGATACCACTGAAGCATGAAGCTGACTGGTGTCAACAATAAACACATGTCAATGACATGTACGTCAGGGCGCTCTCTATTGTTGACTTTAGCTTGCAGAATTACTCAAGTCTGTGTAAGGTGTCACATCATTGTCCATGTCTGTCTAGACAGATTTGTCATTATTAGTGTCGAAACCGAGGGTGACATAAAAAAAGTTAAGTCCAGCATTTATTACATTGGCTTAGCACTTGCAGCCTCGGTTAGCACTGGCAGCCTCGTCAGTATTTCCATACAGATTATTTTGTGTAGCCATTTTGAATTCCGTGCATGGGATGGACCTTTTAATCAGTCTTTAACCATAGTCTTTCCGATGTGCTCTTTTCTCCCATGTCACGCCGCCATCTCCCCCGATGTTATTCCACACATGGGCGTCGCCAACATTTGTTTCTAGAGGGGGGCAAAACATATTTTTCCCAAACAATTCCTGTATTTCTCAACATATTATCGATTTCTCAGTTTAAGATGGGGGCAAGGACATTTTGCCCCCCCCCCCAACTAATTAAATTTACACCACTATGACTTCGCGCCTCTCTTTCTTTCTTTTTTTCTTTTCTTTTTTTTCTTCTTCTTTTTTTTCTTCTTTTTTTTTCTTCTTCTTTTTTTTTTTTCTTTTCGGGGGGGGGGGGGGAAGTGCCCCCTTGCCCGCCCCCCTCGCGACGCCCATGATTCCACATCCTTTTCAGTGCCTTCTGATCGGAACAATTTTTTTTTATTTTTCATAAAAAAACTGAAAAAGTTCTTTGATGTCTCTCTTTGACTGTTCCCCCCCCCCCAAAAAAAAGGTGAACATTCTTCTATACCCGACTGTCGACTGACACTAGGAATCTGGGGGTTAGATGTTACACTGGAGTGGCGCCCAATTTCATCCGTGCTGAAGTTAAAGGTGGACGGGCTTATTTTGCCGGACACACGACCTCCCTAAAATCTAAGTGGGGGTGGGGTGTGTGGGGGGGGGGTGGGGGGAGCGAGAGGTGGACACCATCTTTCCATGGAGATGCCGTTCAAAACCGATATCATGGTAAGTGTCAGACAATAGCTAGCGCTATTCGGTTTTCAAGGGACGTTAAAATCAACAGCCACTCGCGAAAAACAGGGCTGTCGTGAAAATCGTGGGGAAAAGGGCACTTTTTTATGTTCATCTCGCTATAAATCAAGGTGACACATAGACTGTGCTTTTCTGCGGTTGACACATTGCCAGTGGGAGGGGCGGATTTTTTTATGGGGGGGGCGTGCGCCCACAATACCCCCCTTCCCCAGCTACGCCGCTGGCCCGCACGCACAAACAACATTTAAAAATTTGTTTCAGGGGAAGATTGTATTTTTCGAGAAGTTATAAAAATATATATATATATATCTATAGACCCTTTTCTATAATGTATCTGTTGCACACATTTTTACGTATCTTTACCCGCGGCTACATTTGTTATCATTTCACTCTATGATCCGTATAAATGCATTCGTATGTTACATGACAATAGTCCACGCAATTAAACAGAATATTAATGTGCTTTATTAAGGTATCAAAATACAAAATACTCCGTCACATTTAAAGTTCAAATCCCCCACTGCGAATAACCAATATAATCAATTTAATGTGCTCTTAAAAAAGCAGACCAGCTACTTCCAGATAACAATTTACAAATCTTCAATTAATAAGTAAATATAGTACCACGAACCAGCAATCGATGTACAATCTGCAAAAAAAGAGGCCGCACTAATACAATGTATTGTTTATATCCTGGCCATTTTTTTGTTTGAATTTGAAATGATAATCTGTGTAATATATTTATAATGTAGTATAAAACATTTCAACATTAAAACATTTAACACAATTTCAACAATAGTATTTATAATACTGTACAAACGTTACTATAAGATTCCATATAGCCTCTGATTATCAAATGCCAAAAGGATACTTTTTCAAACGATGTGCCACAATATAATGTCAAACTATATACACCATTGGTTGAAATCAAAAGAGAAATTTAAATATTCGACAACCCGATATGGGCGTCGATCGGTGAGGACCCCCCCCCCCGCCCCCATTTTTAAAAAGTGGGTGGGATATCATATCGTTGCCCCCCCCCCCACTTTTTCGTCCCCGAATGAAAATTGTAGCCTTTATTTGATTCTTTAGATCAGAGTAGCCGATTCAATAACTCCAAACTCAAAAAATGATGTCTAAATGATGATCTTTTGCTAAAACAAATTGTGAAGTGGTCAGATATTGCCTCTGATCGCACCACAGAGCATCTACAATCCAAAATTAAACTTCTTTGCATTGTTTCTGTTTAAACGATGTCTCACCGGTTAAGGATTGAACATAGTAAGATATTACACCTTTACAGGATGACTAAACAAAGAAAATGACCTAGATTAATGACTTACTTTTCTCAAAAAGCAATCAAATTGGATAAACCAATAAAGTATGTCTTAACAGAGCATGTTCTTCCACTCATCTGAAGAAAAAAAAAGAATTACCGAAATTAATCCATGCCATCAGAAGTTATGCACGTTTTTACTAAAAGAAGATGCCATTGGAAGCTATTGAACTGATGGAGAATTACAGATTACACACAAGCATTCAAATACGAATGAGATTTTAATTATTTGAGTTAAGACTGAAACGTGTTTTTTTTTTTGGTCAGATTTTGTGTTTTGAATGTTAGGAACAAGTCAACTCTTTTATCCTGAAATATTGATGGCAATTTTTGTCTGTTTTCCTTTGCAAGTTTTCATCCATTCATGGTAGTGGGAAAACGTCCATGTGTCATTGTATTTAATAGTGTTCATTAGTTTGTACAACGGTAAATGATCAGTGGTGGACAGAGCTCTGCATTTTGTGATCTTCTTATTCAAAAGACATAACTTGGGAATAGAGTAGGCAAATAACGTGAAATTTTCACAGCTACTAGTCAGTAACATGTACTTTATCCATAAGCTATGTTTATGAAATGGAGCGAGCCACATTTTTTGACTTTTTTGTTTCTAATTCGGTCACTTTTTTGCCTCCCCCTATAGTGGAATTGAAGGAAGACTTTAATAAAGACGTGTTATTTACAACTTTTCTGCACATGCAGCATAGGCCTACATAAAAATCATTTTATATAAACAGCTTATAACTGATGGTTTTATTTCAGAAATTAAACAAACCAACACTTCGAAAAATTGTGCTCCCCTATCAGCAAACAATAATCGACGCCAACGCTCACGAAAAATCGCCTGGAGATTCAGAAGAAAGAGCTCCTACTTCTTTGACGAATGATGCGAGCCGACGGATTTCACCGACGGGGCTGGCCCGGCCTCGGACCTCGGGCTGCTCGGTGGGTCAGCGTACTCGGATATGGACTGATAGGTGTGCTCGGACCTCGCCTTGGACGGGGCACGGGACGGGGAGTAGGCCGGTGGGGGACCCACGACAGCCGGCATGGTCGACCTTAGGCTCGCTTCGTACGCTGACGGATTCCTCGGAGATGGTTCGTAGGCCGCGTTGTCAATCGCGTACTCGTACTCATGGCCCCGCTCGACTCCCGGCATGGGCATGAGAGGCGGAGCGCGCGGTGGAGATGATGCCATCCGCACCTTATAAGATGGTGGGCCCGGTGCGTAAGCGTAGTCGTAGGTCCCCGCACCGGGGTTCCGCACTAAGTTGGACGGCCGGGAATGTTGGTCTCGGATCGGGGTGGGAGTGTACCGACGCGGAATTCTGGTCTGCTGATACCGGTCCGAACCGTGCACGTCTTTGGCCCACGGTTCAGCCACGCCATGGACAGAGCCGTGGAAATCAGCATGAACTCCGGGATCGTAGATGACCGAGGGTATCGGAGCTGGTGCAGGCGGAGGAGGCCTGGACCGACGCCTTTTGCTGCAGAAACAAAGGAGGAGAATATACGATCAATCTCTTTTTTTCATGTAGACAAATTACGATTGAACTTTTTAAAAATTGACAAGATAGTACTGTAAATCTTTGAAAGAGGGGTTTTTATTGGCAACGCACCACTTTTCAAAACTGCAGGAAATTTCAAATCACAATCGTAAATCGTTACTCTGACGAAAGAGTACCGGATTTACAGTGCTAGATAAGTCTTAAGGTACTAGATGAGTACTAAATTAATCTTGAAGTACTAGATGAGTCTTAAGGTACTAGATGAGTCTTGAAGTGCTAGATGAGTCTTAAAGTGTTAGATGAGTCTTAAAGTGCTAGATGAGTCTTAAAGTGCTAGATGAGTCTTAAAATACTGGATGAGTCTTAAAGCACTAGATGAATCTTAAGGTACTAAATGAGTCTTAAAGTACTAGATGAGTCTTAAGTACTCGATGAGCTCTTACCCGGCTCTCGCAATATTCAGGATGAAAACGGCGCCGAAAATCACGAAGAAGAGAACCAGACTACCCACTGATGCACCCACGATTCCGCCTGTGTAGTGGTGGAGTCAAAGGATAAAATATAGAGTGCCACCTTTACTTTAAAAATGACACGAATCAACAAACATTTCCGAAAGTAAAGCACGGGTATAATATGCTGTTCGTGTTGTAATAGATTGGAGGAGAAAATCTATATTCATGTACATCCAGTTTCTCTGCATGCCTTTCTAAATGAGGCTACTTTTATAGTGAGGCTAATGACTAGACGTATATACATGTACATGTGTAACCATGTTGCAACTATTTGAAAAGACTGGCCTCTTCATTCAGTGTCATTAGCTGGTGGCTGACTACGGGAAAATGATTGTAGAGACTAGTTCCCGGTTCATGCACATGTTTCTTTTGGCACAGTTGATTGATTTAGTACTAAAGCAGTGTTGGACTGATTGTTTCAGGTGCCAGTCTATTTTCTTGTATTGCATGTTTTCAATACCTTAAGTTTTGGGACTCTCATAGGCCTACACAGTATTGAGAGTCCCATATTTTCGGATTAACTGGAACACCTGCCATAACTACTGAGTACTACAGTACTAACAGGCCGTATGCGTTATAAGGCGGAATTAGAGGGCAATAGTTTGTATTGCCCTCTGAGATACCTGCAACGCATCGGATTTGGTTAGTTGGGATGTTGGTTTGTTTGTCTGTTGGTTGGTTGGTTGGTTGGTTGGTTGGTTGGTTGGTTGGTTGGTTGGTTGGTTGGTTGGTTGGTTGGTTGGTTGGTTGGTTGGTTGGTTGGTTGGTTGATTGGTTGGTTGGTTGGTGTGTCGGTTAACAAGATAACTCAAAGAGTTTTGGACGGATTTTAGGTCTGGTCCTTGGTACAAGTGTACAAATCGATTAGATTTTGGAGGTGATCTGGATCTGGGTCTGGATCCAGGATTTTGTTTTAAAGGATTCTCCACCATTAATGCAAGTATTTCTTTTGGGTGTACTGACCATATGGCGAGGAGATTATTGTTTAGCCTTGGCGAAGGTTTGCGCGCTCTGAGTGCCTTCTATTTGGATAAGTAGCCTCTGTTCTGGCTTCAAGAATAACCCAGTCATCTTATGGGAATGCGATTGTTGCTATAGAAACAGACTTACCAATTGGAAGGCCGGACGATTGGGCCTCGTTGTCTGCAGGTGGAGGATCTGAAACAGCAAGAAAAAAGTTTATCATAACTCTTGGAAGTTTCATATAGTTAACTACATCATCATTACTCCAAACCATTTCTTTCCCTTCAAACTCCAGTCGTCTTCTTACTAGAAAGCTAAAATGATTACTTAAAAAAAATTTGAAAGCGAGGTTTCTGGAACAGATGATAAATACAAAACCTACTTCGGTAAGGATCGAGGCAATAGTCTCCCATCCAGCCGCTGTCGCACCTGCAGCTATATCCACCGTGATCATTAGGAACACACCGCCCGTGATCGCCACAAAGGTTCCGCCTGGTGTCACAAATAGTCACCGCCCGTGTGGTGGTGGTTGAGACCGCGCCTGTTGGCACAATTAGTGTCAAGCGATTATTTCAACCGAGTGGCACCATTTTGTTTTGTTTCAATACCTGCATGCAGTGGAGTATCAATATTGAGCTACTTGGCCATACATAGCAGGTGTTTAGTTGTTCTTTTGGTGCACCACCATGGTGGCGTTGTTTTCGTTGATTTGTACCCAACACCATATCGTAAAACATAGAGCATTGGGCGTGCGAATAGCATAAATGCCATAATCGGTGTTCCAAACTTTGTCAATGTAATCCATTCATTACAAGTCAATCACAAGTCTTCGATTGTTAACAAGTGACCGTTGACAAAGGCATTTCTTTGTCGGTATTCACATCCAGTTACTTAATCATCTCATATACAGGGTGAGTGAAAAATATGTCAGGACCATTGTTTTAGCGCAATTCTGCATGTAGCACCTTCAGAATCTAGGATGTGAAAGCCCAATTCATAAGCTTTCTTTTAGTACAAGAATCATTCATATCACATGTAACTTTCAAGTTTTAAACACAACCACCGTTTTAAAGTTCTGTGCACGGATCACAATAAGGTAGGCCTATTAAGTGTTCTTTCAGCAAAACGAAAGCAAATCACAGAGGGATGTGTGTGAATTGTTTTTGTTTTGCTGAAAGAACGCACACCTTTTTGTGATCCGTGGACAGAACTTTAAAACGGTGGTTGTGTTTAGAATTCCGTAACTTGAAAAGTACATGAGTGATTTGAATGATTCTTGTACTAAAAGAACGCTGTAATTTGAATTGGGCTTTCATATCCTATATTTTGAAAGTGCTACAACAATAGTCCCGACATTTGGGTTTTATTTTTTTTTACTCACCCTGTACAGATCGATAGCATTCAGCTGTCATATTGAGGTGTGTTTTATGTTAATTCCTTAACAATGAATGCACAAGTGTACTTATGCGTAGCCCTGTTCAAACAGAAGCACCCGCCGTGAAAGCGATCCATTGTATCAGTTGGACGTGTGATTGACTTTCGGTTGACTCTAAATAATTAGAGATGGACACCAGGATGCCATTTTAACCCATAAACAGCCTACCTGGAGAACGGTCCTGGCAAAATTCGCCCTGCCAGCCTGGGTCGCACTGACAGGAGAAACCACCAAAGTCTGCATCAGGAACGCAGCGGCCGTAAACACCGCATGGAGTGGGATGGGCATCACATGGTGCAGGGAAAGCTACAGAGAAATATGGAGAAAGGGAGAGAGCAACATGAATCTGTGATAGTTTCAATTGGGCATGCAGTATTGGCCCGGCCAAAATGATTTTCTTAATTGAAAGCTTCAATGCGAGCCAAAGAGGTATCATGTTTAATATTATGATGATCTTCGTGCACAAAATGTACTGGTGGAAAGCTAAAATTGCCAAGGCAGGCACATTCTTGTGTTTCACATTTCAACGAGAAACTATTTCCGGGGCGACAACCGTCTTAAAAAAAGGCGCTTGTGAGGCAAATTCGTGGTGATTATTTCCCAACGCAAGCATAATGAACAATCCTTGTAAACCAGCGAAATGTAGTCAACACTTTTATCGACCTCGTTGCAAGGGAGGGATGACATTGCTTCTTGCGCATTGAATTTGTGGTTCATTTTATAAATTTAGGGTCCAAGGTATATGAAGTGTGCCTTTGATGATGCAAGCATCGAATTTGGCACACAGACAGAGCATGTCATGAGAAAGATATTTGGCTATAGGGCCATGGCAGATTTGTCCTTTGAAAAAATGTAGTTGGAATAAAAAGCAATTTTCGAAATTTTCAAAATGGTTGCCATTGCTTGTTATTCCACCTATATTTTTTCAAAGGTCAAATCTGCGATGGCCCTATAGCCAAATATCTTTCTCGTGACATACACTGACTGTGGGCCAAATGCCATGCTTGTATCATTAAAGGCACAATCCCATCACCTATCTGCCGTACTAAACCTTGGCAATTTGTAATTTGCCATTTCATTAAAAATGGCTTCAAACATTTCGTATTTGTTTGGGCGGGGAGTTTGCTTTTCATAATCTCTCTTGGAGGACGACTGTACTATGGAGTGCATCAGAATTATAAAATAATAGATGTTGGATGTAACAGATACATGGGTGGGGGGGAATAAGTGGACCCCAAATTTATAGAATGCCAGTGTATTTCTTGCTTTAACACGGCAAATTCAATATAAAAGAGTAAGAGAACAGTTCAGGATTCATATGATACCTGGGGGGTGTGGGACTACACCAATAGGATCTTGGCATAAATCGCCCTCCCAGCCAGTACTGCACACACAGACGAAACCGAGATCAGAGACGGTATCAGGCATACATCGCCCGTTGGGGCCGCATGGATCCCATGCGGTGCCGCAAATATCAGGCGTACCTGAGGAAATAGCAACAATTGTCCATAGACATAATTTTATCAAGGAAAAAAAATCGGTAATGAACATTTTTTTCAAGCAGGCGAAAAACTGAATAAACCTCTGTGCTGATGACGTTACACTTTGTTTACATGTGGACTTTTATATGAAGCCAGTGAGGGCCCACGGTCCACTGAGCACCATAGGAAAGCACACACGTAAACAAAGTGTGACGTCATCAGTACAGAGGCTTATTATGCAAGAAGTTTGTAATGGGATGACTGCCAGGCTTGTCCGCTGACCGTAATGCGCATGCGTTATTTGTTAACGGAAAAGTTCTGTGCTTCCCTTTGAACGAAATCTTCCATGGCCATACAATGAAAAGAAAATATTGAGGATTGAGGGGTTTTTTAAATTGAAAAGTTAGACTTAATGAAACACGATAAAGAAAAGAAAACCCAATGTTTGGTGGGAAAAGGGGGCTCGACAGGATTGGACCTACGGCATTTCTATATACAAAAACACCAGCCTTACCACTGAGCCACGAACTCACGTCAATCTTTCCTGAAATCAAAACCTAATAAAGTTATCTTAAGTCACGTGATATAGTAAGTGACTATAATAATTTGGTTGCAGAAGAGAAACAAATAGCTACCTGGAGATGACGAGAACGGCTCTGAGCAGTGTTCACCGGTCCACCCGGGGGCACAGCGGCAGGCCGGCTCACGTCCCTCGGTGATGTAGCAGGATCCAGCATTCTCGCAGAAATGGTCGCATAGAGATGCCACTGGAAACGCTGGAAAAATGTCGTTAAATAATTCAATACCGTCAAATGAATTTACTGGACCAATGCCAAGTGCACACAACAAGACAATGGCCCTTAGACAAAATGGATACTACACTCTGAAACTCCTGGGTCAGACTGACGCGGAATCTGATTCCAAATTAGATCAGTCCTTTTCCTTTTAAAAAAAAAGACACTTTTCTGGGTCAGAATGACCCAACAATGTCATTTTGACCCCACAATGGATCGTTTTTGACTCAGAAAGAGACTGACCAAATTTAGATTCAGATTCAGATTCCGGGTCAATCTGACCCAGGACCTTTTTTGTTTCATAGTGTGAGCAATATATAAATTACAAATCAGCTTATAACTGTTAACAGCTAACAGCAAAAAAAGTGCAAAGATACAAAATGCAATCCATGCAAAGGCAATACATTCATGTTGTTCTCTTTTTTAATGCTTGTTTTACCGAATCATAACTGCTCCATGCCTTTCGTTGCAAGCGCTTCTAGTTTATGATTTCAAATCGGCTGAGGTAACCCCATTATACAGATTCCATTTAGGTACAGCTGTTAATGTAACATCTGCAGAAGCCGAATGTATTATCTGGTCATGTTCCTGCTGCTGTTTATCTCTTATAATAGATACGGTTGTCCAGGCTGCTGGCTATATTTTATTTCTGCTTAAACCATTGCTGCCATGCGGCTGGGGTTACTACTGCTGAGCTGATTGATGATAGGCCTACAAGTTTCTTAAGCCACTTCTGTCTATTGTGCAGTTTGCTGCTGCTTCAAGTGACACTGTTGCTGTTTCTGCTGCACCTGAGGCTTGCGATGGCGGGAACAGAGATTTGGATAGAGTTATACTCACGTTCCGTGCAGTTATCTCCAGCCCATTCATCAGTGCAGTAGCAGTAACCTCTTCCATTCGCATCGTCTACACAGGTCCCTCCGTTGGCACAGGGTGCAGTTACTGCATTACATGTGTGGTCATCGATAGCCTCTACATAAAGCCAAAGGTATATCATCACATTAGCTTCAATGACCCACCAGGATTAGACTCGTGTCAACAAACAAAAAAAACCGAGTCCTTTGATACAGTCTACCCTTGAAGTCAACATAATAAGTTGTGTCTCATTAATTTGTATAAAAATAACTGACATCTAGTTCTTTTATTAATTTTTCATTTGTAAAGGTTGGCATCTAGGCTATGCTTTTGAGTCCTTACCACAGAAGTATCCGTAGTATCGTGTCCGACAAAGACAGAAAAAGAACCCGGCGTGGTGATAGCACGTCCCGCCATGTTCACAATCGATATCTGCACAGCTGGTTGTCACAGACGCTATGTTAAAAAGATAAACATCAGAGGTCAGCATTTGAAAACAAATATGTGAAATTACCTCACCCGTAGACTTATTCCAGTCAAATTGTACATTAAGTACAGACAGTGACATTTTTGCCCGACGCGGGCAAGAAATTGAGCAACGACGTTTTGTAATGAAAAGAATAATTAACTGAGTATTAACTTTGGCAAAGAGCATTGAGAATGTACACATCTATTTACAGCAACTTAGTGCGCGGTATTTTATAATATCATCTGTGGGTTTTGTCACTGTACTGTTGATTTTGTGCTTATACTAAAGCCGTATCTTTACCGTAATATACAAACAGTTGTGACTGGTATAAAGGTGCATATTTTGGCTGTGTGTGTATATATGGGGCCTGCATGTATCTCGAAATTCCGATAAAGCCCTGCCATACTTGCCCTAAAACATATGGGGAAAGGCATAACCTTTACTTTTGTTGTAAATGAGATCCCTGATTGGGTTTTCTTTAAGCCTCGGAACAGGTCATAGAGAGAAAAAACCTAAGTTATTCCGAGTTTGTCCCGAGTTTAAGTTGAGTTTATGTAACTTACCTGTTTGGCAGTTTTGGCCGGTCCATCCTTCTCTGCACACGCAGTAATAACCATTAGTAGTATAGTCATAGTCGCAAATACCCCCATTCTGGCAAGGATTGCTGCGACAGTGGTTGTCATTTTCTGTTGTCAAGAGGCAATTTCAAACGAGTAATGAATATCTGGTGAAACCAATTAGCAACATCATACAAACCGTATCGAGCCTATAGGTAGACAACCCATCCCAAACCGAACACAAATAAATCAAACCGAACCTAGCTGAACAGAACTTATAAACCGAAACCGCAGAACGTGCAGGAGGGGGCAAGTTCGCGCAAGAACTATGGTTGACCATTGGTTAACCATAGTTCGACTAAAGTTAGCCCGAACTATGTCTAGTCGACGATAGGGGACTAACCAACCTCCTGGGACTGGCAGTTGCATTGTTGGTAACCAATACTGCCGCATGCATTGGTCCTTGGCCGAACTTGGGCCTCAGTTACATTGTACCTATAACCCAAAACCCACACAGGTTCAATAATCGTACATCACATGTGTGTCGTATGCGAGAAGGAATTACACGTATCTGTTGGTCATAAGTCAGTTCGCTCACCACAGTGTAATCCTACGTGTGTTTCCGGACATGCGCAGAAGGTGATGTCGAAGACTTGAAACAAGCAAGTCCCGCCGTTCTGGCACACTTCAGGGTTGGCACATTCTGAGGGTAAAAAAAACACAGGACAATAAAGCAAAATGTACCTCCGTATGTTAGACAAAGAGCACACGCGCAAGCGTTGTCTTCTCATTGGTCGAAGTTACAGATGCACCGGCAACGATTTCTCGAAAGTACTGATGTTCCGTAGCTCGAAAGTCTATAACGAAGACAAGAAAGAAGACCTCAATGGTAAAAAAAAGGCCAGTTAAGGCCACAAAAAGTCTCCGGTTTCTGGTATGGAGCTTGCCCAAAAAGTGGTGCAGCGACGCGGCTTTTCTTTTTTTTTACCTGATTTTTTGGCTTCAAATGTCGGCTGATGACTGCAAATGGTGTGCGACTAAACTTAGTGCAAATAAAAGAGTCAAGAGAGGCCACATAAAGCTTATTCTCGATCGTAACCCCATCTAAAAACACGTTAAAATTGTGCAGCAGCAGGATTCCAGTCAAACCAGTGAGTTTGGCGGTTTTGAGACATCATCTTTCATTGAAAAAAAACTTTTTCATTTTGCTGACGCGCATGGCTACGGCGACACGCGCGCATACCAGAAACCGGAGACTTTTGGGGGGGGCCTAAGAAATGGAGGCAACATACTCGAATTCGGTCATGCCCACCGCCCTTTCCAAGGGCCCCGCACTGAAAAATTGCCTGGGTTAAATTCAACCAAAACGTTGTGGTCATACTAGACCAAATTACATTTTGTGTGGTATGACCACATGTTTTGGTTTAATTTAACATAAATTGTAACCCAAACAATATTGGGTAAAGGACAACCCAATTTTGGGTCACCCGTTATCCACGGAGCCATCTCCTGTCTAACGTCTGATATGTCAAAGCATGCAGATTTATGCAAGCCGCGCGCCAGCCACTCGGAGTCGACTTTACTAAATCGTGACGTCATTTCATCCCGAAATCAAGACTAACGCTGTGATTGGTCAATTCGAATGCAGCGTTTTGTAATACAGGTGGCATATACACTGTGTAGTCAGGTGGCATATGGTCGGAATCGTGACCGACTGGTCCAAAGCACCAAACTTGGCAGATAGATTCTTATAGCCCTAGAGAAGATATTTAGAAGGGGTGACACCTGAAATTCTTTTGGGAAGGGTGCCTAATTTGCATAAATCGTTAATCCCTGCCGTGTAATATATTTATTCCCACATTTGGGTATTTTTTTTTTAAAGTGTATTTTGGTGATTCTACTTGCATATGCTTACTTCAATAACATTTTGTAAAACATATAAGTGACTGAATAATTAGGAGGACATAGTAAAGAACCAAAATTGCTACTATTTTACCCTAAAGTTACGCGCATTTACCTTTTCCTCAGATATCATCAACTAGTCTCGCCAAACGTGGGTATTGATGAGCTTCAAATTAACAAAGTTACTTACTGGCATAGTTACCCTAACAAAAATAATTGGGAAATCAAGTGAAAATTGATAACATCTTGATGTTTAGCCCAAAAGACCAAAAAAAAATGTGGTGTCCGTAAATTGGGCTTGTACGGGAAGGGTAACGTTGGGACTTAAACAAGTTCAACAAAATCCCCCTAAATAAGAGATTATTGTTGTTTACAATTATTTTGTCTACGCCAAAATGTTTTCTCAACAATAATTAGGGGAATTTCCTTGAACTTGTTCCAGTCTTCCATGTTTAATAGGCAACCCTTCACCTACTTGTAAGCCTAATTATGGACACCTCGTTTTTTCCCCAGTTTTTGTTTTCTGGGCTAAATATCACAATGTTATCATTGTTCACACGATTTTGCATAAGGTTTTAATAGGGTAGCTGTACCGGTAAGCTACTTGGTTAATTTGAAGTTCATCAGTGCTAATGTTTGGCAAGACTAATTGATGATATCTGGAGACAAGGTAAATGCGCGCAATTTTAGGGCATAATAGTAGACATTTTGGATCGTTACTATGTCCTCATAATTATTCAGTCACTTATATGCTTTGGAAAATGTTATTTAAGTAAAGATAGGTAAGTAGAATCCCCAAAATACA
Source organism: Patiria pectinifera (assembly GCA_029964075.1). Taxonomy (NCBI): domain Eukaryota; kingdom Metazoa; phylum Echinodermata; class Asteroidea; order Valvatida; family Asterinidae; genus Patiria; species Patiria pectinifera. The sequence continues at coordinate 20,501,906 of CM057147.1, read as the reverse complement.
CTTTTCAAAAAAATTTAAAAAAAAATAAAAATATACCCAAATATGGGAATAAATATATTACACGACAGGGATCAACGATTTATGCAAATTAGGCACCCTTCCCAAAAGTATTTCAGGTGTCACCCCTTCTAAATATCTTCTCTAGGTCTATAAGAATATATCTGCCAAGTTTGGTGCTTTGGACCAGTCGGTCACGATCTTGACGAAAATTAGATCTAAGCCACCTGACTAGTGACATTTTTTTTAAATCCATGTCTATGACGCGCAACGGGTGAATGACCGAAGACCCGATATACCTATAGAAAGCGCCTGCTGATTAGTCAAAATCTAGGAAGTCAAGAGGCGGGGTCTTACCTAATTAATCAGCAAATCTGTTCGCGCATAATAGATTCGCTGTGGTCTATTATATAGACTATTTTCACCCTTGGTAGGATAAAATTAACCAAGGCATTTTTTTTCAGAGTGGTAACTCCCAAATCTTGTTGAAACCTGGACCTGCATAGCATTGCGGGCAGCTTACTTGCCTTGATGCGCACAAGTCTTGACCCCAGTTCACAGCCTGAACAAAATTCTTCCATACAATGACAGCTCTACGAAGACGGCCCTGCCGGGCGATCTTGGTTGGTAGGAGAGGAAAGTCGAGAGGAAACACCACACCAACGTGGCTCTCCTTAAACTTGGATATTTTATCGAAACGATCTTACGCACACACGTGCGAAGGTTCACGTTAATCCTAATACCACATTGTACGTATAACTGCCAGTGTATTTCGGAATTTCATCCGAAAGATTGATATGTAATTTTTTCCAACTGCTGTTTTTCTATTAATGTAAAAGTGAATCACGATTTAATTATACATCGAAACGAAACCAAATTCACTCATTTTTAGTTGTTGAATCATTACTTTACAAAATTGACATCTGCAGCCCGACAATAATCCGGTTATTGCAAGGCGGGTGCATTTCGCGTTACAGGAGCAAAGCGAAAGCCCTCTTTCAGAGGGTTGCAGACGCCCAAAATTGCATCGAAAATATTGGGTTAACATTAAAATTACAAGATACATACAAATTGAAAATTCCTAACGTAGAAAAGATAAATTCTTTCGACGGGTTATGCACAGCTTTACTAAAGTAAAACGAAAATCCACATCTCTAAAATTTTGCAGAGTCTCACTTTTAGCACAAGAAAACTCACACAAACACACGGTAAAACTTACCCGGAAATCACAAACATTGCCTTTGTAACTTTGAAACTGAAAAACTACTATTATATCATTCTAGTTCACTCGTATCCTGAGGATAGCATAAATGTGTTATACAGTTTTTTTTAATACCCCCTCCCCTGTGTCGCGAGGTAGATAAGGGGCGCTTGCCCCCCTGCAAAAAAGGAAGGGGGGAAAAAGAGAAGAAAAAAAAAGAGGCGCAAAGTCATGGTGTGTACATTTAATCGGTTGGGGGCAAAATGTCCCTGCCCCCTCTAAAACTGATAAATCGAGAATATGTTGAGAAGTACAAGAATTGTTTTGGGAAACATATGTTTTGCCCCCTCTAGAAAATGATCCTGGCGACGCCCATGGTACCCTCCGAATACAAAGAATTAACGTCATCGAACGTTCACAATATTAGTTTAAGGAATGTACACACACAAACTATTCCCCAAAACTGGAAAAACCCCAATTTTTACATAAGGCGAATATTTCATTCACTTCCGCATTGTACCATTATCACCGAGGCAAGCAAAAATCCCCGTTGAAGGCCAAGTAAACAACTTAATCAGTTTCTCGTCCCGATCCCCAGCACTCTTTCTTTTTTCCAGCCCACCTCTTCCCCTCCCCTCTTTCTTTAATCATATATTGAAATATGTTTGGGTTTTTTTTTCATGTGTTTCCAACACAATTGTGGCTATGTATGCAAGTTAATATCTGATAGAAAGGGTGACGGCTCCTTTGCACATAAAAGTTTCATCAAAAGAGTCCAGAAGATGGAAGAATCCATCTTGGAAAATCCGCCATCTTAAAAGAAGGATCGCCTCTTCCCTTGTTTTTAAGCCTGAACGAGAACCTGTTTGTTTGTTTTTTAATTGGCCTAATGAAATGACCATTGCTTTTGAACTGTGTCAATTCATCATTCAAGATGTGCACATTTAAATAAACGATTGTACAATAAATCAGGTGTCACTTTCCTTTTGCACGTGACCGTCAAAATACGCGGTCTGAATTGAAATGCCCGCACTGGCCGCAGAACACCAGTATCAGTGTTGTAGTCGATTCACCAACGTCGAGTCCGAGTCCCGAGTCACAAGCCTCGAGTCCGAGTCCGAGTCTGAGTCACAAGCCTCGAGTCCGAGTCTCGAGTCACAAGCCTCGAGTCCGAGTCCGAGTCCCGAGTCACAAGTCTCGAGTCTGAGTCCGAGTCTGAGTCACAAGCCTCGAGTCCAAGTCTCGAGTCACAAGCCTCGAGTCCGAGTCCGAGTCACGAGTCACTTGTTCTTAGTTGTTCATCAAACTAATCTTTTTTTTTAATTATTTTTCAATCATCCATTCCGTCTTTTAAGTATATCCCAGTGTATATAGTTTACCTTGTGTGTGTACATGTTGTTTAGACCCAAAATGTGTTTTCCTTTTAATTCCCATCCCTAAAAAACTTCCTCCATCCCTTCCCTCCTTGTTTTATCATCCAAACATTATTCCTCAATGATCCTTTCCCGTCCCTACCCCTTCTCCTGACGTCCCACTTTGTTCCACTTATTCGATTGTTTTGCAATCTGTGACACTGTGTATATCCTAATCTGAATTCTATTTTTTTATTTTGCATTATTATTTATTGAAATTTCAAATACGAGTTTTGAATTTTAAAATATTTTTTTAAAGATTTTTTTCTCTTGTAAAGTTCTTTTAAGATTGAATTTTAATCACTTTTTAATGTTTTTTTCATGTACTGCCATTTTAGTTCAGCATTAGGGCTGCGAGAGTTGTTTTGATAAAGGTAAACAGACACTCTTTGGTACCGGACACTTTTTGGCATGACACCGGGCCCTGGAGTTCGTCGTGCAGGCGCTAAACGTGCGTGCGCGGCCCCTGAGTACGATTTTCCGCGGCGCCGTGTTTTGTCTATGGAGTACAAAAGAATGCTACGTTCGTCGCACAAAATACGTGACGTTATGTTTTTTTTCTCTTGATGAAAATACGTGACTCGAGTCACGAGTCACCAAGCTCGAGTCCGAGTCATCATGATCGAGTCCGAGTCCGGGTCCGAGTCATTTTCCAATGTGACTCGAGCCAAGTCCGAGTCACGAAAAATGTGACTCGAGTCTGACTCGAGTCCGAGTCCTGGACTCGAGTCCTACAACACTGACCAGTATTTCCCAAATGGTAAGAACACATAAAAACATGAAAGGTGTTTGAAATACATCAATGTATTACACATTCAAAAGGGATACCCGTTCATGTATACTGTTCTGTCTTGATAAACCCCAAAAAACAATATTCTTTTGGAAATATTCTGGATATACACGTGGAAAAGTATGGTCACCAGTGGGGCATTAAAACGCGACAACATATTTATAATATAAGGTTATTCCAAGGAAAATCGAGTGCCAGTTTGTGTATATATTGTCGATATATAATGGCACCGATGTTGAACACAGTGAGATTTTATTTGGAGCACAACTATCTCGAACACACAGTTGTCGATGAAAAGGTTCCTTGTGCGCTGAAAAAAATCTGGAGTTAAAATAAAGCGGGCTAATTTCCACAATTAACCATCTGCCACCATCTGCACACGTAGTGTCAAATTAATAACCATAGGTTTCTTTCGGTATATAGTCAGTCCAATATAGGCCTACTCACCATAACTGTAGTCATCGCCATGTCCGTGATCGTGAGGAGAAGCCGTGCTGATGTCTACTGCCAGACCGGCCAGCAACGCCAACGTCCCCGCTGCAAAAGTCCCAAGCAACATCATCAACTTCGGGCCCGAGCCAACACCAGCAGTAAAGTTGGCAAAAGATGCGTCCTCGCAAAGAAAAAAAACCTTGACACAAAATCCCGTACCCCTGTTAAAAAATAAGTACTGTCAGACCTGATGCTTGCTTCAAAATGATTCCCTTAATATAATACATGTATTTCGGTTCAAAACAGGGTGGGATTTTTATTGTTCCTGTTTACGTCAGTGAGTTGTTAGGTGATGATGAGAAAAGCCCAATATCAATTGTCGGATATCAGTATAATTCGTTCACATTTCTACACTCATAGCGCACGTGTACTTCATGAGATTCAACTATTGTTGAATGGCATTACCGGAGGTTTTGTAGTACAAATGTTTACTCCATAATGATCAGAGAGGCACCATGAAGCGATTAGTTGACAGCTGGAGATTAATTTAGGTGCAAGAGTTTTGCCCATCATCGAATTGATGAAGAGGTGGGTCGGCAAAGGAATCGATTTCCAGTCAATCACAAGTCGCCAAATATTAATTGGAATTATACGTAGATATTCAAATGAATTGCTTTATTGGTTAATCTCTTATTACCTCTCAGTTGATTCACGATTGACTCGACAAACCTGATATGGGAGTACTTATAGTGAAATCGCTAAGCTTGATATCGATATATCGATTTAAAAACAAAATCACAGTCACATCAATAGAAGTTCATGGTTAATCTGTCCCGAAGCTAAAGCAACAGACGTCTTTTGTTTGGTAAAAAAAAAGTGCTCGCAATAGTTCTTTTGACTGCATTGAAATACCTTCAACCGTTTACGGTGCCGAGGACGCCCAGTTTATCACCAACACGTACCGGTACCAATACCAGGGCAACCCAGTACCAAGCTCCGCGTGGTATTGTTCGAACTTGACGGCACAAAAGCAGCGCACGGCCCAAAGACTCCATTCAACTTTTTTCCTTCTACTTTTTTTCCCTTCTACCTTTACCAGAAACCAATTTGCATCACAGTGGCTTTCATTTTTGGGCAGATATATCGCCCCCTTATGTGGAAAAAGAAATAAACCCAATCTTTTGTGTGTAGTTTCTAAATTGGGACGATCACGTCATGGAAAGTGCCGCTCAGTATACGTGCGTGCGTACGTGCAAAGAAACACAATACACTGCTAGCATTGCATGCTGGGATTTTGGCGCCAGTTGCTACGAGACATTGTTACTGAACAGACCATCCTAAGTAAAAACAAAAAATCCATGAAAACGACATGTCTTCTATGTCGCACAGGAAATGTCTTTTAACGGTTGAATTTTCCTTAGCCTTTTTGTCAAAGATCACACAGGTATTCAATTAGTTTTTCCGTACATTGTTGATTGTTTTCTTACCATTTTCTTATATTACTGTTTTACATTTTTTAACATAACATTAAAATTCCATAACATTTGACACTTTAAACAGTCATAACTTGTCAACGAAAAGTCTGATTGTACAAAAAAGTCTGCAACACACAGTATTGTACGGAAAAATATTTCCTCATACCTACAAACCCTCATTTCGACATCTGCCTATTTTTGTATCATTTTGCCCGCAGAACGCCTCAATTGTCAGTGACAGGCAACAGCCGCAGTGTATAGGATACAACAGCGACCATACTATGGGTGTTTCAATTTCCAGTGAATTGTACAAATGCCTACTCGTGATCCCACCCAAAGGTAGATGAATGGCCGCTGTTTGTATGAAGAGAGATCGGCTGAGTGAATTGCACGGCCTTATATGGCGATGAGTATAATACGTCGATAGACTTCCACGATTGCTGACGTGGAATAACTACGCAAGGCATGGCGTAGTTATTCCTGCATTGCAAAGCTTGGTTGAATAACCTCATAAATTACCAGAATGCATGACTGAGAATTTGTGTAGATGACTCTGCACATATTCTGCAAACAATTTAGGCTAATATGTTTTCTGTTCAAACAAACAAACAAACAAACACCCCAACAAACAAACACTTTTTCACTTTTCAATTGAACCTTTATTTAAATAAAAAAAATCAGAAAAACACATTCATTTCAAAACAAAAACAAGGTTCAAGTGGCTTAAACTATATATAAACAGAATAAACAGTTGAAAAATTAAGGACATGATGGTACAAAAGAGATATAACAATAAATTAATATTAAAGAACTTGCTGATAAGTCAAGAGAACATCAAAATTAAAGGAAACAAAAACACGGTCTGTTTGAGAGCCATCGCCATCCCCGACTTGAAATAGTGGTGACATCATGTTTCCTGAGACGATAAACGATATCAACAATGGGGAGAGAAGTATAGAGAAATATTGACTACAAATATCATTGGATCCGTTTAAACAACATAGTGCAAAAAAAGCAATCCAATAAGCCAAAAAACTTGGTCATTAAGAAAAGTAGACAGAGTGTTTAAATGATCCCTTTTTTGTTTGAAGAGCAAGAGGTTGTGCGAATATAGAGAGTAGTGAAAGTCTACGAGACTTTTGCTCTTTATATACGATGCTTCCACACTAGGAGAGGATCAGGAAACGAGTGTCGGGAGTATAGAAAGATAAAATATGTCATTTGGAGATGTTTCACTACCGACTAAACATTTTGGGGGAAATCAGCCGTGAAATTGATCAAAAAATTTTGAGACACGATTGGTGGCGCTATTCTCCGAGCTCGACTTCGCTGACCTATCGAGATAAAGTCGACTACGCGGTAACCTGCTCACGATCTTCACATGTTTCTCGGAAAGTTGCACAAAGTGTGTTAAAATGAATAAATTAATTAATTAATAGTCTATAATAGAGGAAGGATTATGGACTATAGTGAGACATATGTTTAATTGTACCTGACGGACGGACCGACCGACCGACCGACCGACCAACAGACTGACAGAACGACCGGCCAACCTACTGACCTACCGACCCACCGACTCACCGACCGACCGACTGACTGATTCTGCCAGGGAAAGGTTTTGTAATGATAGAGCCTACTTTGTAATGATGGAGTTATTGTATACTGCAACTAATATTGCAAATCAAACCTTGTGTATTTCTGTCTTTTTTATTCCGTAATACTTGTGCTAGGATACTTCAGATGATTCTCAGATACCTCAAAATTTTAACGAGTGCTGTTAAAAACTGACGATTATGCAATCTAACGGACACCAGGATATGGTGCCTTAATATGGGACCGGCTTAAATAGGCTCACATAGGCTTAATAGTCTATAGTTTTAAATGCAGCTACTCGCAACTTTCATATGAAAGTGGGACTCACTTTTGGATAAACTGTGACACGGATACTAGCATTTGAAGCTGTGCCATCTAAATCTCACAAAAGTCCTTAATCGATATGTACTGTACTTTGCAAACTCCCATCCTCACTGCTGTGTTCGATCTTTCTTTTCTTATTTTGCGTCATCCTTGTTTACCGCAGTCGTCGATTAGAGCGCAATCGATACTGAAGAAACTCCACACAAAAGAACAAGGTATCGATTTATGAACAGCGCAACTCCCTCAACATTTTTAAGGTTAGAGCTGTAGTTTAAACAGCCAAAAAACTGCTTTGGTGTTTTAAGATTCTCACATCTGCGCCTCGTTTTCTCAGTAATCTAAACTTTACCCAGTTAAAGCCTGAATTGGAGTTAAAGCCTGAATTGCCCAACGTATAAAATATGGCAAGGTGGTGTGCTATATCGTTTGTGGTCTTTGGCGTGTGTTTCGTGGGGTTGATTCGACCCAGCATCCAGTCATCCTGTACATCGGACTGGTCTTACATGACCAGTGATGCGGCCGACCGCGGCCATCGACTGGCCGGCCACCTGGTTCGCAACATCACCGGTGTGCGTTCCCGGGCCGAGTGCCTGAGCTTCTGCCTGCGACAGGGCGCCAGCTGCCTGTCCATGAACTTCGCCGAGGTGCTGGGTATCTGTCAGGTGAACGGAGCGACTAGGTCCAGCGATCCGAGCGACCTGGTGGAAGACAAGGATTTTGATTATTACGACCCGCCCTCCAGCGGTCACTGGCAGGTATAATCACTTTTACAGAAGCCATGAAATTGCACTTCCACACAACTTTTTTTTTCCGAAAAGATCGGTATGGTATGAAAGTGATGCGACATTTTTCTAAGATAAAAAACAACAGGAATTGAACAAAGTTGTCAATGCCCATGGTAGTTCGTGACACCCGAGTTCGCTGCTACTGTGAGTTGACCTTTTTAGGCAGTCATTTTCCAATTACTTGAATTTTTGGGCAAACTGTTGAGCCTATAAATTAAGAACTGGCTGTCAACAGAAAAGCGCAGAAAATAAGACAATGGACCGCACTCAAACTTATTGATTGTTATGCTGGAAATATTCACAAGACTGAAGCCTTTACCTGTGCTGACGTCATTGCCGTGCTATGTATTGAATGTCGTGGAGCACCTGCACAAATGAAATGACAAGGTGCATATCGAAGATGCATTGAAAAGTTGTATTAAAGATATTAAAGAATTTAATGAACTACACTCGGAAAACCCTGGGTCAGACTGACTCGGAATGTGAATCCACATTTGCTCAGTCCTTTTCTGGGTCAAAAATGACACTTTTCTGATGCAAAAAGGGACACTTTAAGTTTTTAAGAGTTGTATATGTCTCATTGACTGGGAGTGTAGATCAATATAATATGACATAATTCCTCTTCGAAAAATAATTTAAAGCAAGGGTAGCCTAACTACTGATTGATTTGATAATATTCTGATTTTCCAGGATAGTGCAACCTTCACTTGTTCCGATACCGACGTGTGCTTCAACTCGGGATCCTGCACCGAGTTCTGCCATCCGCCCTGGTTCCGATGCGACTGCGCTGACGGGTTCGCTGGAGAGCAGTGCACCCTCTGTAGGTCAAAACATAATTTGTTATCGCCTTGTTGTTGTTGTTGCTGCTGCTGTTGCTGCTGTTGCTGTTGTTGCTACATGTATACTGTTGCTGCTGTTGTTGATGTTGTTGCTGCTGTTGTTGGTGGTGCTGTTGTTGCTATGTTGCTGTGTTGTTGTTGATGTTGTTGCTGTTGTTGCTATGTTGCTATGTTGCTGCTGTTGCTGTTGTTGCTGTTGTTGTTGTTGTTGTTAACTACATTTTTTAAATCGTTATTTTCGTTATTAACCATAGTAAAATCTACTTTTGACTATAGCCTATAGTTATCCCAAAGTATCTGAGTTTGACAGAACACGTAACAAATATCACTTATTCTTAAATGTCTTTCGGCAGCCACATCGTACGATGGGGTGGCTTCGTCCTGCTCCGCCTACTATTCAGCCGGCCATACCACCAGTGGTGTGCTCCAGGTCAAACCGGACAGCGGCGCTGCCTTCGATGTCTACTGTGACATGACCACGGACGGCGGAGGCTGGGCCGTGTTTCAGCGCCGTTGGGACGGCTCAGTGGTACGTCTCTCACAGGGCTGTGCGATACCTAAATGTAGCCCGCGGTACCTAAATGTAGCCGAAGATCTAAATAGTCTATTTAGCCCGTGACCTACCTCAATGAAACCCGGACCTCAGCGTAACCCCAACCCTGAACCTAAAGGTAGTCAGAACTCTAAATGTAGTTCCAGCCCAACCCTAAATGTGGCCCCAAGCAAGTGATCCAACTAATAGCCCAAACCTGTACCCCCAATTATGTAACTAAATACATGTATAGCCCAATCTTTCAATGTAACCCCTGTACCTAGCATAGCCCGATCTCCAAATGTAGCCCAAACGCAGAGTTAAAAACCCAGCGCGAGTCCTAAATGTAACCCAAACAATGAGTATTTAACTCGACCCTATAACCCCAATGCTGTACCCAAATTGCAGTCCGAGCCTGATTAAAAGTTCCAACTCTGTACGTATATGTAGCCCGGGACCTAAATATAACCCAACCTTTTACCTGAATTAAGCCCAAGCCCGAAAAATATTCCAAACCCCGTACCTACATGTATAGCCGGAACTTAAATGTATAGCCTCAATCCTGAACTTAAGCAGAGCCCCAACCCTGCACCTTGAAACAGAACTAGCCCTAAAGTTAACCCAGGAACTCTGTGCTCTGAGCCCCTGTCTCTTGGAAGAACAGAGAACACCCGTAAAGGAAAGGGACTGTATTTCACCATTTTGGTACATTTTCAGAAATGATTTTGTTAAATTTCCAATACAAAGACATCCATTTTCAAGTCGATCAACAAGCAATTTAAACAAACTTTGACAGGCATTCCTTTGTCGTATTGACTTTCAAGTGATGATCTGAACTTGCACACATACTGCAGAGGGGCATATTCAGTTAACAAAGCTAGGCTGCCAGTCCTCTAGATATTTTGCTACATCAAAGAATTAAGAGTTGCTTGTGTTCATTCGTCGGTACCTCTCCGTACATGTTGCATTCACCTACTGATGCAGTATAAATTAGGAAACATTTCACTGGCTCCTGCGCAATTCCGTTTGTCGATCGCAATCAATACAATGTTGACTGTACTAGTACAGTTTGCCTCTGAAAGGGAGATGTTTGCACAAATGCTTATGCCCGGCGTTTTACACGGGATGAAAGTGATTCTATGAACAATACAACTATTCGATGAAACGAAGAGGCTGTCTGTATGTGCTGGTCCCAGAGGGCCATCCTGCAGTCCTCTTTGTACTTGACTCTCTGACTGACTGTCACTCACGAATTAAAAGGTAAAGGTAAAGGGGCCGAACCCGTGTTAACAGGAACGGAGTGCCCATCTCTCTTTCTTTAGCGATTGGAGGGATCGCCACACCTCCTCCACAGCGAGTCTGTTACCTTCCCAGCATTTAATAATGCCGGTACCCATTTAAAACCTGGGTTGAGAGGAGTTGTTTAGGTAAAGGACGCAACACGCATGGCCACGGCGGGGCTCGAACCCACAACCTCACCATGAATACTGTAGACTTTCTCAAGACTCACCTAGGTCCAGAATCTTAATAGAAGTCCTCGATCCTTTGTGTAGCTCTATGCTCGACCCCTCAGACAAAATTAACCTGGTACCACTTTACTAGACTGGCCTAGTCTTATGTTTGTCATTACCTGACAAAGCAAGTTTGATGGACCAAATCTTAATAAAAGCTTTCCTCTTATTAGGATTTCTACCGCTCGTGGAGCGACTACGTCAATGGGTTTGGCTCCCTCAGCGGCGAGTTTTGGTTAGGATTGGAGAAGTTGTATCGTCTGGCCTACACCACCCGAACCCTTCGCGTGGACCTGGTTGATTGGGGCAACGGGGCCTACTATGCACAGTACGCCTTCTACATCCACGCTTCCAATGACAGGTATTCTTAAAGTGGTCATGGCATGAATCTTACTTAGAAATATTTTTCGTGCAATTTTCTACTCCTCTGAAAGGTATGAAAAGTTTTCGACATCCCTTTTGGGTTAATCTTATAGAAAAGTGCCCTTCTTTAAACATTTAAAATAATTGTCAATGCTTTTTCTGATAAATGATGACGCTGTTGCTGTGATGTCATTTCAGGAAGACAGTGTTCAGTTTGGGGGTTTCTGTTCAAATGGTTAAACCAAAATGTGCTCATTAAAACATTTGTGAGAAAACTTTGTTCTTTGGCCTACTGTACGTCATGTACTGAGACAGCAACAAATCACCAAAGCAAAGACAATTTACGAAAGCAAAGTACCCACAATTCCGGCACATTTTGTTTCGGAGATAGCTGTAACATTGAGGTTTCTGCCTGAAAGGACGTCACATTTTTTTGCTCATGAATATGCACATTTTCATTAGCATAAAGACCAAAAAGGCACCAAAATGCCCTTTAATATGGAAAACAGAAAATTGAAAATTAGGTTAAATGGGTCACAAGGGTGAATTTACAAAGACATGCCTTTTTTAAACAAATTACATTAGCCTACATGGGTCCTTATAACATGCGCACGATAGGATTCTATGTGGTGCATTTGTCGTCACGACAGAGTGTTTGCAAGAAACGCCAAATCATAAACTAGCAAAGTGTAGTCTTGGCCCTATACTGGATTTAGTATTGAGTCCCCCAAAGTGCAGCCAGTCCCAATCCCTGGCAAGCGTAGTAAAGCCGTATTAGGAAAGGGCGCCATCACGAGATTAATCTATTCCAGTATTGGGAACTTTGGCAATCCGACCGTGCAAGTGCTGAAAATTCCTCACGCGCTGGGTATTCAAACACGGATTGTACAATGTGTACATTGCCTTGCATGTCCAAATTTACTCCTCTCCTCCAAAGCCTGTCTCTTGAAATCTACACCTATTCTTTGTTGCCGAGTAAATCAAATAAATCTCACTTCGATTCTCCCGGAATTCAGATGAATCTTGACAAAATCAGTCGTTTTCAATTCAAATTAGGTTTTGCCCTTCACCGACGTATACAGACTGTATACTCAGTGTGTTACCTCCCGAGTGAATGTTGGAAAAAATCACTTGGGTAGGACTCGAACCCAAGACCTCCTGCTTTCTAATGCAGATGTCTTACCACTCGAATCTGATACTGATAGCAGCGGGTACCGCATTAACTATTCATAAGATGGCTTTTTTGCGTCGGGGTGATGTAAATCAAATTAGGTTTTGCCCTTCACGACGTATAGACACTGTATACTAAGTGTCTTACCTCCCAAGTGAAAGTTGAAAATATCACTCGGGTGAAACTCGAACCCACGATTCCGACCCCGATAGCTCGGTGGTCGAGTGGTTAGGCATCTGTACTAGAAAACAGGAGGTTGTGGGTTCAAGTCCAGCCCGCGTGATTTTTTGCCAACTTTCACTCGGGAGGTAACACACTGAGTATACAGTGTCTATACATCGGTGAAGGGCAAAAGCTACTGTGATTCACATCACCCCGACGCCAAAAAAAAATGCCATCCTTTTCAATTGTTTACTTGGGACAAGACTTGGAAAGGTTTTTGACTGTACTCGTGACACCAGGCATGTGATGTACTCAGTGGCGTAGCCAGGAATTTTTCAGTGGGGGGGAGGGGGCGGGGCAGGGCGTCAATCGCTTCAAAAAAGGGGGGGACATACCTTGATCATAACTGATGCAGCGCGAAGCCCTTTACGGCAGGGTCGGGGGCCCGCCTAAGGTCCCCGAAAAAATGGATTCTAGATGTTCTGAACCAGCTTGCCCCCGGTGGCTACGCCACTGGATGTACTCCAGTGCGACAAGGGAATAGGCCTAGGCCTATAATGTTTTATCAACTTTTCCAATAGATATCGTGGTTTCTTCTGGAGCTACAGCGGCAATGCAGGTGATTCCCTGTCTTATCACAACAACAACGTCTTTTCTACTTACGACTACGACGGGGACAACTCGGGCGGCAACTGCGCCTCCACTTACCACGGCGCCTGGTGGTTTAACGGCTGCCACCATTCCAACCTTAACGGGAAGTACTTCAACGGAGGCTACAACTCTGAGAATGCTGTAGGGGCTGTCTGGTATCATCTACACGGGCACGGCTACGCGTTGATGCAGACCTACATGATGGTGCGATAAACGAAACGGACTCTCGATGTACTGCAACTTACATGTGTTTGCTTCTCAAAACATTGAGCGTTCTGCATGCAACGGTTTCGTTTGGAACGTTCTTTGAACGTTCTTTGGGGACATTGCATGGCTTGCAACTTAATTTTCTCTACGTGTTCTTAAACGTTTGGGCCGAACAAGCGTTCACAAAAGGCGTTCCATATCGGAACACTTTTATTATAATGGAATCTTTATTTTGTAAAGAGTATGAAAAATAGCCAAAACGTAAATACGTTGTTATGCCGAACCTTTTCATTGATTGAAGGTTGTGAAATCATGATTACTGTAGTTGACCTCGTCGGCCTACATGTATATACAAATAGGGCCAGATTCAGCGTCCCTGAGCGCTGGGAACCATCGAAAAGAAAGCCTGAAAAGTAAGATTTTCCTCTTTCCAAGATTGTTTACCTCATCGTTACTTATCCCTTCAAGTCTTGGTTTAAATTTCACATTGTAAAATTCACTATGTACAGATTTAGTATAATACCACATTTTTGCACAATAAAAAGATAGAAGCTATATAATTCTTATACAGTTTAAGGAAATAAATACTCGTATTAAAAGGGAAGAACTGAATTAAGGCTGTGTCTCGACGTGATTGGTATGACTATTTTGCTTGCAGCCATCATTGAAGCGTATGTTTTTATTCCACATGAATATGCACGAGTAGACCTCTTTATTGTTACTAGATTGAAACAAAAACGTCTCCAAGGTGGCTGCAGACTGTATTTTTTTCAAGTGCGCTTTGTTCTTCACGCCTATTTTCCGAAGTGTTACAATCGAGTGATTGACATTTAAAAGTATTTAATAAGCTTGCCTACAATTAGGCACGCGATGAGCCTGCAGTCTACCTGAGGGTTAGGCACAAATGTATTAAAATTCTAGCGGCCTTAATCGCTGCAGAATGCATTGTATTTTAGGTGTTGGCAAGCATATTAGGCTGGGTTCGATTCCCCTCGCCACACAAACGCTGAAACTGCTGTACGGGGTCAGCCGGAGGCTTTAGTCCACTTCCATTCGCTGCTGAACAGGCTGAGTGAAAAGTACATGTATATTTGGATGAATGTTTATCTCCCACAAAAGCGGGAAAGGATTTCTCTTCTGCCAACATTTGGTCTGGTATTGAGCACAGTCAGTAAAAGTTTCACTGATATTCAGTAATACGTTCTGCGTACACATTCCATTAGACAGACCCGACGGCTGTTGCATGTCCTAATCACTGCTTATGTGACGTCACTTATATGCTCCTGGTATCAAGGTCCACTGCCAGGTAACCATAAGACTATTCATTTCGAATTTCCCAATGTGTAACCTTTCCAAAATTACCCACCAAACTCTTGGTCATTTCCAAAAAATAAATGACCCCTGGCTCTTGGACTATTGCCTCAATGGTGAGGGGTTGTCGTTCCTTCCACAGACGAGTTCCCGCGGCTAGAGAGAAAGATGCAGTTTTTCGGCGTTCGAAAAGAAGGGTTAGATCAGACTGTGAAGCCGAATTGCAGAGTTCTTCTCCGTTGGCTGTGGTGTAGTTGTAGCCCCAATCTTGGTGTTGGCAGTTGAAGTCACAAATGTACAATGCGGGGACTGGTGGGTGGTTTGTATACGTTTATGATGTGGCGGCCTTCGACCTTAATAACGTGTAACTAGAGGTCAATCTCCGGAAGTGATGTCGCAACAATTGTGCAGTCTGATGTGGAGGACCTGATTTAGGATATTTTGGATGATCCAGGAAAGGTCGCAGCAGAAATGCCTAAAGGTAAATCCTTTGACCTCAATATCGTCCTTCAAAACGTGCACCAGGTTTCCATTACTAATGGCGGATGGTCATTGTCATCCGGAGAATCAAAGCAAAATACCTCTGAACCAGACTCTGAATTACGAATAGTGTTTGAAATAAGTACGTCAAATAGGGTTTTTAAAAAATCTGCTTCACACGAACAGTGCCAATTTAATTTATGTTGTAAAATAATTTTCGCTGAAACTTGCGTAGAATTTTTAAAAAAAAGATAAGGCATTACCTTTATTTTTTTATTCCTTATTCCAAGTGCCATTTGATAAAAAAAAGTCAAAACAAAAACAGTACCTTATATATCAGTGAACTAAATTAATTGAAAGTTGAGATTAGGAAACACCAGTCTTTATGTTTCTCGCTGTCTTGAAACAATAATGCCAACACAAAACAGGCTTAAATTTAATGACAAAACCTTGCCTCATACCATTTTGGGAGTCATCTCCAATTAAGAACAGTGACTAATAATTTCCAACGCATCCCTCCCCTCCGGCAGCACAATCAATGCAATGTCTGGCGAGCAAGAAAAAGACACCTGCCTCGAAAATCACACCTCCGGTCCGCGCGCAAGGGGAGGACTGCACTGTTGTCAATTCAATGGACGAATCAATTCCAATTATGGCCACGATGGTTATATTTGGTCTGTACCTGGTAGTTGACGGCAATCTTTATGGTTGTAAAGGACTCGGTGTTGTGTAGAGACCCAGCCTTGTATTAGTGAGTTTCAGTGCCAGAATCTTATCTATAAGAGAGGCTCCAATTTCAGTGTCAAACTATCGATTCGTGTTAGTCTGCTTAACTGTAGCAAAAATAATGACAACTCGGATTGAATGTCATTATCTAAACCACTGCGAGGGCCTTCAAAGTCAAAACTATACATGTAGCCACGGCAACTGCCACCGTGATTATGCCGATTTCTGCATTTGTTTTAATTACCTGACAGAGCCAGGACTGAATCAACCCAATATTGTTTTCCCAGATATTCCCACGACACATTCTTTTTGTACCGATTGATATTTTTTGCCGACGTCTTACGCGAATTTTGACATCTATCTTCTTCAATTCGGATTCATTGTTCTCGCAAAATGTCAGTTTTTGAAGCGTGCTGCTGGAAAATTTGAAGTTGGTTAATGAACATACTGTGACCACGACAGTACTTTGAAGTATAAATGACAATAATCATATGTACATGTATTTCGCTTGATTGGGCTGACATTTCGAAATGCAATTTTTGAAATGCAAATGCACATTTATGAAATGCATATAACATATCAATAAAAAGTCTGTCATTAAACGGTGCAGATACGAGGGCTAAATCTGCACCGTTCTTGACTTTGTAAAAACAGCTTTTCAATGGTAAAGGAGATTTTACGTTTTATACAATACTCGGTGTATGCAATTGAGACAAGCTGTACAGTATTTAAAAAAAAAAATTATAAAGCCTCATTAATCATCAGAAAGCTTCGTAAATCATTATAAGTCCGTACGTCCGCTCACATCAGTGACACCCGTCAGTGTCGCCTCGCAGACGGCCGTGAATGGCGAAGTGTGAAAGGGCAATTTTTCTCGTACTCCAGCTTTTTGCGTACGCAATCTGAGCGATAGACGTCTTTATTGTATGGAGTACACTTCAATTGGTCGTTGTTTGGGAGCATCTTTGCATAGTAATGATAGTAGCGGTTAAAATTAAAATGGAGCTTTTATGCAAAAGCATAATTAGTTGACAACACGCCATGACGTCACAAGGTGACCCTTGATGTTTTTTCATTGAACAACTGTAGTTATTCTCAAAAGGAGTTCAGACTTAATGCATCAAAAAATGTAATGTAACTGAAATGTAATCTGCCGACTCGTATCGCATGTTGGCAATGCCTACAAAATAAAATTAATGCCCGTTGGATGTGTGTTCCACCCCTTTCAGCACACCGTCCGTAGCGACCGTGTATAGAACGCCAAATTGGCCTTCAAAATGTTTCATTCTATTTGCAGTTGCAGTTCTCCAAATTTATCGTTTGGATAATTTTTATTTAAGGGAAAACAAGACTCTGAACACCTAAGTGCCTTCCACACAGTGCGATAAACATTCATGTCAGAGTGCAGGATGTGATTGGTTAAAAACGATGTATGCTGCAGAAAAAAATCGAGCAGGATACCACTGTTCAGACCGATAATCGGTATGTGAGCAGTTGCTTTCCACAACAGCTAGCACATTGCTTTTGCCGTTGAATGGAGCCTCCGCGTGTGTTGCGTTGCAAGCGATGCGATGCCAGGGCGTGTCAGCCTTAGCCTACACCCACCCGGGCTACCCAGATCCAACGTCTCCACTCGTCTCTGTCTATCATGACCGTCCTAAGATCTTCCAAGTAGTCTAGTCTTGTGTCGGACGTGGTGATCCACCAGTCCCATTCTTCTCTCACGGACTTTGGCAGACACCATTGGCAGGCCGGCGTACACAGGTCGACGTTCGCACGTGATCCTGCCAGGACGCGTAGAGGGCCCGCAGCATGCGGGTGTACACCCCGTCCAGCGTTGTACAGTGGTACAGTGTTTGCTCTGATTAATCTATATTTAATAAATTACTTATTAACTTGTTTAATCAAAATTATAAATGTGTTCTTATTATTCTGATTGATCCACGAACAAATGATTCTCTTAGAAACGCCCAAAATTGAGAGTTGACGAAGTCGAGTGATTCGAGAGAAAGTAAACTTGTTTTGCCTGTTCCCCTCTTTTTTTCGCCTTCAGATTATCACTCTGGTGCACAGTATTAAATGATAATTCCACAGTTAATCACAATTTGTAGTTCAACTGGTTTTTTTGGAGGGTAGTCTACTTGAAGTTGTTCACTTACTCGTCACGGTCATGGTTGATCCCGTGTATTATTGGTGTTGCCGAGGTGCGGTCAAGTGTTGGTAGAGATGTCATGATAGTAGTTGTGTGAGGATCATATTGACAGGACCGTCACGTTGCACAGCTAGGTATAAAGTTCAACACACGCACACCTTTTATTTGAGCAAGGACGGCCGTGATGTTTCGTGCTGTTCGCTGGATAAAATTAACATGGAAACAATGATGAGGTAAGTTGTGTTTTATGAATTGTTATGCTACGTTATGCTTAGTTATTAGGCGAAATACTTTGATGTTCTCATCATAGAAGGAATCGTAGAATGGGGAAAACACCCAATCACCACTATCGTATGTCCCCCTTTTATTCCTAACCCAACTATAACCATGCCAATGGCGATTCCCAAACAATAATTTATCCCATTGCGTGTAGATTTTAAGCCAACGTACCTAAATTTGCACTCTATTTTCCCAAATGGTGTTATAGCTGCAAGATATTGCTTGTGCAGGACACTTTTTCACGGTGATTGCACCAAATTTATTATATTTCAGATAATAGGAGTGAATGTCAATATGTACATTGTATCGTGAACATCGACCTAGTCAGCTAATAGTAAAGTCCCCCCCCCATGATTTTGGAACTCCCAAAGCTGCTGCTGCTGGTCCTCGTGCCCCGAAATGTTGACTAGAAATCGCCGCTGCTGCAAGTAACTCACATTTGGGACTTGAAATCCAATTTGAAGTCCATTTTACCTTCTCACTTTACATCGGTGACCTTCGAAGGCTACAAAGTGACAGAAATCCCCCTCGCAAAAACGAGGCACATCGATTTTGTTTTTCGCACCCTGCGAAAGCCTAGAAGGTGTGAAGCCGGGAAACTCCGTTTATTAATCTCATTCGATCATGTGTAGGCGTTCTGACATGCTATTAATCGTAGCCATTGTTGGCAGGGAGTGCTCATTCCAAGCTGTGATATCTAATCATGGGACATTAGTAATGTTCTATCATGAGTTGTCATTACCATTTGCATAAACAGCACCTGCTGCTCATGTATCGACACGATGAACCAGTCACAACGCGCGCCGCAGGTAATGGAACAGTGCAATAGCGATTTTAAAGGAAACACAAAGATTCGTATAAAAGCGGTTGGTCTAAAATACTACAGGCGATTGATAACGCTATACGCCCCAACTATAGCATCGGCCCAACTAAAGTCCGGGGACTGTGCTATAAGTATTAAAAGTTTGGACTTCCCAGCTGTAGTCGGGGTAGTTCCCACTTTGGTTCCAACTATAGTTGGGGCCATTTCCTTAGTTGGGGATATTTGTTTAGTTGGGGCCATTTCTTTAGTTGGGCCATTTCTTTAGTTGGGGCCATTTCTTTAGTTGGGGCCATTTCCTTAGTTGGGGCTATTTCCTTAGTTGGGGCTATTTCCTTAGTTAGGGCCATTTCTTTAGTTTGGGCCATTTTCTTTGTTGGGGTCATTTCTTTAGTTAGGGTCATTTCTTTAGTTGGGGCCATTTCTGTAGTTGGGACCATTTCCTTAGTTGGGGCCATTTCCTTAATTGGGGTCATTTCCTTAGTTGAGGCCATTTCCTTAGTTGAGGCCATTAATTTCCTTAGTTGGGGCCATTTCCTTAGTTAGGGTCATTTCTTTAGTTAGGGCCATTTCTTTAGTTGGGGTCATTTCCTTAGTTGGGACCATTTCCTTAGTTGGGGCCATTTCCTTAATTGGGGCCATTTCCTTAGTTGGGGCCATTTCCTTAGTTGAGGCCATTTCATTAGGGCCATTTCCTTAGTTGGGGCCATTTCTTTAATTAGGGCGTCACAAAAAAATACCTAGGCTCCTCCTGACTTAAAAAGCGTTTTTCGTGACTCGCACTTTTTTTCATCTAGATTTGACTGAAGATTTGTGTGGATTGTATGTGGACTGACAAGTACCAAAAGAATGTTAATGTCACCGAATTATGTTTTTAAGCTTAAGATTACTTTAACAACCTTTTAATTATTTTCTCCGGTTTAGTTTGAAGGGTTTCCTTTTATCCAAATCAGATTCTCAGTCAGTCTGTGCATCTATTATAATGTTACTCATTTCCAAAAATAATTTGTTTTAATTATACATGAGCGAATCGTGAAAGTCACAGAAAACATGCTCAGTGATTTCATAAAAATTGTGACTATAAAATCATACAACAGCCTTCAAAATTCCACTTCTTATTTTATTATTCTAATTTTTCTCAACTGTGTTTATTCTTTGGTAGAATATGTTAAATGACAACCATGATACAGTACCATCGACTTTAGCAGTGCATCTTCTCGAAATATGTTTTTCAGATAAATTCTTTTCGCTTTCACTTTTCGGTTTTTGGTCTGAATTGTAAGACTAAAAAAAATAATTTAAAAAAATATCGCTGTTCATAATTGACATCGTTCAAAACATCACGCAACATACCTCCCAGCGCTTTTGTAAACTGTAATTACGATCGCCATCCGCATGCTATCCCCTCGAATAAAAATCTAGTCAAACCCGTAACGATTTTTCCCGGGAAGGACTCGCAGAAAACATCTGTTTGTATTGTTGTCTCAAAATGTTCTATCCTCTCTCTCTTTCTCTCTGCTTCAGGAAGGAAGAAAGTTATGTGCAGCGACTGTGATTCTCTTTCATACTAAATTCTTTGACCGGATTTTGTTATGAAAGAAGTAGTGAAAGACATACGCAGTGTGAGCGTGTGCAGAGGCAGACAATGACACAAAAAAATGTCCGTTCATTTTCCATGGGCGAGGATTAGAGATTCCAGACTGGACTGGGTAGACTACAATCGAAAGCTTCATTGATGAACGGAAATGGAAGCAGGTGGTGATTCCTCGCCCCAGAATGATGACGAGATTCCATCGGCCTGTGTGACGTAGATGGAGCTCACTCCTCGTAGCTTATCACGTCGGACAAATTGTTATCACCAACAACAGACTGTTATTAGAATGTTTAATATCGCGCGCTTAGAGGCCGCAATGCTCTGAGACTGGCTTAAGTCACCACAACGAGTATTGTGCCGATGATGTACGATGGAATGAGAACGGTTGGCATATCTTGAGGAGACGCACGAGCTGACACAATACTTTCATGGCTTGAAATAATTGAATTCTGGTGCCCTGCCGCAGATGAATGTGAAATATTTGCCAGTTGAGTCCATGAATTAGGCTGTACGATTGTAGCTTTTGCCTGATTTGTAGTTTCAACTCGAGTGGTTGGATTTGTGTTCAAACGGCAAGATGGTTTCAGGGAGGATAAACTCGGCCTGCTCGCGGTTTTGGACCTCAACCAAGTCCCTGATCCAGGACTGCATGCCGCGTAGAGTCCTGGACGACATGGAGCCCATCATCCCCGAGGAAGAGCGGCAGGCCGCGGCTGCACGGCTCAAATCTCGCCTGCGCCTGGCTCGTCTGAGCGGTGCGGTCTGCGGCATCGAGTTCTGCTACGCGGCCGAGACGGCCTTCGTAAGCCCCGTGCTGCTACGCATCGGCATCCCGACGCGCTTCATGACACTGATCTGGTGTCTGAGTCCAATCCTTGGCCTGTTCCTGATGCCACTGTTGGGCTCCGCTAGTGACCGCTGTAAGTCCCGTCTCGGACGGCGCCGGCCGTTCATCATTCTACTGTCCATTGGGGTTGTGTTAGGACTCATTCTTGTTCCGTACGGCTGGCCGGCGGGACAGGTGTGTGGAATCTCTGCCTATCGCACAATGGATACGAGAGGTGTGGATACTTTACCACGGTGGGAAAATGCGACAACTACTTGGCCGACTTCCACGGAAACTGACATACCTCTTCGTGATGCTATAATACAGGCACTGGAAGAATTACTTTCATCCAAGCCAGGGTATAATGATTCATCTGAGAGTAGGGACATTGAAGATGTGACCGATGAGGGGTACTTTAGCCCTATACCTACACAGCCTTCATCAGATGTAACTGCTGTCTACCGGAGCACTCCGGATCTACCGTCGCCGATCAGGGCCTGCGGTATGGCATTTACAATTCTCGGTGTCATGATGTTGGATTTCAACTGCGATGCTGCCCAGTCGCCAGCCCGGGCTTATCTTATCGATGTGACCGATCCAGCAGACCACGCTAAGGGCCTGGCTACCTTCAGCTTCATGGCCGGTCTGGGAGGGGCCATCGGCTACGCTATCGGCGGCATACCATGGGGACCAGCCACCGACGACGACCCAGTCAGTCTTCAGGTTCGTGTCGTCTTCGGGATTGTTCTCTTCATCTTCGTGGTGGCCGTGATTCTGACCGTCACGGCCGAGAAAGAGAGGACTCTATACGAGCTCTATCCTCAGGAGAAAAGACGCCAAGTCATGGAGAAGAGACGCAGTCTGGAGGGAGGTTACGAGAAGATGCAGGATGGCAGACATCCCAGGGCATTGACTGAAAAGATGGAGATGGGAACCTTAAAGCAGAAGATGAAGAGCTACGGATCCAATGTTTCCAATCCGGAAATAATCACCACGTTTGTCGACAACAAGGATGTCGATGCCAACCTTGACCCAAACCAGGACCTTAGCCTCGCAAACGGTTCAATCCAAACGGGCAAATACAAGGTCCTCGTTGAGACAGGAGTTGAGGAAAAGAAACATCCTACTGAGGACGGAGATGATGCGGAATCAGACCAGAGCTCTACGGCTGATGACTGGGACGAGGAACCGCCGACCATCACCATGTCCACCTACCTCCTGTCTATCGTCTTCATGCCCTGGTCGCTCCGCATCCTCTGCCTCACCCATCTTCTTGGGTGGATGTCTCTGCTCTGCTACTCATTGTACTTCACAGACTTTGTGGGCCAGGCCGTGTACGGGGGCGACCCCACGGCCCCGCCGGGTTCCGTGGCCAGTCGCAGGTACGCCGACGGAGTGCGGATTGGATCCTTCGCCATGGCCATGTACTCCCTGACTTGCTCCGTGTGCTCGTACAACGTAGACAGGCTCATCAATAAAATAGGTAAGAATTTAATTCATAAATCATCTCCTCTAATCCTCCATTGACATTAAAAACAGTCAGGACATTGTCAATTTTGTGGTATGTAGGAAGGTTGAAATAAACCACTGTCACTATACCTGGGACTCGAATGTTGCAGGTATATACAGATTGTGTCAATTACATTTATGCACAGTGGTGTATTTTGGGCATGTGATAACTTTAGTTAACATACACTAAATGGAAAGTACAGTTTGGAGTGTTACCTTCATGTTTTATTCCTGATTGGAATAGCTGTTTAAATAATAAAAACAAAATGTCAAACAAACACGTACCTCAATTATCAGTGAACTAAATTAATTTTAAGTTGAGATTCATATAGAAACAGCAGCCTTTATGTTGTTTTTTTTTGGGGGGGTGGGGTTTTAAAGAGATCCATACCTGGACATCACTTGACACACTGTGCACAAACCCTATGAGACTGGTCTGAAAATTTTTGTTTTCTCAGTAAATACTTCAATATTTTCTCCGCTAAATTTGACTTTTAAGGACATGTTATCGCTTTCTGATGGCTGATAGGTAAATGCAGGGAAAATGAATGATATCCATGTATGGAACTCTTCCCTGGGGGGGGGGGGCTGTCTTAAAATAATAATGCCAACAAAAGCGGTTTAAATTTAATGAGACAACCTTGCTTTACACTGTCAATTCGGGGAGTCCTCTTCAAGATTCGTAATTAACAATGTCCAACGCATCCCTTCCCTCCGGCAACACAATCAATGCGATGTCTGGCGAGCAAGAAAAAGACACCTGCTTCGAAAATCACACCTCCGGTCCGCGCGCAAGGGGAGGACTGCACTGTTATCAATTCAATGGACGAATCAATTCCAATCATGGCCACGATGCAAGATTTACGTTTGTAACGTACTCAGAGTTGTAATAACGAGACACAACCTTTTGTAGTGAGTTTCAGTGCCAGAATCTCCTAATTAAAGAGAAACTCCAATTTCAATGCCAGTTGTTCATGTTAATAACAGAGTGGGCATGAATTGTGTACAAAAGTATTGACAGCTCAAACTGATTTCAACACCGCGGCAAAGGCCTTCAAAAGTCAAAACTGTTAGTGTAGCTTACATCAACTGCCACCGTGATTATGCCGATGTATGTGCTTTATTAGCCTGACAGAACCAGGTAGAATCAACCCAATACAATTTACCGATATCACCAAAGAGCATTATTTTTATCGTACCAATTAATGTTTTCTTCCGACGTCGTGCTTAAATTTTGACACCAATCTAACACAACGTTGAACGATTCTTTCTCGCAAAATGTCATTTTTTAAGTGGGCAGCCGAAAATTTTCAGTTGTTTAATGAACGTATTTTTTTTCACCACGACAGTGCTGTGAAGTATAAACGACGATATATATTTCGCTGACATTTTTTTAATGCATATTAAATGTCAATGAAGTATACAAGGTACAGATTTTTCTGAGGGCTGGATCTGTCCTGTGCTTGACATTGTAAAAAAAAAGGTTTTCTATGGTAAAGGGGATCTTACAATTAAAACAATACTCGGTTTATGCAACTGAGCCAAGCTGTACGGGATAATAAATAAATAAACCCTCATAAATTATCAGAAAGCTTCGTAAATCATTATAAATCCGTACGTCCGCTCACATCAGTGACACCCGTCAGTGTCGCCTCGCAGACGGCCTGGAATGGCGAAGTGTGAAGGGTAATTTCTCTCGTACTCCAGCTTTTCTTGTACGCAATCTGAGGGATGAACGTCCGGTATTATTATTTGGGAAAGACTTTTATTGGTCGCCGTTTCGGAAATATCTGGGCATAGTAAACACTTAGTAGTTGTTAAGATTAAAATGGAGCTTTATGCAATAACACAACGCGATGACGTCACAAGATGACCCTCCATGCGACTATCCGAGTTTAGTTTTCATTTAACAACCGTGGTTTTTCTCAGACTAAATTCAGACTTAAATGCATTAAGAAAAAAGTGGAAAATGCTGACTCCTACCGCCAGTTGGCAATGCCCAAAAAGGTTCCCAGGCTCAAAGATTAACTCGAGCAGCTCATTTTTTATTTCTTGTCCACTTTTGGTTGACCTTTATTGGTGGCACGAGCTAGCAATACAATGCGCATCCTCGAGGCCTCGTGGAATGTACGTTCCTCCCCTTTGAGCATTCACCCCATCGTGACACGTGGATAGTTGTTTGGACAGCAGTGCTCATCTCACTGCTCAAAATCAGCCCAATTTGGCAAAAAGACGGTTTTGACCTTCTGCTATGAAATCCATTGTGCTAATTCATTTGCGGAGGTGCAAATAAGATAATGAATGGAAAACTGGTAGTACGACAGATAGGCGATGAGAATGTGCCTTAGAATAGCAAGCAATGACACCAATTTTCACAAGTTTGAAAATTGCTTGTTATTCTACCCATATTTTTTCAAAGGACAAATCTGCGATGGCGTTACAGCCAAATATCTTTCTCATGACATACTCTGACTGTGTGCCAACTGCCATGCTTGTATCATCAAGGGACAATTTTCCCAAATATTTCCCCTATCTGCCCAACTATGGTAAACCATGGTTTACTTGCACCTGTCAGTGTGATTGCATCTGAAAGAAGAAATGGCACACCCAGGATTTGGCTTGGGGGGGGGGCTCACACAAAAAATTGGCTTTTTATTGGGGGGCGGACTATTTTGACGTTGGTGGCGCCACTTACACCCCTATTATACTACTCGAAAATAGGCCACATACATATCACCAAGGTCAAATCGTAGGACAAACAAAGACAATTACCCCCCAAAACACTGGGTGCGCCACTGAGAAGAATGCATTCTTTCACAAGCAGCCTCACTGATAGGATTCAAGTTAATAATTTGAGCCTACTAATCCAGTCTTTGTTTCATTACCACTTTTGATACACCCTGCGTACTTCCCTGCAGGTGCCAGACCGATCTACATTGGTAACCATCTCATCTATTCCATCAGTATGGTCATCCTGGCCAACGTCAGGACTGTATGGGCTGCTTTCCTCTTCTCGGCCTGTGCCGGCATCCAGTACTCCACGCTCTTCACCTTGCCGTTCGTCATACTTGCTCACTACCACTCAAGCAAAGTGGTGAGTATGGACCTTTCTTTTGTTTGTAAATTTTGTATGGGCTGCCGCAAGCGGATGGTTGGCAACATATTTTTTTCAAAAAAAAGTCCCCATAACGCCCTCAATACATAGTAAAAAGGCATGTTTAGGAATTATGTTGTAGCTTTGTTGACAATGTTGTATTTCCAACAATCAAATTATATTTTGGTTATCTGTAATAACTCTTCTTCATTTTTGCAATGTTGGACTTTTCATAGTTTTGCAACCCGTGGTTGGCAAAATGTGCAGTTTGCCAACCAAGCGTAAAAAGGTCTATATTGACGGAGATGTTAAGCACTAGACTTTACTAAGCACAGAAAATAGTTGCTTAGCAAGAACAGGTTACCTAAGTATCAGGAGATGTTTTTTGCTTGTGGTTGAGACTCGGCTATTTTTTTATATTTTTTTTGGCGCATACTTGGCTACGCAGAAGTTTCTGCTTGAAATTGGGACCAGGGCTTAAAGGGGTACTGCGGCTTTCAGATTGTTAACTTGCCCTATTTCACATGTCTGGTTGAATGGAAACTAACCAAATGTCTTACCGTTCCCGAGAAAAGAAAAAAATCGGTTGTTTACATCGGACGAGGTGGACATTTTGTGGCATACGTATACGTATTTCCAGCCGTATGCACGTATATGTGTGCGACTGGAATCACGACTAGCACCAAAACAGCTCGACTTTTCGTCAAAATTGTGACCCCCGAAATTCGTTCTCGCAAGAATAAAGCAAAAAAGCCCAGTTTTTAAAGGATATTTGTGTGGATTAGTATATCCTACTTTTAAATGCTCTTTCCAATTAACATCATTTCGTTTAGAACTCATTTTGTAGCCCAATTGGGCGCATTCCCAGGACATTATATCCCTTTAATTTATTTCTCGCATAGTAAGTGACAATTAACTACTTATCGTTTCGCCTTGGGTGATCTGCTTCTCTCGGGTGTTAAAAACGGCATATCCCACACCACAGCAGTCCACAATTGTTAACTTATGTCATGTTGGTAACTAAAACTTGATTTTATGCTCAGAAAGTTTGTGCTCCAATTATGACCATTGCCAGATACGCCTAGAGTTGTAGTTAGCCTACGTTCACGAGAAACTTTATGCTTAATCGACATCCTGAACTTTTTTGGCGATACCATCGGTTCGATTATTGAACACCATCACACAAACCAACTCCTCTCAATTCTCTCTAATTTCTTTGTCCGCAGTTCGAATCCCCCTCCAGCCGTTGTGAGTCTGGTACCTCAGGTGGCAAAGCTAGCAAACACACGGTCAGGGGTCTGGGTACCGACATCGCCCTGGTCCAAGGCATGGTATTCGTGGCCCAGCTCGTTCTGTCATCCTGCATGGGGAGTATCGTGCAGGCGTTTGATAGCACAGTAGCCGTGGTGGTGGCGGCGGCCATTTTGAGTTTCCTGGGGGCAATATTTGCATCTCAAGTCACCTATGCCGGTCTATAGTATTGTATATAGCACTGATAATATAAGATATACAATTCATTGTTCTTTGGAGGTGTTAGATAATACTGCTTAACCGACATTAGGGTGGATACCAACCTCGTCCCCTCAGGGCTTACTTTATTTTCAAACTCGTTTCCAATAGTAAGCCCTGGGTAGGAAACTTTCTTCCTGTATCCTGATTCGATACCACAATTGGCAAGTAATGGATTTATATCGTGTACTTTGTGTTGTTATTTCCAACGAGCATTACGTGTTTTCACGTTCATTCTTATTATCATACGTCCACACCTTCCCCAAAATAATTCTTACTAATAATTCTTATTAATATGAAATGTAATACTGCTTATTGGCTGGAGAAGATTGCAACATTTAGGCCGAAACTTTGAAAAACAGAATGTGTTTACTCACGCCGCGACGAATTGATTATGTTGTTACCCCCAGAAACCGCATACAAAAACAAGCGCTAACGTAAAGCACAGGCAGGCACCAGACTATTCATAAATTGCAAAATTGTTGGCCATGCAAATGATCCAATGCCAGGGTGAGAGAGAGAGCAAGTAGTGGTGGGCGCGTCCTGCTCGACACCCTGGGGACGAGGTTTGGTGGAAACACTTGCAGCCCCGTAGAAATGTCACTGTGATTTCATTGGTCAGCAAGATGACACACGTAATTTTAAAAACATCACCTTGACTAAAAATATTCCTCCTCGTATAAAAAAAAATGAAAGCTTCCTCCTTGATTTGATTTGTTTTCTTGAAGGTGTCATTTGGGCCGAAATGTTTAAATTTACTTTGTAAAAAGAAAAGAGTAAACTGTTCTTCATTGTTTTGGCAAACAATTATAACATTATAAACATATTGCTTCACATCAAGTGGTGTTTTGGTGACAATTATTGTTTTTATGAACAGGACTTTTATTTTACTTTTCAAATTATATACAATGCACCTATTAGGTGCAGCTTTTATTTTATCGTTAAACTAGTTTCTTTTTAAAATTATTTCTTTCAGATAAAAGTATGCAACAGAGTTTAGGCCTATACAGGGTAAAGGAGTTTCACAGATTTACTGTGTATTATTAGAATCACACAAAAAAATGTTTACGAACGTTAAATAATAAGTAACGTTGTGTATTACAAAAACAATCGTGGTTATTGCTTTAATTTAAGGAATATACTTAACAAGTAGGAGTTTATTAACAATCTCCTTAAAATTCTCTGGCATGACAGTGTTTTTCCTTGTATCCCAGTTTAGATAAATGTGAAACAACACCAAACAAATGTGGGCTTAGATATTGAAACTGTGCAAAATGTTCTCTGTTTGGCAGGCTTTAAAGGTAATATACAACATTTGCTTTAACTGTATTTTTTAGAAATAGATGGATTTGGGGGTTAGTATTTTATAGCAAATATTGTTACACTGACCCGTTTGAAGTTTTGTGTTCATAGATGCTGGGAAAACCAAGAAAAAAATGATGTTCTTGTAGTCTGGTACTCTGACTCTACTTTACAGAATGGAGCGATTTATAGACGTCAGGGAATTGTCACGTCATATTGCAAACAAAATGTGGACTAAATAAACTTGGTAAATTGGGGGCAATATTTGAAAAAAGTCAGGTTTTTTTCCAACGATGGTCGTCGAAAATGACAGCACACCAGGTGCCATGATTTCACAGGATGCTTGAGACTGTTATTCACTTACAGTCAAGTAAGGTATTTCATACATTGCTTGTAGTTTTTTATGTTTGCAAACGTTGCATATTACCTTCCAGTTCAATTCACCTCTCTCTTCTGTTCGTTAATAAATAACAAGCGTAGCTCTTTAACTTAAAGTCGGCGTCACTTCGGGAAAATACAGTCAGAAAGAGGAAAACAATTGTTTCTTTGTCATGAGTTCGAGGCTAACAATGTGACAGTTATTTCACAAAATGTATTACTGGCTTTACCGTCGTCATAAGAAAAGTGGATATCTAATGTATCCGGAATGGTGGCTGATATCGTGCCAGTAGATTCTGTTGATAGCAGGTATACAGGGTGAGTCAGAATGACCTGGACCCAAATAGTTTTAAAAAAAATAGTATAAAGCAATTATTAAAACAAGTGCAAATGAGATATGTTATAGGCTGGTATTTTGGACATGTTTGGCGAAAGTTTCATTTATATCCATTGTACCATTTTGAAGAAAAGCGCTAGCAAAGAACACACGCTTCAAAACACTCTGACTACGGTTCCATGGCTCAACAAATTTATTGAAATTGCGTACTGATGTGAAGCAGTGTAATATAACAAATACAAACCTAGTCGTGGTGACTGACTCACTTGAAATTAAGTTGACACATTAAAAAAAAAAGGCAAAACCAATTCCGTGTGCAGACTAGAAAATTAGCCATTTCAATGGAAGTGGCATAACTCCTCACCACAGCCACTACAATTTGGAAAAAAATTCCTGTGGAAGACAAGGTAGTAACCATTCCTATGAAACACTCAGTTTTTCTCAATACATGTATATTCTTTGCCACCAAAAAATAGTAAACTTGGGTCCAGATCATTCTGACTCACCCTATATTATGTAGGATAAATGTAACAGAGAGACAATTAAATTGTTCTTTCGTACAAAGTGTAGTGACAATATAGTTTGTAGCTGGTCAGTATATTGTACTATAGAGGGGAAAGCGTAACCAAATATAACTATATTGACGTCATTCAGTGTGTGTGAAATAAAAAAAATATCTATATATTTGTGTGCAAATACGTAAAGTTTCGTTCTGTTTATTATCAAGAAAAAGAAATAGGTTGAAAGGTTTGTAATTATTTTTGAGATGGATATTTTATTGGTGAAAACCAAATTGGTTTGGATGATTTAATTTATTGAAGTAGAGGTGTTGGATATAAAATCCCAGGGTTAGCATCCCTTCTTTATAAAGATGTACTATCCGTGCTATATTCGGATTTCACGGCCCGAATATTTTTTTTTTAATTGTTATTTATCTAGCAGTCTAACAAGTTGCTCATTTTTAAATGGCACATCGAACGCACAAATCATTTCGAATGATATGCGGCCCAACAATATATCAGTTCTTGTATAGGGTCGAGTGGTTACCGCCCTTATCAGAATCGATAATGTGTAAGGACAGGTAATCAGTCTACTAGTTGGTGGACCTTTTGTGCGCAAAAGCAGCACAAAGTAATGGTCCGTTTCAGAAAAACATTTTTTCTTCTTCAAATAAAACACACAAGTTGAAAGGATGTCAGGAAAGACAAATAAAATTTCTGTAAGATTAGGGACGATGCATCTTTCACTGTTCGCGTAATCATCGACGATGGTTTTATAGGGTGTGCGTGGTGCGCTGATATATTATTCGTGAGGTCCAAGACCATATTCACCCATGCGTTCAGAATATGACGCATTCTGCATGCCAATACCCCATGGGAAAGTATTAAAGGTAGCACTTAAAATGACGAACAAGAACAAAAGTTTGCATAATCTTTCGTAGCTACAAGTACTTCATCAGATGCAATGAAGAGGGGCATCATCATACAAGGTTTATATACACCCAGCGGGCAAAATACGTTAAAATAACGTTGAAACAATGTCGGATACCGACGTTGAACTAACGTTGAATAATCGTTGAATTTGAAAATTGATCTGACGTTGAAATTCCGACGTTGAATCAACGTTGACATTTCAACGTTACAATAATGTGGGAAATTTTACGTTGATTCAACGTTGAATAATGATTGAATTTGTAAGTTGATATGACGTTGAAATGCTGACGTAAAACCAACGTGGAAATCACAACGTTGAATCAACGTAGACATTTCAACGTTGGTTCAATGTTAAAAATTCCACGTTGATTCAACATTGAATAATGATTGAATTTGCAAATTGATTTGACGTTGAAATGCTAACGTTAAACCAACGTGGAAATCACAACGTTGGATCAACGTATACACTTTGACGTTGATTCAATGAGATAGCATGTCGTCGTGGACTATCGTTCCTGTGCAAAAGTGAGGCAAATGTTCTGTTTGGACTGCCACTGCAGCCCATCGCCAAGTTTTGCTACGTGTTGCGACACAAGACACTGTTTAGGGAGAGAAAAACAATATTTCGTTTAAATTTTCTGTCTAGTTTGTCTTCTTTCCGTGACCAATCATCTTGCCAAAATTCAATTCAATGCTCTAATTAATTTTTGAGATAGCATGTCGTCGTGAACTATCGTTTCTGTGCAAAAGTGAGGCAAATGTTCTGTTTGGACTGCCACTGCAGCCCATCGCCAAGTTTTGCTACGTGTCGCGACACAAGACACTGTTTAGGAAGAGAAAAACATTATTTCGTTTAAATCTTCTGTCTAGTTTGTCTTCTTTTCGTGACCAATCATCTGGCCAAAATTCAATTCAATGCTCCAATTAATTTTTGAGATAGCATGTCGTCGTGGACTATCGTTCCTGTGCAAAAGTGAGGCAAATGTTCTGTTTGGACTGCCACTGCAGCCCATCGCCAAGTTTTGCTACGTGTCGCGACACAAGACACTGTTTAGGGAGAGAAAAACAATATTTCGTTTAAATCTTCTGTCTAGTTTGTCTTCTTTTTGTGACCAATCATCTGGCCAAAATCTAATTCAATGCTCCAATTAATTTTTGAGATAGCATGTTGTCGTGGACTATTGTTCCTGTGCAAAAGTGAGGCAAATATTCTGTTTGGACTGCCACTGCAGCCCATCGCCAAGTTTTGCTACGTGTTGCGACACAAGACACTGTTTAGGGAGAGAAAAACAATATTTCGTTTAAATCTTCTGTCTAGTTTGTCTTCTTTTCATGACCAATCATCTGGCCACAATTCAATTCAATGCTCCAATTATTTTTTGAGATAACGATAACGACGTCATCAATGTTTAGAGTTTGAACGTTTTGACTTGAAGATTCCATAGAGCAAGGAACAGCTCTATGAAGATTCCAATGCTTGGCGCTCACGTATTTCCGGTGGTAATTTATTCCATTCCTTAAAAGTTCTTTTGGTGGTGACGAGTCACTGGTGAATCCACTTAACCACTGACTTATGCAAAACTCAAGCAACTGGCTGACTAACGCGGCTGCCCACGGCTCACTTTTTGTCAAAACCAGAAGCTCTCCCAACGGAACTCGAGTTGGAGATGTGATCAAAGACATGCGGGCTAAAATTCCTATTTCCAGTGTTATGCAAATCCATTAATAATGTAAGATTTTCAGATCATAATTGTACCCCTAAAAAAAAAAAAAATTTGACAATTTGTAAAGGTGTAATTTGGGAATGAATACCTCAAAACTTTTATTATCTGGTCATCTCTCTATTTTCACTTTAGTGACATTACGAACGTTAAAAAGGGTTATTTTGCTAAGGAAAGTTTTTTCAAAAGAAAGATCAGTATTTAAACGTTTTTGAACGGTGTCCCAGAAGTGTCTGCTTTTGACACAACACCTGACATATTTCGCTTCACCAGAATGAAATCCTGCAGAAAAGGCCTTGTGGGCCTATGATAATATCCGATTGAATGGATTGAACGATATCAAGGATGTTATCCAACAGAAAATATATAAACCTGTTTGTTTCCTAATACTTTATTGTTGCACTCACAATGTGGTTCAAGGCAATCGGTGGACCAATTCTTTGGGTTGTACCTTTAATTGCACAATACCCAAGCTCGCTAGCAATCCCCGAAAACTCGATGTGGTCAACAGTTCGCCTGCGGGTTTCCTGGCAACCCGATTTGAAAATACTACCGGAGCCTGTTATGTAGTCCAAGACGGAGACGAAGCTCGAATGAGACCAGCATTTCAAAAACAGCCCTACATAAGAGAGAGTGTATTAAACAATATGGTTCCTTCACAATAGATCGTGGTTAACAATGGTCACTTGGGGATAGGACGAAACGTGTCCTTAGCCTGTGTACCGCATGTAGAGACATTATCCAGTTTGCATTAGCATTCCAAAGGCTTTATCCTACCCTACCAAGGCCTACTTTGAAATGTTCTTTTGTGAGTTACGTCATCTTCAATGCATGAATGAGCATGAATGCATAAAAAACGGTGTCGTTCTCTTTGCGTATAAACACCACCCTGTTCCGGGTTGCTCTGGTTTTACAGGCGTTTATGAATATAAGGTGTCAGGTCGCGTAATGCGTAATCTAAGATTTGGAGTTGGTTATGAAATGTTACAGTCACAAATGAATCGGATTTTTCTTTGAGGAGCTTTTGGACTTTTACCAACTTTGCTTCCTGGATAGTATAGTAACAGGAGTTCTTTTGGAAAAAAGGAGTATAATCAACACTGTTTTGGAGGGACTATAGCTAACTGCAAGGATGATGATGGGACTCCGGAGAACCAATGTGAGCGGGGTTTTCGTGGTGGTCTTCGTCGCGATGTGCTGTCTTTTATTCCGTGGCAGTAACGCCCAAGGTATGGTGTCGTTTACTTATCAACTTGTGAGTCACGATCCATCATTATATGTGGAATTCGGGCGTGACATATAATTATGTCTGCCTCCTTCGAGGGACGGCGGAAGCATCCAATATATTTATCAGCATTTTTTTCCTGTGATTATCATAAATGTGGCGTCAGGGTGCGTAGTCTCTCTTTTATACTTTGATAACTTTAACAGGGCAACTTAAATTGGGGTCTAAGAGGCAACCTCATCCGTGTAGTTCAGAGGGATATAATTGCATGTCGCAAACAGTAATGTTAAAAAAAGACCTCTTGATTCAGCATGTCCAGGTGAGAGTGGCCCAAGTAAAATGATTGATTGTATTTCTGGATCTAGGGATGGGGGAAGAGGGAGTGGATTGAGAAATAGTCAGGCTTGAATGTAATATATGTTTACATTGAAGACAAAAAATTACAGTTTAAATTACATGTATTTGTTTTCTTAATGATGCAGGTTTTTTTTGGTACACTGTGTACGATCGATGCTAATAGAAGTCGATAACCAGTTTACAATATACCCCGCGAGAACTGATTGTTTTAGGGACGCAAATAATTCGAAAATTTGTGAAGTAATTATTCCATAATTAAACAGGGACCTATTTCCCTCTCTTTAAGGAAAAGAATTCCATAGCTGGACATCACTTGACACCCTGTGCACAAACCCTATTAGACTGGTCTGAAAAATTCCAAGAGTTCTCTTAAATGCTTCAATATTTTCCCTGCTAAATATGATTTTTGTTTTTATGACACGTTATCGCTTTCTGATGGCTGATAGGTCATTGCAGGGGAACATTAGTGATGTCCATGTGTGGAGTTCTGTCCCTTTGGAAATATGTCATTCAAAAGTAAATAACTTTGGTACTGAGTGAAAAAAGCGATTGAATTTTTTTGAAATGTTCGGGTAAAACTCAACATTAGCTAACCCTAACCCCCTAGTACTTCCTCATCAGGACTACCCTGCTAAATCCAACAGAGTCCAACCGGACTTTCCTGTTCAATCCACTGTGCCTCATTTTAAGTTGTCAACAGGATCAATCGGGTATGTGACATAGTTGGATCCTGTTGGATTCAGCAGGGTTAGTATTAGTATTAGTACGTGACTACGTGTAGTACATCTTTAAGACGTTTTGTACACCATGTATGTCCGAACGTTCTCTTACAGGCATGGGCGTCGCGAGGGGAGGGGGGAGGGGGCGCTTGCCCCCCCCCCCCCATGGAAAACGAAAAAAAGTGGTAAAAAAGGAAAAGAGGTGCGAAACCATATTCCTGTTAATTTGATGGGGGGGGTAGGGCAAATGCTCCCCTGCTCACGCTCGGAAAAATGATAAATTGAGAATATAATGAAAAAGTTAAGGAATTTTGGGGAAAAATTTGCTTTGCCCCCCCCCCCTGAAAAAAATCCTGGCGACGCCCATGCTTACAAGATATTCCTATATCTCTTAAGTATGTCTCACGTATAAAGGGAAGATTGTGTCGTATTTACTTCCTCCTTAAATTACATAACAGATCGTCCTTGATATAAGCAGAAAATATCATTTTCCCCGTGACTGAGCAAAGCTGTTTAGTTGCTCGCCGATTTACCAGTAAACATGTCGGATTATGGTGCATCTGTGTACGTGCGTGGTTGCAGAATGACGCAATGATTAATCGCATTTGTTTTCGTTGTGAGATTGTTTTTAACAGTTGAGATGTTAAAAAAAAAGGTGCGGGCGGGAGACCTCTATCGACAAGTGAGACATACTTTGGATTTTTTTTTTAACTTTATAAAGAACTACTCGCGTCTTGAATGTGCCGGGGTGGGATCGTAAAGGCGTTTCCCATGAATCGCAAAGGTTGGAAAGATCACTTAACACAACCTTGAAGGATTTTCGGATTGCAGTGTTTGTCCCATTGGAGACTGGTAGTCTTGCTTCCAGTCACGCGTTTCATTTCGGAGACATTGGTCCAAACACTCTAAATGAAGTGCTGTAATGTCGTGGAACGCCCAGCGTGAATTGTCATTCAGTGTGTTTGCATTTAATTCAACGCGAGTCTGATGTTTGCGGCTGTAACCATAATTCGATACGGTGTTAAATACATATGCCAAGGTAAAAAAAACAGCTGCCCTTTCAAACTGGGTTTGTTTCCAGCATTTTGTGCGTGAACGCAATACTTTATGTTGATTTGATCAGGGACATTGAAATATGTTACGTATAAACAATTTAAAACTATTTGCGGTTGACGGTCTCTTCGGGAAAGTGCTTGGTAACCAGCAGCGTCAACTTTGTTTTACATTCATTTTCGGAATCATTCCTTTTCTCTTGTATAGAAGAATGTGGAAATATGGGCGGGGTTTGCCTCAACAACGCAGAATGCAGACAACTGAACGGGAACCAGTTCTACTGTAGCTGCTCAGGGGCGTGGACTGGGGAATTCTGTGGCGAAGGTAAGCCAACCAAGGATGAGTGGGCGTGGTTTTATATTATGTGT
Source organism: Patiria pectinifera (assembly GCA_029964075.1). Classification (NCBI taxonomy): domain Eukaryota; kingdom Metazoa; phylum Echinodermata; class Asteroidea; order Valvatida; family Asterinidae; genus Patiria; species Patiria pectinifera. The sequence continues at coordinate 20,465,268 of CM057147.1, read as the reverse complement.
GGCAAGTTTAAGTGAACTTAAGATTAACGCGCTGTAAATGGAAAGAAAAATGTCGATCAATTTCCTCGCGATGCCTTCTCAAATCTCCTTATTATAAGTGCAGACCAGCAAATAAATTGCCACTGCCAAAAATAAATAATAGTCTTCACTTTCAAAAATCGAGAAAAAAAATACTAACAACTCTCCAGGATGTTCCAAACGCACATGGAATGAGAGCTCGGTTGTCGGAAGTAAAAACTAAAAAGTCGGCCCCAATTCAGATCTCAGACTCTTCACTGTTTACAATTCCTCATTAAGAAAACACTTACTGAAGACAAATCTTGATTTTGACGGCCAAAATAAGGCCATTTATATTTTGCCTGTTATACTGGCCTGCCTCCTTAGGGTTTAACGTGGCCCTTTTCGTTCGCACGCTGACTTAGGTCTCAGAAAGTGTCTATTTTATTCATAATCCTTTTCCACTTTTTTTAAAAATGATTTCAGTGAATTATTGCTACGACAGCCCGTGCAATAACATGGGAATCTGTTACAATCTGGAGACGACATACCGATGTTCTTGCGCGGAAGGATTCACCGGACTGGACTGTGGTGTGCCGCTGCAAAGTAAGAATTCTCCACACTGTTTCACATTCCCAGTGATAGGCTATCATAGGGAGTACTTTGGGGATGAAACTCTCCCATCGAACAGAGTACTAACTAGTCGACCTAGCTTTACAGATACATGTGATAGATCGTAAGTGCTTCACTAGTTCGGTCACAGGGCAATTGAAAACTCCAGTCACTGTTCATAGGGGATTAACAATAACAAAGCTCATTTTAATTGCCTGTGAGTTGGTTTTGGACTAGATGATTTGTGATGGACTTGTGATTATGTGATTCATCACCAGAACCTTTACTGCAACACTGTAGCTTTGTGGATGATGTGTCCGAAACATTCTAAATTGCAGACATTGAACCATTGTACAGGGTGACTCCCAAAAATGCAACCCTAAAACATTTGCCAATGTGAAAGTAGTTATGTTTCATCCTGAACACAAAACATATGCCACATTGAGGGATTTCACTGTACCTATTTGTGCATGTCCTAATCCTTACAAACAACATGGCACATAATATGAGTACAAACGAATTTGATGGAAATACCTTTTTTTCCCACCCAAACAAGTATCTCACACTTTTTCCTATTTTAAACCCCTTTCAGCATGATAAATATGTTAAAATACTAAAGAAATTTCACAAATGAAGTATAACTGCAGACTAGTAAGCTAACAGTAAAATGTTTCACTGTTTGAAGTACTTGTGTACAGAATAAATATTGTTTACTTTTACATAATTGGCATTTTCTCACCAACCAATGTGCTAATTTCATGATTTGTTCAGTATTTGAAAGAAACAGCTTTCAGCTTGAATGATACCCAAAACATAAAAATCCACCGATCATTTTTTTTAAGGCAAATGTTTAAGAGTCGCATTTTTTTGTGTAAACGCAGCTGTATAAGGTTGATCGTAAGATTATTACGTTCGTGTACTTTAATCAACTTTCACAAGTGGAGAAATTCATGAACAAAATGACCAAGATTCACAAAAATTGCACTGATTTTATTTGTGATATCCTGTTTCTATAACAGATGATGTTTGCGCTCCCAACCCCTGCCAAAACGGCGGCAATTGCCTGACGCAAGCAAACGACCCAACTAGGTCGGTTTGTCTCTGTCCTGACGCCTATTCCGGCACTCAGTGTGAGAGGGGTAAGTAGTTCACAGAGACCTTATATTGGGCCTGGATTTTTGCTTAAGTTTGTATGTTGCCGTGCATTACGCATTATTACCCCCAAGAAGGTTATGTTTTTATCGACGTTGGTTTGTTTGTTGGTTTGTCTGTGAACAGGATAACTCAAAAAGTTATGGAGTGGTCCTTGTATTGTACAACAACAAATCGATTAGATTTTGGAAGTGAACCGGTGTCACATGAAAATCCGACTCCTATGAAAATCGGACCCCTATTATCCTATTATCCTATTATTGGTTGATCCCTCGCACGTGACAGGTCACTCTCCCGAAACGATCCTAAAAATAGCGTAGTATCATACTCACGCGTGCGCAGTACTACCAATGAGTCCACATTTCATGGAGTCGGATATTCACGCTACACTGGATCTTGGTGTGGATCCAGGAATTCTTTTTAAGGGTTCTACACCATTTTGTATGTGCGAATATGCTATGTGTAGAGACCATGTAATTGGGACACATGTGTGAGTACAAACGCAGCGTGCAGCCTATGAGCACAAAGCACACACACCATTGAAACCAACAGGTCAATGGACTCGACCATTTGATACTATGGGGGAGTGGGGAATGTGCAAAAGTCCGGTGGATATGCAAGTATTTCCATTGGGTGTGTTGACAATATGGCGTGGAATTGTTCGGACTTGGCGGAGCTTTGCGCTCTCTGAGTGCTTTCTCGTTTCCTACGTGTGAAAGTTATGTTTATGCATGTCTCAACTAAGTTTATGACAATGTCGATCAGTCAATAAAGGCTAAAGTTTGCTGTTCATAGAGGGACCAGCCTAGTGTCATCTTTGTACCTGACTATTAACTGACTGTAACTTGTGACGTAAAGTTTGACTTGGATGACTAATTGGATGGCTAAGAATGACTGTATTGGCTGGAAAAGCTAGAGCTCTTAAACCAAATTGATCAGGGACTAGCCTTAGGCTTGCGTAGTCTTGTTTTAGTGTAACTCCCGACCAATCACATTGCAGTATTAGGAGAATCGTCAGCGTTTGACTTTAAATGGGAGGAAAGAGCACGCCACAAACTTTTAAGACATCGTATTTAACCGCTTTACTTTTCAGACAATCCGTGTTTCCCTCAGCCTTGTCAAAATGGCGGCGTTTGCAGCGAGTCCGGAACTACTTTTTCCTGCGCATGCCCAGTTGGCTACTCAGGAATTCAATGCCAAACAGGTATGAACGACCTTTTCATGAGAGACTTTTTTCAGAAAAGAATTTACATGCCCCCCAAAATACCCACTGTTGGGCTTCAAATGATTCAATTAAATTTTGAGAAATACTATTCGTACAACAATGCAGGTTTGGATAATAAACCCCCCAAGATGGGGAAATGAAAAAGGGAGTAGTTAGATATTTTACCCGAGCGCGCACCATCGAGGACGAGCACCTCAAAGTACACTTGACAGTTTGCATATACATGTAGTTGCTAAACACATACTTTGCTGAGCGCAGAATGTTTGCAAAGTAAACGAAAAGTACTGGCTCAAATCAGCTTCAAGGTTGATTCGCATGCAAACATTACTTCTCTATGTATTGTGGACTTTTTGACCAGCATATGAAGCTCAACAGAATTGATACCAGGTATTTTGACAATTATAGTCCCTTGTAGAAATGTAAACATTGTAAACATCCCTGTTATTTCATTTTCAATAAGACATTTGTGGTAATTTTTTCTCGTTCTTTCTTCATCTCTGACCAATATTAGTGTTCAGTGACCCCTGCACTTCTAGTCCCTGCTTGAATAGTGGAATCTGCCAATCCGCCGGTAACGACTACTTCTGCGCATGTGATAACCTCCACACTGGCAAGAACTGCCAAATAAGTAAGAATTTATTTTCGGTGTCACATGAAATTTGGACTTTCAAACGTGACATGTCACTGTGCAAATTCTGTTCATCTCATCGAAGCATGCGAACTACAACCAATCAGTCCGTATTTCATCCAGTCCAAATTTCTTAGTATATACTGACTTTTGGTCGGTGACGTGACAGGTCCAGCCTGCCTGTATCGTGCCAAAATACCGCACCTTCAGAGGCCCTAGGCTCTTTGTCTTAAATGGTATTTTTTTTAAAGAGCTTACATCATCGGAGAGGGCGGATCCGTGGGGCCATGCCCCCCCCCCCCTAAAAAACCAACCCAATTTTTTTTTAGTGACGTCGCTATAAAGGCAGGCACTGCGTACACCACCATCTTTTCCTTCAAAACAATTGGTCAAAGTGGTCAGAAATAGTCTCAGATCGTACCAAAGAGCATTTAGGATCCCGAACCCCAATTGTGTTCTGGATCCGCTCTTGTCGGATGGGGAGAGCACGATGAGCTCAATTTCTTTGGAAAAATACACGTAGGCCTACATCCCTATTTGTGAATTGTTTTCGTTTTGCTGAAAGAACACTTACCTTTTTTTGTTATCCGCGGACAGAACTTTAAACAGTGTTTGTGTTTAAAATTCTGTAACTTGAAAAGTGCATGAGTGATTTGAATGATTCTTGCAATACGAGAAAGCTTACTAATTGGGCTTTCTACATTTTGAAAGTGCTACATCCAGAACTGCATTGATACAAAAATTGTCATGCCATTTGGGTTTCCTTTTTTTTTTTACTCACCATGTACATCAGAAGTTGTAATGGACAATTTTTTTTAATTGTTTTGTTATATATTGTATATGCCAAAGTACACACTAGAAAAGAAACATTCTATAAAAAACCTTGTAAAATCTTTTAATTGATTGTAATTTTTTTATTCTTTAAGAAAAGTTTTTGGAGAAATATTCATCATAACTTCATCTCTATATTGTTCCTTTTTTTCTATTCCCACGACAATCAGAGTTGAAACCGTGCGACGCCGACCCGTGCCAGAACGGAGGGGCGTGCTTCAACCGCGTGGACGATAACGGATACTTCTGCGTCTGTCCTGCCAACTACACGGGGGTCAACTGCGAAGCAGGTGAGTTGGATGGGCGTGGATTATGATGTCATCAAAGCAGTGACCAATGATAAGCCCTGATCCAACCACGCGTGCGCACGTTAGTTTTACCGATTTTCCATTGGGGTAAACGGTCCGCCGTATGCTTGCGAAATAACAAGCTATTGTTCAAGTCCTCACAAGTCCAGTAATCACAGGTCCTTCAGACAAAGGCATTTCTCTGTCATTATTCAAACCCTCTCACTTTTGTTCATATGACCTCATAGTAACAGAAACAAAGAGCAACATAAGAGATAATCATACATCATAATATCGGGCTTTAGAAAGGGAAACAGTTTGGAGATATAGATTTCAATACAAACAAAGGCAGGCAAAAAAAAAGGAAGGAAAGGTATAGCCTACTGTGTGACCTTGCCTGCGATTAAACTAGTAATTATGATTTAACTTGCAATGGACGCGACCTTAACTCTGCCAACAAAATTGAAAAGTGTTAGGTTGTAAGTTACAACATTCCTATATCTTGGGACCACACTCGATTTTACTGTGTTTTTTAATAACAATAGTGCGAACTAAAAATTTCCCATTTTTTATTGATTCCAAGTAAACTTGCATTTCACAGATTTGGTTGTCATTGTCCCATAGGTTTTGTTTACTTCACCAGTTCGCAAGTGCACTTCAGACACCAAATTGGCCGACCATGCATGATTAATTGGGCGATGAGTAAAACTAACACCATGTACATGTACATCCTCTTTAGTCTCGTGAATAGTCCTATATGATAAGGATTTGACTTCCAGCTATTCAAAGTTAGCTCCTCTGACTTTCACCGGGATTTTATTAACTTTATTTTACCCCTTCATTGCCTTAGATTTGAAACCTTGCGACGCCCTCCCATGTCTGAACGACGGAGTCTGCTACAACATCGCCAACGACGCCGACTACACCTGCGTGTGCGCTTTTGAATTCGTGGGTACCAACTGCGAGAGAGGTAAACGACATTTACCATTGCAAAATTGAGCCAATAATCATAAGAATATTACGTACATCCGTGAATATGTGTGTTCACGGAGGCCCCTTCAATGGCAGCTTTCCCATGCTGGATTATATCAATAATAGCTGGATTATATGAATAAACGCTGGAACAACGCGTTTGCCATTTGAAGGGGCCTCTGTATTAGTGAATAGTGATAGCGTGCTCCTATTAGTCAATGGGTTATTTTTTAGCAAATACTTTCTGTACTTAGCTCAAGTCTCCGCTTTATGTCTTTGGTAGTGTCTCCGAAACGATACATAAATTACCTACAATCCACGTTGAACACCCCCCCCCCCAACAAAAATATTTTCCAGTGTGTTTTGGTATAATTTTTGCCTGGTACGGAAATGGAAAGATGACAAGCCATAATGCAGTATATTATTTTTCTACAATTAAAAAGGTACCTCATATCGCGCGTGTGACTTTTGTTTAATTAGAGGCGACATCTTCTGAGTATAGTACCTAGGTTTCAAAACCGATCATGAAATTCTCAAGGAAGGGTCCTTGAATACAGCAACTTTTGGGGGGTTTGTAGTAGAAGGAGGGTTTGTCGTCTGCAACTACACTCTCTGAACCATCAACCAGCTATGCAATGCAATACATATCTCTGTCTTTTATTCGTCCTGGGTATTTCTAATGATTCTCTTATAAATTACTATCTCGACTTTTTTTCTCTTTTCAGACGACCCTTGCGTTCCTATGCCGTGCCGTAACGGTGGCGTGTGCACAGATACCGGGGTGACGTACAGGTGTTCGTGCTTTGGTGGTTACACCGGCTCCCGATGTGACATTCCACCCCGTAAGTTTAAAGATTTGGTGGTTGGGCATTTTCCTTCCCATCATCATAAGATAAAAACGTGTTTTTATGTCATCGTGTTTTATATGTCATCGTGGCTTAACATCAGCCATATTCCAACCGCTCCCGTACCATTTTTTTTTATTTGCCGTTATGTTCCACTTGTAATAATTCCAATAAACCTTAATTGGTATTCGGGACCTCCTAATCTAAGGCCGTGTTCGAATTGGGTGATATATGCCGGAGGCTAATTATTTGCCATAGATCCTATATAGCCATCTTGAATCGGAGGTCGTGGTTTGAGAAATATTTCGACAGATATATCTTTTGCATAATGTCAAATGAATTGCAAAAAATAAATCTCATTTCTTGAATCAGCGAGAGCTCATTTGTCGGTGAGCTTCTGCGAAGAAGAGTCCAACCCATGTCACAATGGCTCTACGTGTTTCACCACGACCAACCGGACGACAATATGCGTGTGTGCCGAGGGATACTCGGGGGTGTTTTGTGATATCGAGCCAGGTCAGAAACTGAGTCCGACATGGTGGCACTTAAACACCCACTACGACGAGAAACACACCAACAACAATTGTACTCAGTGCACGCACGACAAAATAATTCAGTAGGATACTTGTAGTTGATAGATAACCGAACCCACGAGGTTGGAATGCATGTATATCTGTAGCTTTGCACCACAATTCAATTTTACATGGGTTTGTTCAAAACAAATACAACCAAGACTATGTTGTCAGTTACAACCAAATGAACTTGGTAATCGTTATTGGCCAAAAATGGAAAAACGACGTTATGTGTATACATCAGATCCTCATGGTTTAATTTCTTTGATGCAAATGCAAGTTTAGAGGTTGTGCACTTGATTTATTAAAGAGGTCTTGGTTGTGCAAATATTTCAAATCTACCACGAGGTTGCATGACACAGTGCACTGTGTGGCTTGTCTTTTTTCGGCACGTGTCTTTTCTTAAGCACCTACCTGCACAATACCAATTTTAAGGATTTATGAATTGGTCATCTGCAAGAAATTTAAATGCAATTCAAACACAAAGGTAAGTTTGGCAACACAGTTTGGTGTTCAAACTTAAAGGAATATGGGGACATACACTTCGTTAAAAAAAAGCTGAGGTAACGCTGGAAATTGTTTGCTTTTCTTTCAGCTAATCCTTGTGACGTGGGTCTTAACCCATGCCTGAATGGCGGCTTGTGCTCGTCCAGTGACGGCATGACGGCAATCTGCGCATGCGTCAACGGCTTCACAGGAACACGCTGTGAAACAGGTAACAAAAGTTCACTCTGGAAGTTTGATAACAATTAAGTTCAACAATCCATAATAGTTACTAAAAAGACGCCAATGTGAATTATTAACTCGTATGTTCTCAGCATGTTGATTTTGATGATTTTTAAAAAAAAATGTTTTGAAAGGCAAGGACGATAAACTAATATGTTGAACAAAAGTACGTGTACAGAAAAGTACGTGTACAGGAGAACACAAAACAAGCAAATATTTCCATACCTGCTCAACTTGGAACCTTGTGTTTATAATACATAACTTAATTTCAGCATGCGAGGATGCCCAAGTGTCTGGAGGGATTTTTTTTTTTTTTTACTGAGAATTTGTTTTTACATTATGACATACTTTTGCAGTTCCCCCATGTCACGTCAGCATCAACCCGTGTAGGAACGGAGCTACGTGTATGGAACAGAACTCAATGGCACTCTGCATCTGCGCATCAGGCTTCGTCGGTGAATACTGCGACCGAGGTAGACTCACGATTTGATAGTTTCGGTTTAATGTACGCAATACTTTGGAGTCCATTCGAAGACTTCTATTATGTTCAGTATAAAAAAACCAGGTATTTTGGGGGAGTCACCCACTCAACGGGTGTGGTTTATTGGATACTTGTATTTGTTCTCCCTTTATCTCTCTTCTTTAAAAATTTCCCGTCTGGGGTACCGTTAGACAAAGGCCGACTTGTGAGGTACCATTGTTCCCTTTGTGTGATTACCCCCATAAGGTAGCTCCCATAAAAACACACAGTCGTACTTTACCATTCGTCAGAGGACAAGTCAAGGTGTTTCTGTTGTTTCTGGAATAAACACTCTCCCATATGCTAAGCACACAACGTACGTGTGATGACCGTTCTCAACAATGTGTCTCCGTTCGAGGACAACACTGAATCTGTTGTTCTCTCTTTGTCTTGCTGCCCTCAGACTGTAGAACACACACTTATTTTAAAACACAATCCACCACAGACCTGTTATTGTTCTTCTACTGGTTATCCCTAGTTTTTGGGAAGTTTTGTACACGATTGGACCTACACGATTGGACCGTGGACCTTAAAAAAGTCGTACACCATATTGTCCTCTATTGTTCAAGGTCCACTATTGAATGCATATACATACACATGACAACCCACCTATCTCATAGCTACTTATACGGATACGATATGTACGGCACGATATGTCTTGTCTGATTTCTTGAGAGCTAATCGAATTGTTTAAACCTTTATTTTCAAACTTTTTTCCCAATTCTTTTCAGATGACCCGTGTGTCCCTCAACCTTGTATGAATGGTGGTGGGTGCACATATAGCGGAGTGACATACAGCTGCGCATGTGTTGGTGGCTATACCGGCTCCACATGTGAAATTCCACCACGTGAGTGTGCATATTATTTGCAGTTACCCCTACCCTCCCGGTTTTCATCCTACACTGTGTCAGATCCATCTCAATGAGTTCCTTATACTTGCCAATAACCCTTATAATTACCCTCTTATTCTTAATGCCAGCACCCATGGCAAAAGAAGTGTGTTCCCACAATACACCCAACCTCAAGTTTTAAATGAGCCGTTTTCCCAAGGCCGATCTTTGACAGGTTTTCAAAGGCATTCGTCACTAGGAAATTGTTACTTTTTGTGAGCATCTCAGTGACTTTTTTTGTGGGGGGAGGGGGCTTGCTTACATTTCTTTTAGTCCTGTTTACTCTCCCTCCCATCCTACCTGTGGTTATGCTCTGGTTGTTGAGTCAGTTTAATATCTCGGACATACTTCGAATGTAAGACTTCGTACATTTAAAGAAAACACAAAATGGATAAATTATTGATCTCGAGTAGGCTATCGAGAACCAAGGTGTCACTCGTTACAACGGTATATTGCAAAGCTCACTTAGAGCACGGAGGTTACAGTTGCATATGTAAACTGATATTGGTTATTACAATTTAGCCATTGTTTGAGAAAGGACAACTTCGTTATAGTTTGTAGATATAGTAGTATTTAAAAAACCAGAAGATTTCGTTTTGGTTAATTAGCGACAGCGTCTATGGCGGTGGGTTTATGTGACGAGGAGTCGAACCCGTGTGGTAATGGCTCTACGTGTTTCACAACGACCAACCGGACGACCATTTGCGTGTGTGCCGAGGGATACTCGGGGGTGTTTTGTGAAATCGAGCCAGGTCAGAAACTGAGTCCGACACGGTCGCACCAAAACGCACTACAAGAGAAATTACAATTAGAAATGTAGTGCACGCATGACATATACTTGAACACACGTTTAAGTTGATAGCTTAACTCACTGAACACGATCGGCCAATATTCCAAACAGCAACGAACTACAGGGTGATTTAAACAAAATCCCAAAATGGCAGGACCAATTTTTGAATGAAGTTTTGCCTGTAGTGCTTTCAAAATCTAGGATAAGAAAACCCAATAAATGAGCTTTCTTTTAGTGCGGAAATCATTTAATTGTACTTTTCAAGTCACGATTTTTGGACACAAACACCATTTTATAGTTCATTCCACGTATCACAAAAAAGGTACGTGTTCTTTCAGCAAAACGAAAGCAATTCTCATTGGGATGTATGTGAATTGTTCTCGTTTTGTTTACCTTTTTTGTGGTCCGTGGAATAAACTTTACAACGGTGATTGTGTTCAAAATGCCGTAACTTGCAAAGTACATGAGTGATCTGAATGATTCATGTACTAAAAACAGGTTTAATAACCGGGCTTTCATATCCTAGATTTTGTAAGTGCTACAGGCAAAACTTCATTCAAAAATTGATCCTGCCATTTGGGATGCGTGTGGTTTTTTTTAACTCACCCTGTAGTCTTTTTACTCCATGGGTTGTGTATTTCAACAAAAAAAATCATTGTGAAAAGCAATCCAACAAATAGGCTACTCAGAAATCCTATGTACAAAATAAAATATCTGTTTGATATATAATTATGATTGATTACTGGGTAATGGAAATCTGTTGCACTGGTTTATGGTGACAAACACACTAACAACACGCAAGCATGGAAATTGCCTGTCGGCCCGTTGAAATGGCAAGATATTGGCAACCACCGTCACATGTTGACTGTTCTTCAGTTAGTTTTCAAAAAGTACGGCTCGCTTTCATTGTCTGTTTATTGATTAGAAATGTGTTTTAGAGGTGGCACACCTTTTTAATACAAGGTTGTTTCCAGTTCAAATCCACCAAACTTGCACGGTACATAATACAGTACATTCATAACCCGTAAATACTGTTCACAACTTGGCAATTTCAATCAAATATGAATACTTCAAGACATAGGGGGCCGTTTGCTGTTCATGCATTTTGCTCGTTTCTAATAAGAACAACACTGAGCATTCAAAGAAGAATGTCCTTAACCTAAACTGTTGAAATTTCAGCTCAGTGGATATCACACATCTCGAGTAAACAGTGAAAACCATGCACAACCTTTTGATCACAAAACTCGGTTAAGCACTCTTTATTTCCGAAAATCAGTTAATTGACTGGTTGTTTGAAATCACCTACATTTCTTGATTTAATGACAGCAAGCCAGACGAAATAATTTCACACGGAGTTTCGTACCGGTACGATCTTTAATCCAAGTGCACGTTTTGATAATCGTTCGGTTAGTTTTGGGATGAATGCAAAGGACGGGGTCAACATCGTGGTGTTGGCTTTACATATAATTAGCGAGGAGAGTAAACGTAGAAAATGTTGGATTTTTGTTTTCTTTTAGCTAATCCTTGTGACGTGGGTCTGAACCCGTGCCAAAATGGCGGCCTGTGCTCATCCAGTGACGGCATGACGGCAATTTGCGCATGCGTCAACGGCTACACAGGAACACGCTGTGAATTAGGTAACAAACTTTGAGAAGGACCTTGATTTCATGAGTTGAATTTAAATGTCCAAGTAACTTCACCATACTAGTGACGTGACTATAGATCTTAAACAGACTTTTTAACAAGCACAGAATATACTTTATTGATTTTGACTAATTTCATTCTTAAAGTTTAAGCAAACCGTTCTTTTCTGCACTAGGCCTACATATTTCATGAAATATGAATAAAACCAATTGAAATGTGGACCAAAATTAATAACATGCTTATAAATATTTGGGTCTCCGGGCGGGTTTGTCACTGCAAAAACATTTCATGACGAAATCGAGGTTACAAATACAGTAATCTATATGTATGTACATATATTCAGATAGGAACATCACTTATCACACCGAACATTACATTCATACATGATACATAATTACATGTATATCCGACTTCAGCCCCATTTCCATTTATCTTTGTTTTTAGTTCCTCCGTGTCACGCCAATATCGACCCATGTTTGAATGGAGCTACGTGTGTCGAGCAGAACTCGGCAGCAGTCTGCATCTGCGCAGAAAACTTCATCGGAGATTACTGCGGGCAAGGTTCGTTTCAGAAGCGTTATGCCATTTATGTTATAATGAAGTCATCGTTAGTCGGCATTAGTTGGTTGTTATTCATAATATGTTAATCACAAATATGCAGTCCGCCGTCAAGTGACAAAAACGTCAAATTAGCTGTGACAGAATTAAGCAAACCTCAACTTGGTTATTGCTAATTCCCAGTTAGGCCTATACTTATAACCTAACGTGGTTTGACTCTCGATTGACTTGGGGTTAAAATGTAATTGATTCAATTGCAACTCTGAGAGCAATTTCCTACAAATTATACATTTTGCTTTAGACTGAGACATAATTTATCAACTGAACGTTTTATATGGTTAATGTTGTGTTTTGATACCACAGTGGGTCCTTGCCACTTTAGCGTCAATCCGTGTCTGAACGGAGCCACGTGCCTCGAGATGAACTCAGCAGCCGTGTGCCAATGTGCGGAGGGTTTTGTTGGTGATCGGTGTCAGACAGGTACATTTAAAATTTAACCAAAAACTTGATCAACTCCTTTCTGTGTACATCTCAAAAGCGACTACAACTGAGAAAAATATTCGCTTGACCGTTATGTAAAGTGAAGATAGTTTAAAATAAACTACTTTTATAATAAATGTATCATTGTTCAAATTTGAAAAAAAAGTTTAGATCTCAAGCTGTGGCAACGGACATTTATTTTCGGAAAAAGACCGTGTCGTCATAGCTTTATTTACATATTGAATATTCGTAGTGACACAGTTTCGTTGCCACCTTTGCGACAGGTCCTGGAAGGGCTACAATGTCTTTTCTCCTGCCATAGGCCTACGTCATAGAAATTAAAATCCCAAACAGGCATGTAATCGAGTCCATCACAAGTCCCTGCTAGTCCATCACAAGTCCTCCAGTCCCAATTCAACTCAAAAGCTACTCAAATGAGCTTTGACAAAGGCATTCCTTTGTTATTGTACATTTCTTTTTTATGGTGACTGGACTTGTGATGGACTCGAATACATCACTCATCCCAACGAAAAAAAAGTTGCAAATCGCCACATTTAATATAACCATCCTGCATTATTTGTTGATTGCTTGAATACGTTTTATGAGTAATAGATTCAATATTAGGTTTTGCCCTAAGGATCACATCTTATGAAAAGTATAGTCGACTCTCGTTAGTACAAACTCTGTTAATACAAACTTCTGGTTATAACAAACACAACGCCTTGGTTCCGACTGTGCATTTATGTGCACAATGAATGGGACTGATGTTCCTCAAAATTCTGATATAACAAACAATTTGGCTAGGTCCGAACGAGTTTGTTATGTAAAAGGAAAATCATTCCAAGTGATAGTTTTCGCTTTCCTGTTCATCTTTAGAGTTGGTCGTTGTGTTCATTCATTGACAGGATAGATAACCTTTTTCAAAATCATTATTTAATGATTCAGTTGCATCCTCTGTTGTTTAATTTGGCCCTCTATACATCAGACTATCCATGTAAGGATGGGATCGACCCGTGTCAGAACGGCGGCTTGTGTGTCAGCGTGAACGACACTCTGGCACGCTGCGAATGCTTCAACCGTTATAGCGGTGTGTTCTGTCAAATTGAACCGCCAGGTCAGATGGAAAACAAAACTTTGCTGGTGCATGTTGCAATAGGTCTTGGTGCTGGCACAAAATAGTTTGGTTGCAAAGGAATAATGAAGAATAACAGCACTTATCTGCTACTGCATTGCCCATTTTTAAAGGTCCAGCTGCCAACTGGCCTGTATTCTAGATCTTTTAGAAGTGGTGTTAAAATTGACTAACTTCTGTAGCAACTGAGCACGTAGTGCCAAATACGCACGCATGTCACGTAATTTATTGGTGTGTCGTAGTGTGGGTTATAGTGGTGTAGCATAGTTGGGAAGCTTTGGCGCTTTGGCAAAACTTTTGTGAGTACTGTTTCACTCTACGAAGAGGATTTTGAGGTTTTTTCCCTTGCTCAGCTTTTGATCTTTCTCTGTGTTCTATTCTGTCTGTGCTTTTTTTGCAATTGCTGAAATGCACATGATTTTAAACTTTTCATGGTGGGAAAAGTGCCTTAAGTGATAGGTTTGGAGGTGCAGTGTGCCAGAAAAGAAGTCTTCTGTGAAAAAAAGTGTCGTTCTGAAAGAACCGCACTTCACCGCGTTCTTTCAGATACATACTTCGTTACAGAAGAGATACGCTTAGCCACATACCTATCGCTTATTGCTGAAATGCAGCAATTTTCTGACTTCAGGCTTGTATGTACGTGTAGTGGTTTTTGGATTCTGGCAACACTTTACTGCAGAGGCAATGTTCAGTGCGAATTAACTGGGAAATTATATCAAATCTCTCAAGCGTCTGTACTTGCATGTTAATTAAGAAGAAATCTGAATCGCCTGTTATTGGTGTATTAGTTCGTTTTGTGGCAAAAACTCACTTTATTTAGTAGAGCAAACACATAGTTTAGCAAGTTAAATTAATAACTACACACATTAATTAAACAAGGAGTCAAACAGTGCACTTTATGTTCAAAAGAAAAAAATACACATAAACTGCTCTGAATTTCCATAAACTTTCTCAGTTGGTTTTCGTCAACGTGTTGGCTGTTCCTAATTCTGCATGAGAGACATTTTGCACAAAATATTGTCTCTCATAGTCTCAACCTTGTTTCAACCTTGTTTTACTATTTTGAATGCATTCCTTTCATCTAGTTCATCCGTGTGACGACTCCATCAACCCGTGTCAACATGGCGGCGATTGCGTTGCCATGAATGACGTCACAGCTATCTGTGTGTGCATCAATGGCTACTCAGGGCAGTACTGCCAAATAGACCCGCCAGGTGAGGAAATAAAGAAAACAAAAGCCACACTGACATCAACAAGCAATACAGATTGTGGCCTGGTTGGAAGCCGAAATCGAACATTTAAACTTGGTTCAATGTCATTTCCAGGTTTTGGTGCCGATTGACGTTTTTCGAGATTTTTTCTTAAAAACAAAATCCATGATGATTACTAAAATGTGGGAAGGGCTTCAACGAATCTACATTTTTGTGTACTTGCATCGAATATAAGCCCATTCCTTTTTGAATTGCTCATTTTCCAAGTAATTTCAGTCTCAGCATGCGCCTAACAGATGAATGAGAGGATAACAAGTGGAGTATTTTTTTGTAATGTATATCCCAGCTCCTGCCCACTTGCCTGACATTCAGATCGAGAATTAACTGTTATCGTGAAGTGTTAAAAACAGGATGCGGACTGGTCTTGATTTTGTATTGGTTCCCATTGCTATGAATTTTAATCCCCTTCTTTCAAACATCTTTTGGTTAAACATTGGAATTGTCAAATGCTGGAATATGTAGAATTATAGTAGGCCTATGCCGTCCATCGTAGGTCAGTTACAAGTCGCATAAGTCCAGTCACTGAATCAAAAGCCAAACCAATATACAAATCACAAATCAATCACAAGCCAAATCAAAGGTAAGGTAAAAAAATAACAGACGATGGTCAATGACAGAGCAATGCCTTTGGTACAGTTCATTTGAACATCTACATTGTAGTCACTTGACTTGACGAATCGCTCATATTAAATTGCAAGCGAGGTAACCTCTTCATTTTTTGAACTTGCAAATAGAAATAAAGGAAATGAAATATATTTAATTATAAATGAATACCAGTCTGCTCTGATAAACAATATAAACATTTGTGATTAAGCATATGCTAACGTTTTAATGAACGTTAAAAACAATTTAAACCGAGGCTTGAAACGCAAAATAGTCTGGCACCATCCCATTCAACAGTTTACAATTTATCAAATACATGCAGGGAACACGATCAAAAATATGGCATTCTCGTGGAAAAAGGTATATTGATGACTTGTGATTGACTTGTGATGACTCAACACAAACAATCCACTTTTTCCAACAGTTCCTCCTTGTCATGAGAGCGTCAACCCGTGTCAGAACAGTGGTATCTGCGTAGAAACGGACACCACCACGGCAATGTGCATCTGTACGAGCGGATATCAGGGCGAGCACTGCGAAATAGGTGGGTTCATTGATACTTGCTCATTCAAATGTTCACCCAATTTGAAAAAAAAAAAAGTCCAAATACAAAATACTGTCAACAAGGAGGATGAGAAGGAATTTATACATAACCATTTATTCAAAAGCAATAGTACGCTTAAAACGTAAGATTAGTGTACCAAAAAATGTTTTGATAAAAGAAAATCACATGGAGTATTTCTGCACCGGATCACATCAAGTAAAGAAATATGTTTAAGGTATTATTTAGTGACAGCTTTGCCTACCTGAGTAATGTAATGTTATGAAGAATCAGTGACATGTTTTGTTCTATACATCTAGTTTGCCGGGGGATCTCAATTTCCTATATTTCAAACTTGATTCCCGGAGTGGAAAAAAATGACTTCTTCATCCATTCCCCCACCCAACAGTTCCTCCATGCCATGCAACTATCGACCCGTGTCTAAATGGTGCGACCTGCTTGGAGATGGATACAACCACAGCGATGTGCGTCTGCGCAGGGGACTTTATAGGCCAATACTGCGACATAGGTGGGTTCATTCATACTTACTCATTCAAATGTTCACCCAATTTGAAAAAATAATAAGATAAAACAAGAAGTCCAAATACAAAATACTGTCAACAAGGAGGATGAGAAGGAATTTATACATAACCATTTATTCAAAAGCAATAGTACGCTTAAAACGTAAGATTAGTGTACCAAAAATGTTTTGATAAAAGAAAATCACATGGAGTATTTCTGCACCGGGTCACATCAAGTAAGAGAAATGCTTAAAGTATTATTTAGTGACAACTTTGCCTACCTGAATAATGTAATGTTATGAAGAATCAGTGACATGTTTTGTTCTATACATCTAGTTTGCTGGTGGTCTCAATTTCCTATATTTCAAACTAAATTCCCGGAGTAAAAAAATGGCCTCTTCATCCATCCCCCTCCCCCCACAGTTTCTCCATGCCATGCAACTATCGACCCGTGTCTAAATGGTGCAACCTGCTTAATAGAGATGGATACATCCTCAGTGATGTGCGTCTGCGCAGGGGACTTCATAGGCGAATACTGCGACCAAGGTACACAATAACGAGAATCGAGAATCGATCGAAAGATAAGGGATGAAAAGTGAAAACTGCAACCCACCCAAAGCAAAATCAGCCCAGTCCAGATCTGCATTGCCTAGCCCAGCTCAATCCGAAAGAGCCAAACGCCACCCAATTCAACCCAACCCAACAGAGCCATAGGCCTACCCAGCCAAGCTCAGCCCAGCTGAACCATAGCCCAGCCCACAGAGCCCTTGCCTTACCAACCCATAAAATCAGTGTCAGCATTTCTAAAAGGACTTGGACTACACTCGGAGTATAAGTCTGATTTTCTTTCAAACGCTTGGATACCAGCATAGCTCCTTGATCAAATACGTAGTTAGAATCAAAAGTCTATAAGCCACCTTTGTCTCTTTAATTATACCTGTCAGACTCAGAGAAAACAAGATTTTAAGTCTAAACTTTTCCTATGTAATGTAAAATCATAGCCATCATCTACAGTGACATCTATACTGAAGTTTACCCTAAAATCATTAGACTTTTGCACACACTGTATATTGTTATCACAACTGCACTTTGTTATCCTTTTTGGCTCCATTTTGTACAAGTGGACACAGCTATTTTTAGTGCTTATCCGTTAAAAAAAAAACAGAAACACGTTTACTTATTGCCATGTTCACTACACTCTGATGAAGCAATTTCCTCGAATTTCTCAAAGTCGAATACATTTTATGAACCATTATTAATTTTGACAGTACCCCCGTGTCATGAATCTGTCAACCCATGTCAGAATGGAGCCACGTGTATGGATACGGGAGGAGGGCTCCCCCTGGTGGCCTGTCTGTGTCCGCTAGGTCACTCCGGAGAACACTGTGAGATTCTACCAGGTGAGCATGGCGCCTTCTTGCATTTGCCTTTCTCTTGATGCTTTCCTTATTTTCATTTTCTAATTCTTTCTAGTTGCTTCCATGTCTCCTACTTCCTCTCACTCAGTGAGCTTGTCTGATAGCCCTAGCTGTCCCGAATCCTCCAATTTCAATAAGATTTTGCATACCCCCTAGGGAGTTAGGGTTAAGTTAGTTTTATCAGCGTTTTGTAAGTTGTCTGTACTGTCCCTACTTACCTTTGGGCTGGTACGGTAGGCCTAGATATCGTGATATTTTTTCCCCTGATTGCTGCCCCACGAGCCTCTTTGCCAACAGTCTCTATCATCCCCTCCGAGGCGTCCATGAGTAAAAAAAATTATGCGGGTGACACGAGAGAAATTGGTGCCGGATTAAAAATCATTAAAAAGTTAATATCTCAATTTCACAATTTCTTTCATATGGATTCAAGCATTTGCTTTTTCTTAATGCTTTTACTTCCAAGTATTATGTTTTTGTTGTTTGCTTATTAAAACTTCCATGCATTAATTTTTTTTTATACACGACCCATTGTATCGATATACATGTAAACACAAAGGCCAATGACCTTTTCCGGAAATGAATTTTCTCTATTTTACATAAGGCTTGGCCTTTAACCTTTTTCTTTGTTGCAGACGACCCCTGCGATCCCAATCCATGTTTGAACGGTGGACGTTGCCAGGGCGACCTGATTACCGGCATTCACATATGCACGTGCTCAGCAAACTTCTACGGAATCAACTGTGACATCCGTAAGACAGCAAAATGATTATTTCACACAAATGAGGCCTGTTTTATAAGTGCCCTGAACTATGCCGTGCCAAATCGTGGCACTGTCGTAGCATGATATTTTGTAAACCGTTCGGCTCAGTAAATTGAGATCGGCGAGGCACCGTTCTTTGGTTCGGCATATTCTGCCGCGCCAAGTGTTGTGCGGAACTCAATTTAAACTTGCGATCAAGAACAATTTCACGGATAAGGCCTACACCATTGTAAAGTGATTGCCATCCAAGTTTGTTCTGTCATCACTTTGACAGGAAAGTTTTACTCTCTTCCAATCGACAGGCAGAATAGTCCCCAGGCTCCCCTAGTCAAAATACAGTAAACTCTGACAGCAATATTAAAAACAACCTGTATTTACTTCAAGTAATGCTCCTTCTCGATGTTCTAAAGTTTAGGCAGCTCTAGAGTGACAGTCGGAGCTTGCTAAACCCGAAATGTCAAGAGAATATCTGTGTTTTACAGTCAGGGATGAAGTCGAGTTCATCACAAGTCCTCCAGTCCCAATTCAGCTCACAAGTTATTCAAATGAGCTTTGACAAAAGGCATTCCTTTGTGATTGTTCATCCACTGTTACCTGTGACTGGACTTGTGTGAATGGACTTGTGATTTACTTGTTACTGGACTTGTGATACATTTGTGGCTGGACTTGTGATGGACATGTGATGGACATGTGATGGACATGTGATGTACTTGTGTTGGACTTATGATGGACATGTGATGGACACGACTACATCCCTGTGTTTTCTCTTTTCGAGAAAGTCACTTCGCCTGTAGAATCATTTGACAATATCAAGCAGTTTGCTTTTGCTCTCCCGATAAACGAAGATCATGCATTAGAATATCATGCCTTTATGTTTCCTTGCTATTTCTGATATCTCCCCACAGCCGTCCCAAACAATTGTGAGAGCAATCCCTGTATCAACAATGGCAGCTGTTACTCGGGCAAAGAAATGGACGGATACGTGTGCACGTGCCCGGATGGATACACCGGTCTGGACTGTGAGCTGGGTGAGTAATGAGGCTAACAGCTCTTTGAGAACAAGCAGTTGACGAGAGAGATTTGTTTTAAAAGATGTTGCAAAATGTCTTTATAGATATTTCCATTAAATAGTTTGTCACTTGATTTGTACTTATTCGCATTACATTTTACTGTTTTTCTCCACACAAACGGGAGATTCCACTGTTCGCCTAATTGATAATGTCCATGAATGAGAGATTATAGTATTTCCAGAAACAGAAGATATGTAGATTTTCTTTAAACGCACAGTAATTCAGCTGTGTTATAACGGGGAAATTCAATAATTATTCTTGTTCGAAAAATAAATACAACCCTTTCCATCCCTAGGGTGCTGATCCAATCCATGAATATTGTTGGTACCCCGTACAAGAGGTACCCTATGCATTAGTGAATCGTATTTTATCACGTTGGACAGAAGTTTTCGTTCTTCCACATAATTCATGTTGTCATCAGTACATGATAAAATGCTTTTAAACTCAAGCAAGTATATGTAAATGTATTCATTAGCCCTAGTTTCATAAAATGTACACGTACAGACTAGCAATTTGGCATGGTTCAAATTCTGGGACCAACTTACTGGCTCACCCCTCTCATTGTTCCAGCCTTATGTAGCTGGATTCTGTGACCATATTTGGTAGTCATAAGGTATGCCAGTGATATATTTGCATATGCAAATGAATAGAGCCGTTTTCAACCAATGAGAAAGTTTGTTTGTTCCATGTTGCTTTGTGAAATACGTGGTGGCCTGATTTTGGCTGTGCTCTCAATTTAGTCACAGTTATTGAGAAAGTGTCCCCACAGTCACAATCAGTGAGACAGCAAGAGTGAATTTTATTTTGTGTACATTTCATAACATCACTTCAGTTAAAAAAATTAATACGGCATTACCAATGGACTATTTCTTAATTTCAGAGACATGTGTAAGGATACCATGCCAAAACGAAGGTGTCTGTGTGACAGCTGACGACCACGACTTCTGCCAATGTGCAGATGGCTGGACGGGAACGCAGTGTCAAACCAGTGAGTATGCACAGGTGCAACAAACCTGGTTAGAGCCTAACACTCCTGGGTCAACAAAATCCGCCAAATAGTTTTGGAGTATTTTGCAGGATTTAGGAAGGTAAAGAGGTCTGATGCCTGAACGGTGAATGAAATGTCCCTCAACGTATTGAGTCATAGAATGTGCCATCCTGCCTCATTGGAAGATAATGAATGTGTAACTAATGTTATGTGTCCACAACGAGTTGTTTCTCGTACCACTGTCATTTGTCTGTGAAGAAGGTCTTGTTATGACCGGAATGTTGGTCCTCTCTATTTATTTGACTCCAACTTGGTTGATTTGCAAAACGTTTGAATAACGAAAAAAAAATTCAACATAGTGTCAGAAGAGTTTGTCTGATAATTTTTCGGTTAATAATTTATCAAAGAATAATAAACTTTGTATGGGAGCCTGTTAAAAGCCTCAATTGTAAGTCTTGCCCGTCTGTGGAATTGTTCTTTAAGTAAGAGGACCTTACAAGAGAATGTTTCGAATTTCTTCTTGAAATGAGTTACGGAACTTTATTTCATATTCAGGCTTGATGGGGCCAACTAAGTTGTGCTTAAACGGCAAGAGCAATGACGAAACATACACTCCGAGTCAATATCAGATTTAACCGCTACTGTTCTGGCTCAAACTGCCAGTTTTTATGTGTAAAAAATGACACCTCTTTGGTCAAACTGACACCACTTCATGTCAAACTGACACTTTTCCGAGTCAAGTAACTCGAAACAGTGTCATTTTGACTCGGAAAAGTGTCAGGGTTGAAATCGGACTCCGGTCGAAACTGATCCAGGGCTCACCCGGGACATTTTAAGAGTATGTATTACTTTAGACAACCACCATGTGTAATCGGAATTCTAGAAAATGATAAACTGCTTCGGTTTTGAAACAACAGGAAAGGTGAGCTGTCAAGTCGATTCCTGTCAAAACGACGGCACCTGCCTAGTGTTGGACAACGTGCTCGTGTGTCGGTGCAAAGGAACCTATTTCGGGTCTCGCTGTGAAATAAGTGAGTATTTCATTCGGTCTTGGTATTGTAATTGCATTGGTACTAACTTCTTTCTGGCCATGAAACAAAGGCTTGATCCAAAGTGGACAAAGCAATGTATTTCAAAAGAATGAGGACACCACGGAGAAAGAAAAGATAGTGGGAAAAAATGTTCAGTGTTAGAGGCGGGTGGAAGCTCCTGAAGAACATTCCAAGAAACACACACGAATTCAGTAAAAATTAAATGTCGGGGCTTATGGAAATCGGTTTTGTCGTCGATGCTTCAATTTCTGAGAGGCTATACTTTGGAGAATGTTCAATTCAATTCATTCACATTTATTTTACATTTCATAACATTATTACGAGCCTAAATAGTGTACTAAATACAATAACATTACATCTATAATGATAAAACAAGCTCAATAAGGTAATACAGATACATCTTGTACAATAAGCAGTTGTACAGGTACATTTTATTTTAGTTTTAAATATGTTAAGTGTAGTGGAGATTCTAATATCGATGGGAAGTTTGTTCGAGACCAACCAAATTACCGGGACTGTCTCAAAGGATATGGTTCTGAGCCTGAAAACAAACTTCTCTTTTTTTTCCTCCTGTAAAAAGACTGTGTTATTAATCTAGTAGATCCAACACTAAAATGAGAATGTTCAGTAAAAGGGTATACACAATTCAAATTTGTCATCCTCACGATCAAGTAAAAAAAACGTTCCGATCTCTGTCAAAAGCGAGGAGATCGAAGAACATTTGTTATTACCCATTATTATGTTGAAATTACCCCAAAACTTGCTTGTAATGGGTTTTCCTTGTTCTTTCTTCTTCAGGTACCAGGCAATCGTTTTCTAGTGCATCATCGATATACAACAGGAGCGCATGCGCAATGACGCTTATCAGTTTACTTACCCTCTTCACAGTAAGGCTTTGTCTGTAGCGTGGTCTTCCCTCAAGGCTAACATTAAGTTTTTTTCCTTCGAAGTATGTTCAAGTCCTTCAACTCATCTTGTTCCCGCGTCCTGTCTCGGCTGAAGAGCACCCGCAAGCGTTGCATCAGAAAAGTAAATGTTGGTTCTCAAAGTGGTTCAGAAATATTTGTTGACGCATGTTGTAAATAATCAATTCTAGATGAGAAATGCACACGGAGTTGGGAATAATTATAAAAACCTTAATATGTTTTTGTGTAGTATAGTTTCATAAAAGCCTATTGTGAGTTTTTAAACATATTTTTATGAGAGTAAGTATTCAAGGCAGAATACTTTTGTTTAAATATATAAACTTCTCTGTTCTTGTGTAGTTCATTTTGTCGCGGTTTAATTTTTTTCACAAATTGTTTACAGATTTACGAAATACGTGAAGTCACTTTCGCTAACAACTTTAATTGGGAATGTGGCTTTCGTTGATGTTAATACATTTTTCATGTATCAATAGATATTTAGTTTTCAATATTATGTTTCAATAGGCCTGAGACCTAATGACGTCACGCGTTGTTTATATGTGCGCTTTCCTTTGTGGTAGACGGTCCCTACTTCGTCTGGCGTCCCGACTTCGCTTCCATAGGAAAGCGCATTTAAAAAGCCATCACGTCATTATAGGTATCAGGTCTATTAATTTTTTTAAGGACGAATTCCGTCTAGAGGTATACTTCTTGTTGTGTGTACATATATATCGTTTTTACTGTAAATGTTTAAAGTTTTAAACAGTAATCAAGACTTCCTATTTGTTTATTTAGTTTAAAAAAGGAAATTTGATACTTTTTGTTACAATCTGTACGAAATACGAATATAACGAAAGCAAGAAAAGACAGCCATCGAGATTTTTTTCGGTCAATTTTTATTCAAACTGATGAAAGAAGAGCGGGTAATCCACGAACGGGAAGTACACCTATACTACTGTCATTATACATTACACATAATATTTTTATTGAAGTTAGGCCATTCGCAAAGCCTTATTTAAGTTTTACACGCTATTGTACATTTTGTTTTCCTTTTTATCAGAAAATAAAGAGACTATATTTAGTATGTAAGTAGGCCTACACCTTTCAGTTTACGATTTCTTTTTCAGTCGCCTTTACAAATATGTTTTTTTTTTCGTTTCAAAGCCGCTTTGTTATAGCTTCCCCTTCCCCCTCGCTTCAATAAGCCTCGTATACGTTTGACTGCAACATGTGACATTATGTTGCAGGGTTATACTACCATTATGATTGTGGAGTCAGGGGAATTCTTGGGCGGCCCTGCGATGCTAAACTTTAAAGTAATACATGTATATAGCATTTTATTTTGCCGTAATCTGGGGCTAGTAGGCCTACCAAAGTATAACAAATATAAAACACAGTTTTGTGTTCATAGAGGCTAAGCTGGATAAACCATCCTTTCTCAAAGGATGAACCAAGGAAAATATGCTGTTCTTGTAGTCTGGTTCCCTGACCCTACTTCAGACGAAACGGAGCGATTTATGGCCGTATGGGACTTGTCAGGCCAGTGACTGCAGAGTAGCTGGCTTAAACCCGTTTACAAATGTGGAGTTACTAAATTTGGGGCAGTATTCGAGAAAAACAAATCAGCTATTTTAATTGATACAAACATTCCACTTTTCTTGAAAATGACGGCACGTACACCAGATGCATGCCACAGTTTCAGAGGATGCTTGAGACTATTATTCATTTACAGTCAAGGAAGGTATTTCATGATAATTTGGTGGTATTTTTGGGCGTTTGCAATATATTGCCCATAAAGTAGGACCAAAATCATTTACACGTTTTCGAATCCGTGCCCATACAGAACGGATGGTGAAAATTCCCCTTTTTGAAAGTTTTCTTCAAATTGTGACTGGTTGACCTTAGAAAGAAGATTTGAAATTGAAGACCACAAAATTAAGACAAACATTGAATATTTACATAAACGATAAGTTAAAGAAATGACAGCCAATTCTGTACTCTGGGTAAATAGCACAGGAGGACCTTGGACTCCGTGCACGTATAGCCCCTGTCACACATCTAAGACCAAAGACCAAGACCCCGCCAAGACCATGATATTTACAAAATTCTTGAAATTCGTACCAAATACATAGGAAATGTGGCGCCAAATGCAAATTTTGTCTTGGATGTCGTCCCGAATACTTCGACTCCGAAACGACCTCGAACCGAATATACGACTTCGCTACGACTTGGATCCGTTCAATTGAATTTTTTCACGACTGAATCCCGATCTCGTTACGACATAACCGACAGAGAACCGACACAACCAATTGAGTACCGATACAAAAGACCTAGAACCGATGCCGAAACAACTCCAAAACAAGAGTGACGTCATCTTCGGAATTTCACGTCGTAAGGTCGTATCCGAAAGTCGGCCGAAAAAAATTGGCGGACCATGTACGACCACTGCCGATCTAGTACCGACTATTGTGATTTCGCTACGACTTCGTTACGACTTCGTTACGACTTCGTTACGATACAACTGTTCGGGGTGCTGTGGTTCAATGGTTACGGTGTTCGACTCGTGTGCCGTGGTACATGGGTTCGAATCCTGACGGGGAACATGGTGCTTGTGCGCTTGGGCAAAGCACTTTACTTCGATTGCCTCTCTCCACCCAGGTGTAGTAAATGGGTACCCGGGTAGGAAGAAATCCTTCAATACTGGAGCGCCGTAATGGCAGCCGGGCTAAAGCCAAGGTAATAATAGAGCGCCAGGAGCGTCACTTCGTGACGGACATGAGCGCTATACAAGAAGCCATTATTATTAGTAGTAGTACAGACGGAAAACAGACTCTGATCCGTTTTGGATTTTTTGCCGACCATTACGATATTTTTAAACTGTTGAAACTAGTCGTGGCTCCACTGCCGACCATGCACGACCTGTAGAATGCCGAAACGACGCTCAAGAAGTCGTTCCGATAAAGTTCAGATGTTCCAAGTTTCACGATGTCGTCATCAAGTCTTGCGTCTCAGTACTGTCTTATCGTGATCGGTAGGCTACATCGTGACAGTGTGACAGGCGCCTTAACTACGCAGTATGGAGTGTGAATACAAAGGTTTACTTTGAAAACTGCACTCGCGGTGCGTTTAGCTCAAGTGAGAAACGCTAACACATTCGAATGAAAAATTCATAGCACATCCCAAACCATATATGCTAGGTTCTTTCTTTAAGTTTGGTGACAGCGCTCTCCGCAGTTTCCATGCAAATCACATAACACAGCAATTAAGAACGAATGCAACATTTTGTCGCCCTGACTGATAAGCAGCACATTTTACACTCAAAATTAATTAATATCTTAGCGCTATAGTACAGAAATTCGGATATAAATAGAAACTTTGATCCGTCTAAGTTTAATGATGGTAAACAATTAAACTATTAAATGGATAAGATTTGTATTCATAATTTCCAATTTTTAAGTCGCTTTAATCCACGCAATCGCCTCTATCACTCTAGAACTGGTTTTCGAGGACCTCGTTGTCACTAAATACATGCTCGTAAAGGTTATCCGTAGTTTTATCCTCGAGAAGCATGGCCTTGCCATCGATCCTAATCAGCGAATCGTCCGAGGAGTCGTGCATCTTGTTCCCGGCGTGCCTGGCTAGCCCGGCGCCAACGACGCGAGAGACGCTGGAGACGGCCGTCTCCTTGGTGCTGTACACGCCCGTGCACCTGACGCGGTCGCAGAGCTTCGCCCGCCACATGTCGCGGATTCTCTCGGTGAAGGCGAAAGACAAGAAAAGGAGCGGCCCTTGGGAGGAGATCAACACGGTGAAGAAGTAGGAGAAGCCTTCAACACTGAAATAACCCAGCAGGGCTATCAGAAACCAGGTCATGCCAGTCGCAACGAAAATCTGTGGGGCAAATAAAGATAACGTTACGGTATTTGAAAACAGAATTTGCTTCATGATCGCCTTGCGGCCGCGCAAACAGTATTATCTCTGACAGCATTCACGAAAACACATCGGAACGCGCGCACAGCTCCACACACCGCTCGTCGGACAAAGTCACAGAAAATCAGAATCACAACTGACAGACGATTGAAAAACAGTCGAGGAAAAATCAAATAGCATTTACAAACAATCACCAAAAAAATGGACAGCCGCAGTATTGAATTTGAAAACGGTCGTTGCATGAGAGTTGGCAACGTTTGACCGATGGGGTGTAGTTCACTATCCGTACGTTTGTCTTTAATTTAGTAGCCATTGACTTCAATGGGTATCTGCAAAGTACGTGTCTGTAGGGACTCTATATTTTGTAGTCATACATATAAGATAAGCATGAATGCCGATTGAAAACATCTACAATTATTTTCAAAATAACACATACGCAAACGTTTACAAACTCGAAAAGAGAGTTTGCTTCATACTGGAAAGTGCAGTAGCTTCATAATGGAGTAGCAGCGACAGATACATGGAGAAACAGCGTACGTACCTTGATGCAGAGAATGGCCTCAGATTGCAGGCGTTCGAGTTTTCTCTTCTCCTTCTGAACCATGCTGGTAGACTTTCTTGTCCGCCTGATGCCAACAACAGTCTGTACGAAGAAAACCGCATTGGAGCACATGAGGACAGAAATGGGCACAGACACAAGGTACAACATACCATCCATATAAGGGGTGCAGATGGAGGAGTCGATGCCGTATATGATCACCCTTTTCCCATCAACTACAAGGAGGTGGTGAAGAATGCAGCCGGTAGCAGAAATCAAGGCGGGAGCACCCCAGCCGTACAGGGAGTACCAAAGGAAAGCCCGACCGAAGCGCTCGCTCCTCATCCGAAGCCTGAAGCCGAAAGTCCGAGCCAGGTGAAGAGACACCACGTTGCTCCAGAAGAAGGTCGCCAGCAGCAGGTAGTGAATCGTGACTGCGAAAGCCAGGCAGGTGTCGTTGTTGGCGGTTGTGAATTGACCAAGGGGTGACCCGGGTCCAAGTAGAAATACCATCTGGGTCAGAAACAGAGCTGCGATGAAGCAGAACAAGTTCTTGCCGGGCAGAGTGCAGAGCTCGGGGAAAACGCAGAAACTGAGAAGAGTTAAAAGCAGGAAAACCTGCGAGACTATAAGGCCGACCACGGAGAAAATGCCTGCAAAGGATTCGCGACAGTTGGGGCATTCATCAGGCTGACGACACACTACGACTTCTTCGTCGCTGATCTTGATAACTTCTTCACTCGACAGATTGCCTCCGGACGAGAGTTCCACCGTCGTGTTGTCCAGCCAACTGAAATCGCTAGAGTTGAGAACCACCAGGGAACAGTTCAACTTCATTTCGCAGAGATGCACAAACTCCTCAACGTCACCTGGCGGTGTGAAAACAACCTCTTTAAAGGTTCTCTCGGATGGACATGTCACCGACCCGTTATCCACTCTGATGTTGACAAATGAAGTGCCGTTGATTTCAAATTTCTTGAAGTCGGAGCCAAACGAATAGCGAACTGGTGTCTGTCCTAGACGAGCACATTTGTCAATCAAGAACTTACGTTCGCCGAAATTCATCAGCGTCAGTTTTTGAATTGTGACGTAGGAATCTGACTGCCACTGGGCGACGAGGTGTCTCCAAGTGGAAAGGATGTGGGTTGCTGTTTCGGCAAAGGTGAACTGGGATTCAACAACGACAAGGAACTTACAATATGGTGACTGACGAAGATCTGGGCAATCAATGGGGCGCAGTGGGGTAAGGGTAACGTTTACTGTAGCATTCATCAAGCTTTCGATCAAACGCGATTGCACTAGATCAACTTCTCTAGTTTTAGTCTGAAACTCAAGGTCCAACAAACATACTGGCGGATCTCCCAGATCGGATAATAAACAGGGATCGATGATTGCTGCCACACATTCACCGTGGGCGCCAAGTCGCTGACCGGAAGGACAAAAGAATCTGCGGCATGACCTCAGAGCAACGTCAAAGTAGGTACCTTGGTCGCAGACCAATTCCTGAGGCTGGTCACCCAGGGAGAAACGCAAGTCCCGATGGGAGGAGAAATCAAAGAGTGCACTGATTGGAAGAAACTGACCACCGAAGTGGGCTTCTGCATCGACATACATTACTCCCAAGATGAAACAACGACACTGATTTTGGCAGTGCTGACCTCTGCAGCACTGGCCCGATTTCAGTTGGTACACTCCGCACACCGCAGGCCAAGCACCCAGACTGCAAAAACATCCATATTTGGATGAGACCATTCGCGGTCGGAGAGCGGCCCACATGAACGGGTTTGGGGGAGAGACAGGGCCAACACTGCAACTGCCGATAGAGCTGTCTGTGAGACCAGTGACAGCAACATTGGCCGGGCAGTTTAACTTCACCTGCCAGAACTGCAAGTCCGCCTCAGAGAAGCCATTGCATCGGGCGCAGTAAGCGTTACGGTAGTGCAACCCGTCCGGGGCTGTCACTGGAACCACCCCTTTAACATCATCCAATGTCTCAAAGGACCCCGACCCCATTCCTCCACACAGACCGACCATTTCTTGCTTGGCACTTCTGTTCCCGCAGCTCCCAACCAAGACATAATCAAAATCGTTTCCACCAGCCACGCGCACCAGGAGCCTGTTTGCACGTCGCGCCAGAATGACAGGAACCCACAGGGCTTCCAACTTACAGACGTACTCCCGTGCTGCACTATTCGAGAAATCTTGAATCGCCTGCCAGACCGAGCACTCCCCAATATAACCATTATCAGCCGCGAAGCTCAACATCGTTGTTGTTGGACTCGTCCCCTGTCCATCTGAGCAGTTCTGAAATGCCTGCCAAAGCCCACCATCCCCATGTTGGACCAATCGCGATTCTAGATCAGTGCAGTACAACTCGAAGTCCAGACAGCAGTCCTTGTATACCAAGCAGTGCTCATCGCAGTAGCAGGGAGCGCTGCCGTTGCGTTCGTAGAGCGTTCCTGTTTTGTTGCACCGACCACAACACGATGCCTCTTGTGTGATGGCTACGACAATTTCACCCAAAGTCACGTCGACTGCCCCTGCATACAAACAGGAAAAAGGTAAACAGGGGAACAGTTTTAACGGTTTAAACCCGCTTCCAATAAAAATTAATGTCCGAGGTTTTCCGAACTTGCTTTTGTTGTCACTTGAATATCCATCTTTGCTTTAGTCCAAACACAATGCAAACATAAAGCATTTGCCATTTAAAAAAAAGGATCGGTGGATGTTTATGTTTTGGGCATCAGATTAAAGCCGGAAAATTTTTCTTTCAAATACTGACCAAAAAATCATGGAAATAGCACTTTATTCCATCCGCGTGACTGAGCTCCGGAGCTTGATTTGAAAACAAAAAAGCACAACACTTCAAACAATTATTGTTTCATGTACTTCTTTTTCTTATTCATAGCGTTTCTTTAATAGTATCAAATATTATGACATGTTTAAAACTTTCCGTGTCCAAGGGAAATGTTTACTGGAATTTAAAATTGTAGGTTTTTAGAACATTTTTGAACTACGAAACATCCGATTTGCACAGACTTACACGTGGACAAAAGTGGTTTTTGGCGACTGAAGTGGGCATAATAACGCCATTCTTGCGATTTTGTTAAAGATTTGTCACCATGTATGGTTGAAGAGCTATACTTCACTACATTATAAAAAAAAACAGTTCAACTGTTAAAGTTAAGTTAGTTCCTGTCAAAAGTGGGTTTCCTTCTTTTCCTTCTTTTTGCACCACCCTGTATACCCTGTATGCTTATCATCGCACCTGAAAAAAAAAAAATCCGAGTTAATCGAAACTCGCGTTTCGAATTTATTAGCACTTATTTGGTCTATGTTATCCCAGACTCCTAGCCAATGAAATGTACCATTTTTTCAATGAAAGCCATTTTGTTCATTTCATGGTCACTATGTCAGTAAAAATTCCCTTCATTAATTTTTAAAAAGATCTTTCATAAAGACCCATGCAGTAACTGTATCGGTCAATTGAGTGTATTTATTTTCTGTACATCGTATAAACCGATTTATGCAATCTATAATAAAATACAATGCTACGCAGGATGTGATATACACATTGAAAGGAATGCCTTGCACAATTCGGAACTGGGTTTAGATCGCGTATACTAATAGCAATTGACCTATCGCCGCGCCGGTTGCGAGTTAGCCACGCCCCTTAGACAACCCTATGGAATTTTGTTCGTTAAGTTTTGCTTGGCTCCTAAATTGTGTGCGTTCCGCGTCCATTTGTATATCATGACTGTAACTGAACAATATTAAACTGCGTTCATGACATTCTACCGCGATATTTACATGAAGCCCTCCTGTAGTGACCCAATTTTCCTTTCAAACGGAAAAAAAACAAGGCCTATTTTTGGGTGCGTCAGTTCCATTAAACCCGTTTGTTTTAATTCGGCAAACAAAATAACGGCATCCAGGCATCTTCCTCGATCGGCAACTATTTTCATAAAGCCAAGCCATTACTTAAATCTACGTAACAGGCCGTACCAGGAGGTTGAACGGTTAATTAAAATTTGATTAGTCAGTGCGTGCAGCCACTTCGCTGTTTGTATCGAAAATGTGCTAATGGGCTTCCTGTTGGCTGCGTCCATTAATACATGGGGTCGTTTTTCTTGATGTTTATTTAATCCACTCGTCAATTTGAGAAAAAAGCGTTGCCTGCTCCGTCCGATTATCGTTAAGAATCCAGTTATAACCTTCAGTATAATTAGGCCTATGGAGCTATAACATGTGTAGCCAGCCTCGTACTCAACAAAATACATATAGCCTACAGGGTGATTAAAAAAGCGGAATATATTTATTAGAAAAAAAATGATATGTAGCACAAAACGTAATAATGACTGGAAGTAGAATTTCAAAAGCTACTTTTAGATGAAAAATACTAAAATTGCTCAATCCGTTCAAAGAATAGTTTAAACGCAATGACCTTAAACCCTGTTTTGTCAACCAAAAAGCAGTTTTTTGTGTATTCTGACCGTTTTAGAACAACAAAGAAAATGACACAGAATATTTGTTTCAAAAAACTGTCAACAACAGTACTGAACTTAAGTACACAATATCTTTATTAACAATACGACTTATAAAATCAATTTTTTTTAAAGGCGGGCCTTCAAAAGGACTTTGTTGAATATTTTTAACTTTAAACCGATGTGTTATCGCTGGTGATGTTTGAAGACAACTGTGACAACTTTTCTTGGACTTTTTGGACGAAAGAGGTTTTAGGGTCATTGTGTTTAAATGGTGATATTCTTTAAAAAGATTGAGAATTTTCAGTAATTTTATCATCTAAAAAAAACTTATGAAATTGGCTTTCCAGTCGTTATGATGCTTGGTTGCTATTTTGTTGCTTTTAAATGTGAAAAATATATTTTGGTGTTTGGGTTCCGCGTTTTTTTACTCACCCTGTATGTACATAAAAAATGACTGTGAGATAACCAAAAAATACACAATTTCACAGATTAATAAACCAATTACAAAGAAACTCAGGGCGAAATGTTAAAAAAGGAAGTTTTTTATATTTTACATAATTCAAAAGTGACATCAACAAGTAACACATTTTCAACTCACCTGGATTCTTAGGAGCTGACCCTTCATCAGTCTGCGCATGTTCACAAGTCCTGTTGCTCTCGATTTCGGGCTCTATTTTAAAAGACAAATTAGCAACGTTTTGAAGGAAAGAATTGAGGGCATTCTTTTAAAGAGAAAGTTCCTATTATGTTTAACATCATTCAATATTATCGTACATAAGTAACACACGTTAAACTCACCTAACGGCCTTTCTGTAGCCAATGCTGCATCAAACCACGCCGGTGACATGAACAACACGACACACAGAACTCGCAGAGAGCCCTGTGTATTCGCCATGGTGCTTCGCGACGAATTGGTAACTCGCCCGTCGATGTTGAAGCTTTATATGCTCACCAAGCGTATTTACGTCACGTATTATATCCCATCATGGTATAATTGAAAACAATTAGGCATCCGTTGTATTTTCAATTGTCAATGCTATGACATGTAAGCATACTTCATCAGTTAGGGTGTGGTTTCACTGGCTTTGTCATTTTGGTAATTATTTCATCGAAGCTGAAACCAAAACTGACATCTGTCATTTCCGTTGATGGTCTAAAAGGTTTTTTGTTTTATTTGCACACAAGGTCGTAATAATTTGGGCAGGAATGATTGACTGAACAAACACTATTTTGACTTGTCTATAGTTCCCGTGGATCCCTGTGGACAAATCTTGGCGCACGATCACCGTATACACTAAGATGAGGAGGCCACCTTCAATGGAGAAATCATTGTGCATGATATTGTGACGACCTGCAGTCGTCCCTTGTTTATGATGTCATTGTTTATAAATAGTCTTGGCATTAAGCGCCGTGGAGAGCTCCTACCGCGCATGTATTTTTGTGCGAGTCACGCCCATTTTCCACAGGTGGAAAATGAGTGCGCCTTCTCGTGACTCGACCGTGCAGTGACCACGCTCCACGAAACTTGCAGCCAATCAGGGATAGAACAATCCAATCACAATTAAAGGGGCGGGGTTTAGGACAAATAATTGTAAGCATCTTTGATTGTAGGTGAGATATGAAGTAAGTGTTGAGTTAAATATCGAAGAGAACTGGTTTGGAACTAAAACGATATAGACGTCCGTGTCTCTCTCTTGCTGTTGAATTAAAATCCATGTAGTGTAAGTGATAATGGCTAGTCTGCACTATTAAGAAGGGAGTTGGAATCAGCATCGTCGCCCCGCTACCCAATGACAGACCAGTGCTGATTCCAAGGGGATATGGCTACAAATACATGTAAATGTTAAATCGCTCGGAGGACAGCAAAGGTCCGTTACAATATTACGGTAGCCCATATGCATTTTCGGGTACATTGTTTGGAACTCACTTTGTAAACTCATGGCCCCGCCCATAAAAAGGTCAGAAAAATGCGGCGTGAAGTGGTTTTGAACTTCTTGAGGTATCTGTCAGTGATCCTGAGAGTTTCAAAGAATGTACCCGAAATTGCATATGGAAGGTAATTTTCATGCGTAAGGCCACTGACTACAACTGCATCCTGACAGATTACCTGAACAGTATAGCTAGCACAATACTTTCGGCATTGACGGGGGCCTTTGCAATGTTAGGCCAAAAAAAAGTCTCCGGTTTCTGGTATGGAGCTTGCCCAAAAAGTGGTGCGGCGACGCAGCTTTTTTTTTTTGCCTGTTTTTTTTGGCTTCAAATGTCGGCTGATGACTGCAAATGGTGCCCGACTAAACTTAGTGCAAATATTATGGGAGACCAGAGAGGCCACATAAAGCTTATTCTCGATCATAACCCCATCTAAAAACACGTTAAAATTGTGCAGCAGCAGGATTCCAGTCAAACCAGTGAGTTTGGCGGTTTTGAGACTTCATCTGTCATTGAAAAAAAAAAACTGTTTCATTTTGCCGACGTGCATGGCTACGGCGACGCGCGCGCATACCAGAAACCGGAGACTCTTTTTTTTGCCTTAGTGCTAGCCTACACGGATATACAGAGTGTGCCAAAAAAAGTGCAACATTCAGAAAACAAATAATGAAAACTGTTTCATTTATTTTATTTTCAATGATTTTTTTAAAGGTAAAGGGGGCGAACCTGTACCTGTGCTAACAGGAACGGAGTGCCCGTCTCTCTTTCGTTAGCGATTGGGCCAGACTCATTCGCTGCTGTGGGGGAATCGCCACACCTCCTCTACAGCGAGTCTGTTACCTTCCCAGCATTAAGTAATGCCGGTACCCACTTAACACCTGGGTTGAGAGGAGCAATTGAGGTAAAACGCCTTACTCAAGGGCACAACACGCATGGCAATGGCGGGGCTTGAACCCACCACAATGAATCATGTGCTCTACCGCTAGACCACACGTGCCAAATGTGTACAGCAACTACTCCTGTTAGTACCAAAGCGTTCTTTTCCTCTGGCTGTATTGAGAAGTCATTCGTAATTTATAACAACTGAATGAGTCCTTGCGTGAGAACATCAACGGGAAGACAGTGGCCCGGTTTTTTCAGTGTGTAGTGGCTCTATTTTTGTTAGGTTGATCAAAGATGCCGATAAAAAACAATAAAGAGTGTGATGGCCTGAGTATTTACGAAAACATCAGATCCTTCAAATTGACCAATTTCAAAAAGGAGTCTGTATGGCCTCAGGCTCCCTTTTCTTGCTTAAAGCACGGGAATCTTGGCAGGGGCGGTGGAACGCTTTTCAAACTGGGGGGACACCAAAAAGGGCCACTTCCTCAGAAGAAGGAACACCTTCCGTCGGTGTGAAAGTGGAGGAAAAGAATATGGCCCGTTCATTTCGCTATAAACCTATATGGCAAGGAACAGATTATGAATACGTTGTCCATCTTGCTCTTTGTGTTTCTTTTACCTAGGTATGTAGAGAAACCATTTTTTTTATCGCGAGAGGGGCACTGTTGCTTATGATGGCCAATTCAGTGACCATTTTATTCGCGAGAAGAGCACTATTATAATATATTCACGTGAAGAGCACATCTTGAGAGGGGGCACAATTTTAATGTTGCGAACGGGACACTTGAAATTCGAGGGGCAGTTTTCAGTCTCGAAAAGTTATTGCGAGAGGTGCACTATTGCTTTTGATGGCCAATTTCCCATCTCAAGAGGGGCACACTTTTATTTTTGCGAGAGGGGTATTTGTGCTTTCGAGGGGCAGTTTTCCATCTCGAGAAAGTGCGCAATACTGTTAGTGCGAGAGGGGTACTTGTGGGTTTTGAGGGCGGTTTTGCATAACAAGAGAGGAGACAATTTTATTTGTAGCACAATCATAGGCTTTCATACGTTGGCGTGTGAGGGGCAGTTTTGTTTTCATATAAAGGGGGCACATTTCTAACCGCGAGCGGGGCACTTCGGCCTGGGAAAATCTGGGGGCAATGATGACATCGTGATGACCGTTGATCCCAGTTTGGTCATGTGACAATTGAGGCTGGGCTACTCCGCTACTGATACTTTTGACAAAGTTTGGTTGAAATCGGTCAATATGTATGTATGTAGGAGCAATAGAAAGCTCTTTATTAAATCCTAGCAAGAAATCGCCGACTTATAACAGTTAAAAACAACCTAGCTGCTTTGCCAAAATAAACTCTTTGGCATCGTCACTGTGTAGGTGGCTATAAGATATTTCGTTAGAATTCATTAAGGCAGGCAAGTTTGCCCAGCGGTATGGGGGGCGTGGGGGGCGCACCCCCCCCCCCATAAAAGTCTCCCTCCCCTAGTGGAAATTTGGCATCCGGAGAAAATCACAGCCGTATGAGTTTCAATAATTAGCTGGAAGAACATAAAGTCCCATTTCCGCAATTGTGTGTAGATTTTACACCAAAATCCTTTTTTTTTCGCGAGTGGCTGTTTATTCTAACGTCCGTGGAAAGCAAATAGCGGTAGTTATTGTCTAACATTAACCATGATAGGTTTTGAACAACGCCCCCAAGGGAAGATGGTGTCCAGCAACACCCCCCCCCCCGCCCTACGGAGGTCGGGTGTCCGTTAAAAAAAAACATGTCTACCTTTCAGCACAGATGAAACTTTTGTGCGCCCCTCCATTGTAACCTCAAGCCCCCCCCCCCCCCAGGATGAGAACCCTGGCTACGCCGATGGGTTTACCAGTACGTGCATGGAGCCTCAATTTCAACCAAGCCTAGATGTCATCATCATCAGGCTCTCACGTACGTTTCATGGGGGGGCCTTGAGCGCTCCAATGTACGAGGAAAGAAACGTGCACCATAACTACTCCTTTTCACCAAAGCGTTTTGTTGTTCTGGCCCAGCTATTATGTTCAGTGGGTGAAGTCATGCTTTATTTAACAATTAACATAAATCCTTGCTTTAGATCGTTAATGGTAGAAAAGGCCAAAAATAAAAAGTCTCCGGTTTCTGGTATGCGCGCGCGTCGCCGTAGCCATGCGCGTCGGCAAAATGAAAAAGGTTTTTTTTTCAATACAAGATGATGTCTCAAAACCGCCAAACTCACTGGTTTGACTGGAATCCTGCTGCTGCACAATTTTAACGTGTTTTTAGATGGGGTTATGATGGGCCCCTTTTTTGTTGAGGTTGACCCTAAAGCATTCCGATAATACACAAGCGTTTGCTATACTTTCTCCGATTGGACGAATTTAGCCTCGGGCCTAGCGTTCACTTTTGTGGCAAGCATTAGAAAAGTTCTCCTTTTTTGAATACATATAACGGCTTTAAGCACGGGAACCTCAGCTCGATGCTCAGTATCCAAAATTCGTTTTTAGTCGGTTGTAAGCACACCGTGTGTCGAGCTCCTCAGGAGATTACATGACAGCTTAGAAGCACGTTTTTATTTTCTGGAATTAGAGTTGAACATACTTCCATCTTTTTTCAAAAGATGGAAAGGGTGAAGTCCACTCTCACTGTTGATTAAGGTCGATTATTGAATGTGTGCAATTTTGATTAATAGCTTGCATGTATATTCCTTCCTCCATGGTGTGTCTGTCAGTTCATGCCAGTCGCGCAGGCTGGCATCCATGGGACTCTTTTTGCGGATAGCCTCTAAACCGGAAATGTGCAGGTGCGCTGCATCGTGGGGCAGTTACTAGACAATAATTAGCCCCCCCCCCCCCCAATGTGGTGCTGCCCTCACATGACAAATATCAGGAGGGTCGGTCGGGGATTTTTTTTTGGTGGGGGTATACATACACTCAACCAAAAAAAGAAAGTCCCCCCCCCCCAATACTTTTTTTGTCTCACTCAAAAACTACTGGGCACATCTTGCTCAAACTACGACTAATCAGTACAGAAATTCCTTAGCAATCCAGCCATACTCGTAGTTTGGCCCAAAACAGTGATGATGTGTACAAAATTACGCAATTTATGACAACCGGAAAATGTTGCACGTATACAAAAGTGCAACTGTTTTCGGTATCATTTGTCATAAATTGCATTCATTCGTACGCATTAGCACTGTTATGACCAGATAGAGAGTATGGCTGGATTGCTAAGGAATTTCTGTACTGAGTATAGTTGATATTTGAGCGAGAGGTGCTCAGTAGTTTTTGAGTTAGACAAAAAGTATTGGAAGGGGGGACTTTCTTTTTAGGTTGAGCGATATAGGCCGACCCCTTCTTCTATTCCATTCATTTATCTGTTCCCCTCTACCAACGTACACAAAATGTTAAGGCTGCATGTACTGCATTCGCCAACGATTCTGTGTACATGACATGCATGTGCAGTGTACACCTGGATACAATATATGCAGTACATCACACCACATGTCCTAGGCCTCAGCCTCAGTTACACAGTACAAAATAAGGTTAACGCGCTACAAACGATTTAGGTATATACATTTTGTAACAAAATGCAAAATTATGGAATTACAAAGAACCAGTAATTGTGAGGTTAAATTCAATATTTAGGATTTAGGTAAAAAGTTAATGTATTTTTTTCTGAAGCAAAAAAAAATTAAAAGCTGACGAGAGATTTCCAGATTTTTAGGTCGGTCGGATGAGAGCAGCACAACATTTTTGTTGTAGGGGGTGCCTAATGTAGTGCCAATTGTCCAACAGTGTAACTGTTTTAGGTTAAGGTTAATCCGGACGCGGAATAGGGTAAGTGAAAAAAAATCCCCATTAAAAAAAAAATTGAAATGACGCCGCCACCCCAGGTCCCCTATACCCCTTGCAAACTGCACCCAAGTTACAAACCCCGAGCGCTGTAGATGATTGACCCCTTTTCATTCCACCCTCCCACCCAAATTCCAACTCACTCCATTATCCCTACTCCTGAATTCCCAGCGCGAACTTCCATTGCTTTTGACTCGGGACAAAAGATTAATCTCCCTTTCTGGTAGCTGAACAAAATTCCAATGAGGCGCTGCATGGCTTGTGAGACAAATGACTTTAAGATGAAGGAGCCTCACTCGGGATTACAATTACGCTTCTGCATAATGGTCTCGTACGGCCGCTGGGTCCTTTCTTATTATTGTTCAAAGCCTGTCACTGACCATAATGAATGGGATGCTCACTGATCGCTGAACAAAATTCAGCCAGAGAGTACACTGAAAAGTGAAGCTCTGGAAAGAAGCCAGGTTCTACTCGGCAACAGTACCGCCTTCACTGCCGGGCGCGGGCCGCACCGCACGCACAGTATTTCGAATGCCGATGCCAGTTTTACTGCCAACACGCCAGTATTGACAGGGCCTGAGGCGTAGTGTTGATAGATCTCGGAAGAAATTTTGATCTGATAATCAGAAATCCGTCTGGAGAGGATTTACCTAAACCTGATAAATGGACATGACGTATCCCCTTGTGGTTGTGCTGGTGGGTTTACTGATGTACGGGTGTCACGCACAAGGTAGTGTTATTTTTTAATGATAAGTACAGGGTTCCACTTCCGTAAGGAGGCAATTTATTGTATTGTAGTGGCGTCTGAATACAAAATTAGTTATAAACTCAGAACGCTATTTACTTGGGTGACAACTGTTTTGGTATGTTTTTCGGTGCCCGTCATTCTTAAACTTCATAGGTGGGCGCGGACATCCGGGACGTTTTTTTTTACATTGGTACCCCCCCCCCGCCCTGCAAACAGGACGCTGGGACAGTCTGATGAATTTACGCTCCGATTGGATAGATTTTGCGTGACCTGTGACCTGCAAGTCATCACGACCCAAGGTTTTAAACGGCCGTTAAGACTGAGTCACAACTCTCTTTTTTTCCTATTCATTAATGATTTTTTTTTCGTTGGAAAGCGTGATAGGCCTAAATGTAGGAAAATCTGTAAAACTTATCTGTTTTGTAGATTTTGAATTCCCGTCACTTGCCCATCCTCCATTTCGAATACACGAAGGGTCAAATTGCAAAGGCCCTATTATATGCGACGCTCAACATTTGTCCAAATGGTCCGCAATGAAAAAGAAATCACATCTGGTATGTAATGTGTGGATTTCTATGAGAAAGTTTTCGGATAGCATTTGCGCGCATTAGGTAACTGCGGTCTTAAACAGCTGCAGCCAGATGTTTTATACATAGGTCATAAATTACCCAGAATGCCACCCCCACATCCTTCACAAGATTCTGTGAAGCTCATCAGCGTGTCCCATGCAGCGCCCTGTCTGCAGGGCGGGGATACGAGCGAAGATCGTACCTATATGCTTTGGAAACTCAATGGTTCTTGAGTCTAGAGTGCTGATAGGTGTATTACACATGGCAACCGATGAAAACTGACGATCTACAGGAGGACGCAACTTGCGCGTCATGCACTTTCGGCTAGCAAGGTGAAAACATTGCGAGGTGAACGCACTTTCATCGTGAAAGCTATACGCTCAAGCGTTTGTTTTCACATCGCATGGACCCGAGGTCACGTGAATTTGCGTCCGCCTAGTTGAGCGCCGCCAACATCTGGGAATGTTTTACATTGGCTTATGAAACTCAATGGTTCTTTACTCTTGGTGCTGAATGGTGTACAGATGATTTTGTTATACCTCGGTAATAGATGGTGCTGTTTTATTGGTCGAGAACCGAACACGTGATGTGCCACAATCACACGGTGTCAGGGTACACCGTACCCCCGTGGTGCATGAGTGATGTACCCCACGGCGGACATTACCTTGATCGTCCCCACTGATAGAAGTGTTGTTTC
This sequence comes from Patiria pectinifera, assembly GCA_029964075.1. Classification (NCBI taxonomy): domain Eukaryota; kingdom Metazoa; phylum Echinodermata; class Asteroidea; order Valvatida; family Asterinidae; genus Patiria; species Patiria pectinifera. Next base: position 20,424,651 of record CM057147.1, on the reverse strand, counting down.
TATAGCCTTGTGTAATAGAAATATCCCGGGTAACTTAGAGAATATGCTGAAATATTTCTCATGAAAGAGCTTGTTATATACAAAAGCCTGGCACGTAATAATTTGTTTTCATCATGACCATTAATTTATGATGCCTATATAGAGTAGGAACAGAAAAAGGTGTCCCTAAACGAAACACGACAATGTTCTAGTGACAAAGTAATGAATAGAATACAGGCCAATTGGGGCGGGTATTTTTCCGTCCACACAGAGTTTGCCCTACCTATCCTGGTGCTGTTAAAACACTAGCGTGTAACGCTCAGTACGTACTTGTGCGCATACCTAACTGTTCAGGCCCGTCCCCTGCTCCCAGACTTGGGGGGGGGGGGGTATGGGAGCGCGGACCGTGACGCCCTGAAGGCGTGGGGTCCGGGGCCCGCTTTAGGGCCCGGCTGAAAAGTTTCATTCTGAGATGCTTTGTGGTGCAACTTAAAATCTGAGGCATTTCCTGGCCACTTTCCCCTGACTTTTGAATGAAATGTGCTCGTGTTTAGGGAGATGGGGTGGGTCATTCAAAGTTGATGTATTACATCACAAACATCACATCGAAACTGTAGCTTGACTGTATTTCGAGATTTGCCCTCTTTAGCTAATTCGGATCCATGATTTTGAGTCGTTACTGATTCGGAGAATCAGCTCACGATTCGTAACTGCCTGCGACTGCAAGCACGTGCTTGTGTTTTGCACAGCTGTAGCTGTCAACCGCCGTCTATGAAGATTTTAGCTTCGCAGGGTTTTGTTCAACGGTGTCCACTTTTTTCTTCCCACTTTCTTTCCCCTTCCTTCTGCATATTCTTCAGTCTGACAGCACCATGATTTTGCTGACAAAACTGAGTAATGGGGGGTGTGACACCCCCACACCCCCTGTATTGGGGTTACTTGTGAAGATTGTGCCAAAGGCTTCCGGTCTTCCAGAAAAGTCCCGTTATAAAAAATAGGGTCACGTGCATCAGCTCCGCCCACTTCTAAAATCACAATAGCGCCACCAAGTGTTTAGATATGGGGATAGGCCTGCGCCACGTACGTGCGCGTACGGTGCGGAATCTTTGATGATGAATAATGAATATGAAATTGAAAGCATTTATCAATAAACGTGACGTGCAGACCCGCGGGGAATTTCAAATCATGTGGTGGGGGTGCATGAGCCAGCGAAGTTTCATGCGAAAAATGGAGCCAATAAACGGTAATGAGAGGTAGGCCTATGACATGATCGGCATTTTTGCCCATGGCATGGGTGCTGCAGCTGGCATGATGATCGTCATACTTGATTGATAGCACCGATTTTTTTGATCGCATAAAATTAAACATTGCATGCTCACAATAATTATAATTGGTTACGTCACGAAAAGGCCTCTTCTTTCTACTCTTATTTATCTCAGGCTGTACCATTTCTCTATGCTGTACCGTGGCCTGATTTGTGACTTGTCAACTGGTATATACGTTCTACAATTAATGCATGTTGACTGGTGAAGTGAAGAGAGTCAATTTTAAATTGTTTGTTTGTTTGTTTGGATTTTTCCCAATTCAATTTGCTTTATTAATATTAATCCAGATACTTTGTTAATGCTGGAAAGGATTACCCAGTATAGGGCTAAATCCAGCCCATTACGTAAACCAAATGCAAGAAAGATTTCCAGTGAATGGCCATAATTCTTAATCAATTGAGCCCGGGACTGTACTAGGCAGGCCTTGGTTGTCTGTTCATATATTAACGGGATAACGTTATGGACAGATTTCCATGATTTTTTTTTAGTGGTACGTGGTCCTTGGTACAAACTTACAAATCGGTTATATCTTGGAGGTGATCCTAATCTGGGTCTGGATGCATGATTTTTTTTAAGGACTCTTCACCATTGATTTATGGGAGTATTTCTTTTGGGCGTATTCTGACAATATGCCAGGGAATTGTTTAGCCTTGGCAGCCGGAGGTTTGTGCTTTCAGAGTACCTTCGAGTTGTAAATGCAATCCTTGAAATGTACCATTGTCTTCCACTTAACATTATTTTTAATCTTCGTATTGCCATTTTAAGGTTGTTTTGGTGAGTTTTTGGTTCTTATGTTAAGGAAATTTTTATATTCATGAGCAAAACTGTGATGTCATGCAAGGCAGAAACTTCTTCAGCATAAAAAAATCACCAGAATTGTAGGGGTTTGCTGTGGTTATTTTTCTGCTCTCCAATGTTCCTTTGTTGCTTCAGTACATGACAGTAAGACAATGAGAAAACTATGCACAAATGTTTTCAATCAGCACTAAGAACAATTGTTTTGAAGAGAAAACCCTAATCTGAAGAGTGTGTTCCTAATGTGACATCAAAGCAATAGCGCCCTCACTTGTCAAGGAAAGCATGAAACATTTAAAAATATGTTTAAAAAGTGCACTTCACAAAAATAATTTACCATAAAGGGACGTCTCCTCGTTTTTATTAGTACATTCCAGAGGAATGGATATTTGCTACAAATATGCAGTGTTGTAGTACTCGTACTCGGTACTCGTACTCGAGTACTACTCGAGTACTTTTTTTGGAGTACTGGTACTCGTACTCGAATGTCAAAGCACTCGTACTCAAAATGACGGTACTCGTACTCGAGCAGCAAAGTACTTGTACTTGAACAGCAGTACTCGAGAAAAATGGTATATAGTAGCTTCACTTACAACATTTTTTTTTGGCATTATTTTATCGATACTTTCAATTTGAAATGGCTGATTGGATTGTGGATAAATCAAGATTTCCTGATTTCCCTCTGTGCTGGCCGGACAAACACAATAACAGCTATAGCCGTGAGTGGGTCTGCATATCGGTCTGACTGGGTCTGGGCCTGGGCCAATTTTCGCACCATGAACCATTTGCCGTATGGCCGTATTCGGAAATGTAAGTACTCGTACTCGGAAGTACAAGTACGAGTACTCGTACTTGGAAGCACAGGTACTCGTACTCGGAAGTACAAGTACTCGTACTCGTACTCGTACTCGTACCCTAAGTACTCGGCAGTATTCGGTACTCGGAAAAAAGTACTCGACTACAACACTGCAAATATGCTCCAGTGTAAAATTCATTTCATGAACCCCTTAATTAGCTTTAACAGAGAGTTTTCCGATGTCCAATTTTTCAGACCATCCCTGTGATGATGGCAGCAATCCCTGCATGAATGGAGGCTTTTGTTTCTCACTCGACGGCGTCACGCCAATGTGTGGATGCGTTGGGGACTACGTCGGAAATGATTGCAGTTATGGTAAATATTACGCAAAATATTGAGTGGCTCAGAGTGAAATGGGAGGAATATTTACCGCATGGTAAAATCTGGACTTTTCTTTCACCTCGCGAAATGGAAAAGTCCAGATTTTACCAAGCGATACTATTCCTCCCATTTCACAATTTAAAGCCACTCAATAATTGTTTTATAATTGAACTGACATAGATCCTTGTCATTTGATATTTGAACTTTTATTTCAACATAAAATTGGTGAGAAATGTATTTCTCTCTTCCAAACCACCCACGAAAATGTTTGAACTCTGTAGCGCTGGCTCTTTGGAACAATACGCGCTACGTGCAACACTGAATGCGCACACCAGCATGCATTTGCACACAAATACTACATCATGGAACAAGAATGAACCTAACTGTTGAATAGTATTTCCCATTCCCCATGGGCAAATGGGACTTTTTGAGCCCTTGCGTGAATGGGAGCAATAACGAATGTCACCTGATCTGAGTTCCACCAATCAAATGACAAGGATCTGTATGTCATGTATATAACATTCATTGTGTGGTAAAGTTGACCAGAACTTCCCCGAGGTTTACAATAAGAAATACAGCAAGAACATGATGTCGGGTGGTTTTGCCAAGGTTTTTTTTTAAATTCACCACTCCATATTCCACACATTTAAAAAATAGATTTTTAAGTACTTTTTTCTGATATATTTTAGAGAGAAAAAAGGAAAATTTGTTTCGCAGTTTTGTAATATGATAAAACATCTTTCAGTTTCATGATCTTTTGGCACATTGCTCTGCTGTTTTTAAGATTTTATAGGAACTTTTGGCAGGTCCCAGAGGGCCAGCCTAGTGTCCTCCTTGCCCCATTCTGACTGACTGACTGACTCCCGGACTGACTCCCCTTCTGACTGACTGACTTGATGTCTGTCACTTGTGAATTAACCAGTTTGCGTCGGAGGACGTGAAAACATGCACTGGCTGTTTTCATACACAAGATTGCCTCGACTCACCTCCAGGTGATGTCTAAAACATGCATAAATTCCCTCGTGCCTTTTGTACACACACAAAGTCTGTGAAGTTTGTGGAGGCAGACTGTGTACGCGTGGATCTTGATGGCCGTTGTGCATGGCCTATTCTACAATGTACGCTCCAGCGCAAACCCCAGAGTATGTGAGGTTTCTACAAGAAATATATCGTACAAATACTGTTGAAATGTCTCTTGCGAATCAGTATTTGTGACGTTTGGCTGTATATCAGAAGTTGGCTGAAAACTGTGCATTTTGAGAAAATTGAAATTTTGGGCAAAAATAAGCCCAGCGCGAAGTGGTTAAGCCTCACTTATGGCCAAAAATATTGTTACTACCTAGAACGCTTAGACCAAATTTGTTGCGGACCAGCTTTAATAGGTTTGCCTAGTCTTTTTTATTTTTTTATGTATTTTTTTCTCTTCATTTTTCGTAGTTAACCCCTGTTCAGACAGAATCAACCCTTGCTTAAACGGTGCCCTGTGTTCGCCTTCCATGGTCGACCTCGTTGCAGTATGCAATTGCACGGAAGACTTCATTGGAATTCACTGTGAAACAGGTAGGCATTATGAGGTTAATTGTAGGCTTTGGGAAGTCAAAACCTATTCGTGGGACTTGAAGCACCGTGAAAGTTAAAGTACAAAGAATATGCACATTGGATGGTTCAATTGAAGAGATTCAGTGACAGTTTATTATTTCATAAAAACCTTGATTATCTATCAGCCTTAGAAAAATCATTGGTAGTGTTTGTTGAAGCCTTTGGACAATTACAACGGTGTTTTTTTTAAGTTAATGAGTTCATATCATTGCTTACTTTTGTACAACTTTATCAAAGCTCCTTGCAAGAGAAAAAAAAATGAGTTTTCTGTTGGAGTACTAGCTGTTTCTGTCAACCTTGAAGTCATTTTCTCTTTTTTTTTGCATTTTTTCAGAGAACCCTTGTAAAGCAGGAGCCAACCCATGCTTGAACGGAGCGACGTGTTCCGTGTCGAACACAGAAGCAGACTGCGAGTGTGCTGATGGTTTTGTTGGTGCTTTCTGTGAGAATGGTAAGACATTTTACCAACCCTCACACTCCTATATGGATCCATTAAAATCTATCGGGAAGTTTGGAAGATGTTGCCAGAGTTGTGACGAGTCACTGATCTTTGTGACTCGAGTCATTTTAAAGAAGTGACTTGAGTCGAGTCGAGTCGAGTCATTTTAAAGAAGTGACTCGAGTCGAGTCGAGTCATTAGGTCAAAAGGTCGAGTCGAGTCGAGTCAAATATTTAGCTCGAGTCAATTCGAGTCACGAATATTTGAACACTATATACCAACAATTTATAAAAGGAGGCCATAAGTTTAGCAAGCGTTCGAATCCAAGAGCTTTATAAGAAATCGCCCAAAGCCAATGATAAAACAGCGAATTAGAAAATGTGTTTAAAATCTGGTTCCTGGATAGTATTTTGTGCGTTCTAGAACCATAAGGTGGGAGTCTGTGACACGTTGTATATGTGTACATGACTGCTATTCGAAAAGCGAAGTGAGCATAAATTTTGCACCGTAAGTCATTGCAAATACTTTTCGCAAAGTTGTGCTTTTATTATTGGGACTCGAGTCTTATTAGCCTTCGCTCGAGTCAAGCCGAGTCTTCTGATGAGAGACTCGAGTCGAGTCAAGTCATTTGCTCGCAGTGACTCGAGTCGAGTCGAGTCATTTGCCCTTAGAGACTCGAGTCGAGTCGAGTCACCAAAAATTGTGACTCGAGTCGGACTCGAGTCGAGTCATTGACTCGAGTCGTTACAACTCTGGATGTTGCAGGATTTAGAAAGGGAAAAGTCAGTCACCATTACTTTACATGGGACTTAATTGTGCCCTTGAAACTTACACAAAAATGTCCGGTAGGGTTCTGTACTCTCGGATATTTTTGGACTCAGATACGTTGAAAGTGTTGCAAAAGGAGTTTGAGAAATGGGTCCTTAGACTATAAATGTAGGGTGCTGTACATCCCTGTTACCTCAGCACTTTGTAGTTTGCTATTCAAGTATTATCCTGCAAAAAATAATAAAATGGATAAATTGTTTTTTTGGTGCATTTTCAGATAGACCTCCCAATAAATGTATATAGTGCAGAAGTCTGTTACTGTTGCCCTGAAATTGTATGTTTTATTGCATCACTCTTACATTGTACTTAAAAAAAAGCTTTTAAAAAATTATTTAAAAATGAACAAATTATTTACAATTATGCTTCGATTCTTTGTCTTGTATTCAGTTGCCCAGTGCCCAGACAGCAACAACACTTGTGCAAATGGCGCAACGTGTATCCTGGTGGATTCAGCAGCCGTATGCCTATGCCCTAGAGGCTTTGTGGGGGACAACTGCCAAAGAGGTCTGTAAAGGGTTAACCCATTTGGACATGTACATTAATTGTATTTTATTGTGATGGATCCATAATTTATGGATCCGTCACAATAAAATAAAAACAACATATATGCTGTGATGGTTTCAGGCACTACAGTGAGTAATAGGCAGGCTGGTACTTTGGGGCAGTACAGTGACTTAATTAACCTTAACCTTCCCAACTCCATCCAAATCCATTCCCCCATTTTGGGATTTTTTGGTAGGTAAGCCATGAGTACCAAGTCCATCAAAATCCACCTATAGTGTAGCTGGAGTTACCAAGCCCTAAATTTTTGTCATTGGGTTGTCATTTAGGGCTGGAGGACATTTTTTACGTGAACCAGCAGAGTTGGCAGGTCCCAAAAAAAAATTGATGGAATAACCATTACACAGGTCCTTGAAGTAAAAAACGATCCACGATGAAGATTCAGCCTACAATTGCAGTGAAAAAAAGAGAGCCATAAATCGACAACCGTGCGGTCATGGCGAGGCCCTGAATTTTTTTTGGGACCTGCCAACTCTGCTGGTTCACGTGAAAAATGTCCTCCAGCGCTAAATGACAACCCAATAATATAATTTAGGGCTGGGTAACTCCAGCTACCTGGTGGTGCAGGTCTTGTGGTGGATTTCAGCGGATTTTGGTCCTGTTAAGCAGGGTCAGTGAT